>CM022948.1:16791097-16890963 GCA_012931725.1 Litsea cubeba
GAAGCCCTTTGAGTTCTCTCAAGGTTCTTGGAGAGGGCATTTCTAGAATGGCTTTGACTTTTATGGGTCAAGCTCTATTCCAGCTTTCCGAACTAAGAATCCGAGGAACTTACCCGACGAGACCCGAAGAAGCATTTCAATGGATTCATTCGCAGTTTTGTGTTTGCGAAGCCGGAGGAAGACTTCTCGAAGGTTTTCGAGATGATCTTCATTTCTTTTGCTTTTGACGCGAGGTCATCCACGTAACATTCAACCGTCTTGTGTGATATCTTGGCATATTTTCATCATAGCCCCTCTGATCTGTGGCACCAGCATTCTTCAACCGCATGGCATGGACAGTGTAGCAATACACGCCAAATGGGGTTCGAAAGGCTGTCTGTTTTTCATCCTCAGATGCATCTTTATCTGATTGTAGCCAGAGAAACCATCCATGATGTCATTCGCTCGAATCCAAAGGTATTATCAATCATTACCTCTGGTATGGGGAGCGGAATTCATCTTTTGGGCATGCGCCATCAGGTCTCTATAGTCAATTACAGACCCCTGGATCCTGGCCCCATTTTTCTTTTGTCAACGGGGGACAAGGTTGGCCACCCATTCAGGATGTTGCTTCTCACGGCATTGAAGCCGACGCTTTTGAGTTTTTGAACTTCTTTGTTCAATTTATCCATCACATCTGGACGGAATCTTCTTTGGACTTGCTTGACAGGCTTTGAGTCTTCTTGAAGATTGAGTTTGTGAACTGCTATTTTGGGGTCTAAGCCTGGCATTTCAGCATAAGACCATGCAAAGCAATCAACGAACTCACGAAGAAAGGCGATATACTCGGGTAACTCATCATCCTTTATATTCTTGCTTATGAATACAGGACGTGGGTTATCTGGTGTTCCCAAGTCTATCTTTTGAACAGGATCTTCGTTGGAAGGTTCTGAAGGTGGTTCCTCCACAATATTTTCGGAGGCTTCCAGCTCAACGAAACCTTCTGGGGTTTTCAAGGGCATTTCCAGACCAAGGTTTTGTTCCTTTCCACGGTTCTTCTTGATCGGTAGTTTTCCCAAGGCTTGCTATGAGATGATCCCAATCGCCTGTTGAAAACCGAGTCGAAGTAGGCTTACTTCTTTTGGAGATGAGGGTTCTTTCTGAGTCGAAGTCCACACGTCTGTTCCATCGGACAACTCCTCTTCATTTTCGGAGAAATCGTACCAATTGGATGAGCTTCCTGGATCTTGTCAGGTGACTCATCAAGAGATATCCAGGGAGATCGATGTCTTCATGGACTTGAGATGTTGAGGCTTGGTCAGTATATTGACTTTTAAGCCTTTGTGTCAACTGTCTCAAGGGAGTGTCAGGATCATACCCTAACCCGTGTGAAGACTTTCTACATAGCCGTAGAGTCTCCAATCTTCCACAGCTGGCTTTTGGTCAAGACGGGCCCCAATGGTGTGAGAATACCGCTCCGTCCTCCCAAACCGACTGGTTTTGAGCGTCATAGCCCATTTTCTTCATAATAGCTTGTGCCACAGAACTGTATAAGGATAGTTGAGGCGTACCTTTATTTGGAAAGGTTCAAGCATGGAGTTTGATGAAGAAGCATCCGATCTATGGAAGAAGATCGGCTTTTCCTTTGTTGAAGTTGCTGGAACAACGAAGGAAGCTGACGTAGGATCTTCTATGTCAGAAGTTGTCTCCATTGGAGTAAGAGCAGGCTGAACTTGCTGAGTGTCAGCTTGGCTTGACGATGTGTCGTCTTCTGGCTCTGAATCCGAGTCCGTGTCTTGCATGATAGACACGAAAGAGACAACAAATTTGCCCCCAGGCTTTTGTTTGCCTTCTTCACTTTAGTTGTGATGACCAAAGGCTTTGAAGATTTGAGGGAGATGATGAAGGGAGTTTGCATGCTCTCTTCAGATTTACCGGATGGTTTGTTTCTTCCGGTGATTGTTGAGGAGCTTTGCCTTTATCTTCTGGAGATTTTCGGCAAAGGATGCTGTAGCTTCTCCTCTTCTTCTTTTTCGCCTTCATACATCTGTGGTCTGCGAAGTGGATTTCTTTACCTTTGAAGGGTTTTCTATCCGCAAAGACTCGATGTATCATGCCGGTCGTCGCCAACAAACCTTGATGCATTGATGTAGAGTTGAAGGGACAACACCATTCTCATGGATCCAAGGGCGTCCGAGAAGGATGTTGTAGCATGAAGGGGTCTTTATTGCATACACCGTGTACCTCAGAGATAAGATCACCGATCTGCAATTTGAACCTGATTTTGCCGATAGGCCTTTGAGTACTCCCATCGTATCCAAAGATAGATACAGATGTGTGGCTCAATTTGCTGGGTGGGATGCCCAAACTCTTCAAGAGCGATGTGGAGATGAGGTTGAGTGCAGAACCTGGGTCGATCTGAACTCTAGCGCATAGGCATTTCCTTGATATACCCTGGTGGTCTTCAGGGACTCAGGCTCTGGGATTGCGAGGAGGCTCGTTGACGCGTTCTTGCTCTTGTTCTAGAGCGAGTCTCTGCAAGACTCCTTGCATATTCTTCAAGATCAGGCATGGGAGCCGGATCTTCTTCTTCATCATCTCTTCTGTGGCTCAACATGGTTGATTTCCACTGGAGTGATGAGAGGTGCTGGGTCAGCAGCCTTTTCTTGTACAGCCTCTTGGTCTTCTTCATCATCAGACCAGGATCCTTGTGGCTGTAGGGGGTTATACCCAGATTACTGGCATAAGATGAGATTCAGGAACCCATTCTTCATCGGAGAGATATTCTCCTGTTTCAAGGGACTCCTCCCACTCATCTGTGTAGTTGGATTCGAATCCATCATCGGTGTCGCTGGACTCGTATCCATCAATGGAGAATCCAACTACCGAATTGCAAGAGTATGATGTCTCCTGCATGGCTTCTTCTGAATTGAGGTGGCATGAAATCACTGAGAGTGAATTTCCTTACCCCCTTTGAAGTCTCTGGAAGGGATGTTTTTGTTACCTCCAGTGAAGCGGTAGAGGAAGCCTCTGCCTTTTCTTTGACCTCTAGTTTTGGCTGGGTCTTCTCTTGCCGTTTTGAGCTTGAGGAGATGTTTCCTAGCCTGCCTTCGCTGTCGAGCTGTAGGCTTTATTTTCACGACCTCCCAATTTTCATCTTCCAGGAGATCGGGATGTACCCATATCGGTTGTCCGTCTGGTGTCGGGTAAGGAACCAGTTCCTCGGACGCTTCGATTGAGTTTATCACCTTGAAGGAAGTAGTGATCTTCTTCTTCGGTGATCTTGATGTTTGTCCATATGTCACCATGTTGACGGAGGCAGACCCATAATTTTTGTCAAAGGTGATGACTCCGTTTTTCCACATCTCATTTATTTTCTCTCTCACAACGAAGCATTGATTGAGAGGATGCGAGATCATCTGGTGGTATGGACAGTACCGAGGATCGTTGGTTTTGCCAACATCACCCGATCTTTTTTGGTTCAGGCAAGGTGAGCTTGCCGTTTGCCACAAGAGCCCCGAAGATTTCATCAACATCTTCATCAAACGGGTATTTCTTTTCTACTCGTTCTTTGAAGGCGTCAGAGAGTTCAGGTCTCTTACCAGCAGCTTTGTTTTCAGCTTTCTTTGGTGGCTGAGGAGCTGACTTGGTCTGCACATTGAGGACCTCTTTCTTCTTTGGTTTAGAGGTTGCAATGGCGGTTGGCTCTTTCTTTGATGATTTCTGACTGTTGAGGTCTTTAATCACCGTTTCAGCTTCCATGGAAGCTTCTAGGAGTTCTCCCAGGTTTTTTGATTTGTTGCCGATGATCATGGAGCGGATTCTGGCTCTCATGTTGTTTCGGCAGATGTCGACTAGCGACGCTTGTGGCAATACATCAGAGCATTTGTATGCCATTGCTTTCCACTTGTGAATGAAGTCATATGTTGATTCATTCTCCCCCTGTTTTAGGCTGCACGCTGAGCCATAGTAGCGGGATGATCTTCACCTTTGAAGTGAGTCAGGAAGCGTGTCTCTAGCATGGCCCAATTTTGGATTGAGTCCTCCGGCAGAGTGGAGTACCAATCGAAGGCCGTACCTTTTAGGGTACTTGCAAAGAGGCGGATCTTGAGTGCATCTTGATCTGCAATAGCTCCCGTCAGGATCTTGAAGTGGATGACGTGCTGTCTGGCTGATCCTTTCCCCGTATATGTTTGGAGAGTAGGATGCTTGAATTGGTGGGGAACGGGACCGAGTCCATCCATAAGGGATATGGTGGCTTGATCCCATGCTCTTTGAGTATATCCTCTTCTTTTGCTTTGGCGAGGATACCGTCTACGTCCTTTTTGGTAAGGGCGCGTGACTCATTTTCTTCTCTATTTACCTCGTCGTCTTGATGATTCGGAGGAGGTTCATTGTTCGCCTGGTTTTGGAAGGCGAGGAGAAGGTTTTCCATCAGAGTTTCAATTCTCTGCTGGCCCTGTTCCAACTGCTGGATGCGGGTGATCGCATCTTCTGGAGGTGGATTGTGGGGTGGTGGCTCAGAATTTGTAGCCAAGACATTCATCCTTCGTGATTCGAACGAAGAAACTGTCCTGGTGACTGAGCTGGGGCTCATTCTTTTTGAAGAGGAGCTTGAGGAAGGATCACTCTGCTGTCCTTTGCTTGAAGGAGCAGGGGATTCTTCTGAATGTCTTCTTGTCCTTGAGACGCTGCGGGTCATTGGACGTCGGACATGGATTTTTGTTGCTGATTTTTGGCGCCTTCTGGTTTTTCCAACCATATGGACGGCAGCAACTTGGTTGGGCCTTTCTTTTTCGACCCATTTAGGAGAGACTTGAAGTGTGGGAGGCTGAGTCCTTTGCTTCTGTAGTCTCTTTTGTCGGTACGACGCGCGGCGGCGTATACGACGAGCAATTTGAGCTTCGGTCAGCTCTGACTGGGCTTTGACAATGAAGGATGTGCTCCCTCGGGCGCAGCAGCCGAGTCTGTCTTCTTTGTAGCTGGGCAAGGACAGGATGCGAACCCTATCCTTCGCCAGTTGCAGCGAAGCTTTGAATTTGTGAAGTTCGGCCCCTGTAGATATGAAGGGTCGAACTGCAGATTTGTAGGCCTTAGCAGATGCTTGTGGAGGCCTTGTGATGCATGACTTGATTTTGGGCTTGTAAGAACAAGCCGGCTCATGCTGGGATGACTTTGAAGTCAGGTTGGAGATGGGTCTCTCCTCTTTCATGTAAGCAAGAGGATAGAACTGGTTCTCCTTGAGTGGGGCCAGGAATGCTGGCTTAGTGGATGCCTGGGACCTTCTCTGTTTTGGTGAAGGTCTTGGGGACCAAGTCTTGGGGTAGACCTGGTTGTTTGCAGGTTGAGGCTTCGTGGGGCTGCCACGGGCTTCAGGCCTTCTTGTGCTCGCCTTTGGTGTCACGGTAGTGACACGTTGAGAGGCGAGTTTCTGCTTCTTGGAGGGAGCAGCTTGTTCCTCAGGAAGTGGGAATGGTCCCAGCGTCCCGAAGACGATAGTCCGGGGAGTCGAGGTCGACCCGGAGTTCACAGAGTTGCCGAGGGAGTTGACACTTCGGCAGCTGATGGGGCGCTTGTAGGTGCGCGTGGTTTGCCTCTGTTGAAGCATGAGTTGGTGCTTGCTTTCGTCGAAAGTAATGGTTAGTGAAGCTGCCATTGTTAGTTTTTTTCGAAAATTTCTGAAACAAGACCACATCCATTAGTAATCACAAGAATATAATGATCATAAATGGGAAGTTCTATGGTTTCGTCTTTTCAAATTGCTCGAGGTAGATGACCCAAACAATATGAGGAAGGCAAAACACCATAGAGGGTACAATTGTTCTGATCGCAGGTGTGGTAAGCCCAGAATGGGCATCCCAGTGACTGCTAGAAGCAATTGTGAACTTAAATTCGACTTATCGAGAAGCAGAGCTTGCTCGAGGTAAGAAGAATATAAAGTTGGAGTTACAAATGTGCCGGTCGCAATACAGTAGACCCTGAAAGGGCGTACTAGTACCGCTAGACACAAATGTTTTGAGACTGCATCTATGAGATGAGATTCTCTGTTTTGAAAGGTCAAGATTGGATTCATCAAAGAGAGCAGATGGTATTCCAATCTGAACACGGGCTCAGCGATTTCCGCGAGCGCCAGTGCTCAGAAAGAAATGAACCATGATTTCTCGGATCTGAATCTAAAAATGACGAGTTTTCTTTTGAAAGGCCAATATCGGGTTCATCAAAGAGAGCAAAAGGCACTCCAATCTGAACACGGGCTCAGCGATTTCCGCGAGCGCCAGTGCTCAGAAAGAAGAAAACCAAGATTTCTCCAATCTAAACCCAAAATGACGGAAGTTTTTTTTTTTTTTTTTTTGAAAATTTTTTTTTTTGTTTTTTTGAAGATTTTTTTTTTTGAAGATTTTTTTTTTAAAAAAAATCTTTTTTTTTATTTTTTTTTATTTATTTTTTATTTTTTTATTTTTTTTTTTAAGATTTTTTTTTGAAAAAATTTTTTTTATTTTTATTTTTTATTTTAAAATTTTTATATTTTTTTTTATTTTTTTTTTTTTTTAAAAAAAGACGAGAGAGTACACATAGGCCTCCTAACCCGGTCTTATGAAATCTTGATTGATAGAATTGCCCCCAGGTAAGGGTAGGATTACTTAATGAACCCGTTTGGAGGACCCTTGCCTAGAACAGTCAAGCTGTCTCCACACTCTGGACAAGGCTTTTCTTTGAATCAACCATGATCAAAGAACACAGTTGGTTTAACCTTAGTGGTCTATGTCTTTTTTTTTTTTTTTATATATTTTTTTTTTTATTTTATGAATTCATCGAAGAGAAACCATGGCCCAAAACCTTAGTCGAACAGGCTCAACATTTCTGCAAGCGCGATGAACGATAGGAACAGATCAAGGTTTCTCAATTTTGAATCCAAATTGAGAAATCTAAAATTTTTTTGTTTTTTTTTTTTTCATATATATATATATATATTTTTTTTTGATTTTTAATGAACTCATCGAAGAGAAACCATGGCCCAAAACCTTAGTCGAACAGGCTCAACATTTCTGCAAGCGCGATGAACGATAGGAACGGATCAAGGTTTCTCAATTTTGAATCCAAATTGAGAAATCTAAAAATTTTTTTTTTTTTTTTTTTTTTATATATATATATATTTTTTTGATTTTTGATGAACTCATCGAAGAGAAACCATGGCCCAAAACCTTAGTCGAACAGGCTCAACATTTCTGCAAGCGCGATGAACGATAGGAACAGATCAAGGTTTCTCAATTTTGAATCCAAATTGAGAAATCTACAAATTTTTTTATATATATATATATATATTTTTTTTTTTATTTTTAATGAACTCATCGAAGAGAAACCATGGCCCAAAACCTTAGTCGAACAGGCTCAACATTTCTGCAAGCGCGATGAACGATAGGAACGGATCAAGGTTTCTCAATTTTGAATCCAAAAATGACAAATCTGATTTTTTTTGTTTTTTTTTTTTAAATTTTTTTTTTTTTTTTTTAAAAGAGAAAGAATGGAAATAAATTCAAAGAATTAGAAATTTCCAAACAAAAAATCTCATCTCATTTTTTTTTTTGCAGAATTCAACATAGGCCACCAATTATAAAGTAGCCAAGGAATCGAGAAAAGAAATATAAGCATAGAGCAAGATATATGATATGCAAATATTTCATTTCTAGCATCGTGTTCTCAAATAAACGTGTCCCACCGGGTGTGCCAGCTTGATGGACCGCGCTCCCGCTCGAGTTCCTACCGAGGTCGGCGGACGTGGGAGTCCGTTTGGTTCCGACCCTTTCGTAACCGGGGGGCAGGGGCGTGCATCAACATTTCTTTTTTTTTTTTGTGGGTGTGCCAGATTTTCTATTTTTACTTGGAATTGCAAGTGGTGATCCGGAGATCAACCTTCGCAAGTAAAAAGGAAATCAACTTCTTTCAAGTTTTCCATTGCACATATATTTAAGAAAAGAGACATTTTTCTTGATTTGCCGTGAAAGGCGATTTTTTTGGCATTTATAGCCGATTTTGGCGTTTATAGCCGATTTTTGGCGTTTATAGCCGATTTTGGCGTTTATAGCCGATTTACAATCCTTATCAACAATGAAAGACAAGAATTGTGATTTTTGTCTCTTTTAAAAAAAATACAAACTACAATGAAAAGCAAGAAAAGGAGGATCTAACTTCTCAGGAGATTGTGGGGGACTCGTTTAGATTGACGGTCGCAAGCCATATGTGGGCTTCGCCATCATCCATGCAGATGAGAACAGAGGATGCTATTTGATTCACTTGGCTTGGCTATAACCTCGGGTTTTTAGAAGACAAAGACCAAAGGAAGGTCCTATGTCCAATAAAAAACCGAGTAGACGGGCTGAAAAGCCATATCTAAGCCATTGGAGGCAGGAGGAGAAGGCAAGGACCTTGGGGGGGGGGTACCCCCCAAGGGACTTTTGTCACCTTGTTGCGGTGGCCGGTGTAGAACTTCCGCAGAGTTTTCTCTCTTTTTCTTCTCTCTGGATTTCTGACTGCTGTCTGATGTTTGTTGTGTGTTTTTCTGATCTTTCTGATGATTTCTGATTGTCTGGATTCCTTTGGAGTGCTCCCCTATTTATAGGCTCTTGGTAGCCATTTAGGAGAGCTTATGGGCTTTTAATGTCATTAAGCCACATAATGGGAGGAGTTACAAAATTGAATTGTTTATTTTGTAACTCTTTTTTCTTGGCTTCTGATTGGCCGGAGGAGATTGAGGGCATTTAATCGCCTTTAATCGCCATGATGGGAGGAGTTTCATGGGTTAAATGCCATGAATCTCTTGACTTGTAACTCCCAAATGCTTGCTTCTGATTGGGCCGTCCAAAGAAATGGATTAATGACTGTAATAAAGCTAGTCAATTAATCGCATTAAGTGGTCGCCGAGTAGCTGAAGAGTCGCGGGCCGTGCCACGTCTTTTGGAATTCTTCTGTTGATGATCATCGATGGATCTTCATGTAGATCGACATCAGATGACCATGTAATTTCAGGTGCTTGTTGCCAACAGCAGGTCGGTGCCATCTGTCCTGTCGATTTCTCGATCGGTCGGGTGGAAAGCACACTTTTTTTGGTTGACCGGGTGGCGATCAATACTGTCTTTGATACTCTTGATGATTTACCCGTGTTTTGGACGGATATCAGAGGACTTGGTGTCTCAAAAGCATGAATTTTGGAAAGTACCAGAGGCTGGGCTCCTCGAATCGCGAAAAAAACGGCGAAAAACCGGGGTTTCCGGGGCTTTCCCGGCGACCCCGGGGTCCATGGTCGCCGGCGACCCTGGCCCAGGGTCGCAGGGGCCTGCGACCTTGGGCCAGGGTCGCAGGGGCCTGCGACCCTGGCCCAGGGTCGCAGGGGTCTGCGACCCTGGGGGGGTTTTCCCCCTTTTTGGTCCCGTTTTGCGTCCGTTTTTGCTCTTTTTTGATTCTTTTTTCTTCTGTACTTTTCCTTGACATTTTGACCATTTATTGGCCTGATTTCTTTGTAAGAAACCTGATGAGAATCCTTGCATTTTATTTTGCAAAGTTTCCAATTTCCTGAGAAAGCCGAAGACTTTGTCGCGCAGAGTTGCCGATTTCCCGTCAGAAGCTGAAACTGGGTCAAACGATGTCGGAATGACCTGAAATTTGGTGTGAAGCCTGCTGAGCAATAAATAAGACCAACCATAGGCTTTTGTTTGAGTTTCGAAGCCGTTTGGGGTCCTATCACCTGCAGACTTGCTTTTTTATCGCGATGAAGATGTCGCGGTTTGATGTGCGGTCAACCGATGTCCGATTGACTTGAAATTTGACAGGGAACCTATTGGAGTCATTTTAAGATGATCCATAGGTTCTGTCTTGGAAACCATGGTCCCGGAGAGCTTTACCACCGAGAGGCTTGATTTGGCTGTCGGAGAAGCGAAGTTAGGCCAAATGATCTTGAAATGGCTTGAAACTTCTTGTGTACTCCTCTTTTGGCTGTCTGGATGAATCTTGCAGTTTTTGTTTGATTCTGACAAGATTTGATTTTTGGAAGCAGCATTGCCTATTTATGGCAGGTTGCGACTTCATGTTGCTCTTTGGATCTTGGAAAGGCAAAGTGACATTTTTGGTGTCAACAAGTTTGACAAAAGGAGAGAATGGATTGAGGGGAGTATAAACCTTCATAGGAAGTATTAGTTTTGATCAAATTCACCATTAAATTGGCTCTATTCCCTTAGACTACTACCATACATGATACCTATTATATATTTTATTTTCGATTTCTTTTGTTAACAGGTGCTACTAAAAGGTATTTTCCTTATTTCATGTGTGTAGGTACCTTTGCAATTTAATGTCAAAGGGGGAGAATATTTTAGATGTCAAAAGGGGAGAATATAGCCAATTTATCTAAAGGGAGATTTTGTATTATCTTCCAAAGGGGGGAGAAGATGCATATCTTGCCAAAGAGAGAGTGCATGGTCAAAGGGGGAGAGTTGAAATAAGACTAAGCTTGGGAGTTAAAGAAGATGCTTAGACAAAGAGAGAAAGATGAAAAAAAAAAGCTTAAAGAATGATCACGCTCCAAGCATCAAGAAGATTGAAGAAAAAGAACTAGAGCCCAAGCTAAGTCAAAGAAACATCCAAGAGATTTCAAGACTTGTCCAGCTAGGGGGAGCTGAAGACTTAGTGTGTAAATTCGGTGATGAGTGAGTTGCCATCAAATTGCAGAGGGGGAGATTGTTAGGAATTTTGTGTATTGCAATTTGATGGATACATTATCATTTTCATCATCATTTGAATTTTCAGATGAGCATTGATTTAGAAAATCTTGAAAACTTGATTTTCACATGCATTGTTTTTAAGACCTTTAAAACTTAAGATTCATGCATGTTTTGATTTTAAAACTTGGATGCATTTATTTTTGAAAAGAATTTTTTAATCAAGCTAGCCAATGGTTTTAAAAAGTTTCAAATCATCTTTGGCTTGTTAGGATTCATGTTTTTAAAACACTTAGATTGATTTAATTCATGTTTCCTATCTTGATTTAGTGGCCCAAAAGTCCCCACAATATCTTTAAATATGCAGTTTTTGGGGAATTTGGTCCCTGGGCCCGGGTCGACCCACAGTGTGGTCGGTCAACCGAGCCCATGGACTCAGTCGACCGACCACAGAGGGGGTCGACCGAGAAAGTGTCCGTCGGCATTTTTTCAAACGGTTAGATTTATGATCGTTGAAGGGTAGGTCGACCGAGCAGTTAAGGGGGTCGACCGAGGACACGCAGAAAGTCACTTTTTGACTATAACTACTAGTTCATTCCTTGAAAATTTTGAGGAACTAAGAGGCCCTTCTTGAGGTGTTTTGAGGCCAAACAAAAGGGAATGAGCTAGGGAATTCTAAGGGTCATTAAGGAAAGATAAAGCTTGGAATCAAAAGTTAAACCATCTAAGTAAGCTTGTTTTTCCTAATCATATGTTTTCATGCTTTGCTTTATTTATTAGTAAATCTTTTCTAGCATGTTAAACTATGATTTGTTGTGTCCTTAACATGTTTATGTTTTGAATTGATTCATTGTTTTGGATACATCACCTT
Organism: Litsea cubeba; assembly: GCA_012931725.1. NCBI lineage: Eukaryota > Viridiplantae > Streptophyta > Magnoliopsida > Laurales > Lauraceae > Litsea > Litsea cubeba. The sequence goes on from CM022948.1 coordinate 16,802,657, forward strand.
GATTCAAACCAAGTAGTACTTAAATTGGTATATCTAAGTAAATCATGTTTTGGAATCATCTTTGAAATTATATGTAACATGATTCCTACTTGGTTGAATCTTTGGTTGTTATTTTTTATCATAAGAAAATCTCTTTCAAATCTATCTTATGTTTTGGATTCAACAACTTCACAAATCACATGTATTTTGTTTTAAAGTTTCACAACTTGTTTATCTTTGATTGGTATATCCTTTTTCAAGTTGTATTTTTAATTACATGTGTTTTGACCCTTTTATTTCAATCAAATCTATTTGTATGGTTTACTCTTTCAAATGGTTTAAACATACATTGAGCTACATTGTTAATTTGATTGAAATCCTTATGCATCACATGTTTTGTTCTTTGAATTTCACAACTTGTTTAGAATACATAGGTATGTATTTTACAAGTTACTTTTAACATGTGATTGGCATTTCCTCAATCATAAATGTTTTTATGAGCTAAAAAATTTAAAAAGCCTTAAGCATACATATATGATCTTTTATTTTCAAATTGATTGAGGACATCATGCATACACTTTGAGAGTACATCTTTGTATTCATATAGTGTTTGTATGAATTAGATTTTCACTTTTATATCCGCCTATTTAAGAGGCAATGTATTGAGCCAAAATTGTAATCTCCATCAAGTGTATTATAGACACTACTTAGAGAGATAACCAACCTTTTGGTTGAAGAGGTTATTGCTTAGCCTTGAAAAGCATATTGTAAGAGGTTATTGCTTAGCCTTGGAAAGCATATGTAAAGGTTATTGCTTAGCCTATTGAAAAGCATACATAGTGGAAATCCGGTGGGGTGTGAGGAACACAAGCCGGTAGTGGATATAGGCATTGAGGCCGAACCACTATAAATCATTGTGTTATGGTGTGCGGTATGTGGTGATTTTGTTTATTAGCTTCCGCATTTTGTTTGTTAATCATCATAAGTGACTAGTTAATTTAAAGAAGTTAAAATTGGTCATAATTGGTCACTAATTAGTAGCTCACCCTATTCATCCCCCTCTAGGATAAGAATCCAGAACTTATAGCCAACCATGTCTTGACTCTCAATGAGTCCCATTATTTGGGTTTTCCACAACAAAAAGTATGTTTGGGTTAACTTTAATGAGACAAAGCTTCCCACATACAGAGTTGAAGGGTAGGAGAAGTTCTGAGGTGATGAAGCAGCGGAAGTCATTGAAAAGGTGAAAAGTAATAGAAGAAAATGAGTAGTTGGACTTGTGACAAGAAGGGATAATGAGAGAAATGTTAGTCAAAGAGAAGAAATAGCTAGTATGAAAAAAGTAGAAATATAGAGGCAGAGAGTTAGATTAATTCTGCCACTGTGCAGGATTCGTTGCAGTTGTGCAGAATAAGCTCTGATACCATAAAGAAGATTTTAAGATAGTAAAATTCAATATGATTTCATTGATATCACATGGTTCTTCCATGTATATATATATATATACTACCAACGCATTAAACTGTTACAGAAGATAAGAGAGAATGGAGGTTGTGAAGGGCATTTGAACCCATTTGGAGATTGCCCAGTCAACATGAGAGAATACTGGGAGAAGATATTAACAGCGAGATAGTCTAGTTTATGTTTGACTATTCAATGTTTGACTCTTATCTTCTACAGGTAGGGTAACAACAAATATTTCCTTGCTACCCTAGGGATGGTTGAATACCCTATGATGGTTGCCTATCCTAACAATCAAATAAGATTTATGGTTTTTTAGGATTTTGTTTTAGTTTTCAAGAAAGGCCTCCCTAAATGTGAGAAGAGATTCCATTGCAAAATGAACCAAATTCCAAAGATTTTTCAGTCATCTTCTGCAGAATCAAGGCCATACAAATGAGCCCTTAATTTAAGATGAAGATTTCTCTGTGCCGCAAAAGTGACTTCATCTCACTGTTTCTTTTGGGCTGATTATTATCCGTGGAACATGGAATTCAAGCATCATACAATAAATGTTGAAAGCAAGTGACACCTAGGTGGAGTCAATTGGTTTGATTATATCTAAAAGCCTTTAGGTAGCGTTTGGTTCGATGTAGTGAAGGTCGGAATGGAATGGTCATTCCAACGGAATGGTCATTACATCGTTTGGTTCGCCAAAAAGTAGTGGAATGACCATTACCTCCGGAATCCCATTCCCTTATGTAGAGGAATGACCATTCCATCCGGGATGGAAAGGAATGGCCATTCCAGTCCTTTCTACTTTTTCTAGACCAAAATACCCTTTTTCACATCTATACATTATTATTATTATTATTATTATTATTATTATAAGATTATAAAATAGAAGAACTTGTGTGAGCCCCGCCTATATAATAATAATATAATCTATATTATTATTATTATAAAAGAGAAGAACTTGTGTGGGCCCCACCTATATAATAATAATATAATCGATATTATTATTATTATTATAATAAGATTATAAAAGAGAAGAACTTGTGTGGGCCCCACCTATATAATAATATAATATATACATTATTATTATTATTATAAGATTATAAAATAGAAGAACTTGTGTGGGCCCCACCTATATAATAATAATATAATCTATATTATTATTATTATTATTATTATTATAAGATTATAAAATAGAAGAACTTGTGTGGGCCCCACCTATATAGTAATAATATAATTTATACATTATTATTATTATTATAAGATTATAAAAGAGAAGAACTTGTGTGGGCCCCACCTATATAATAATAATATAATATATACATTGACTGAGCCAAAGATAAAAATCTAACAAGGGTATTTTGGTCAGTCTTATGTAAATTTTATTCCATTGCAGGACTCATTCCAATGTACCAAACGCAGGAACAAAAATAAAAATGGTTCATTCCTCATAGTACCAAACACTGGAATGGAAATGCTTATTCCCGCCTCATTCCATTCCATACTCATTCCGATCTCCATTCCATTCCCGCCTACAACCATTCCAGCGAACCAAACGCTACCTTAGTGATCGAATTAGCAATGAGGAATGATTATCCTCCTCATTAAATTTATGTGGTCATGTGATTAAATGTAATACCTTGTGATTTTCATTGCTTTTATATTAACTGTTTGCTTTTATTTTAGGCAAGATTAGCGAAAGGTCCCTATAAGTCAATGTTTCCAGCCTCCAGCCCAAGCAAAAACTTATTAAGGCCTCTGGTCCACTCAGCTAGACTTTTTCCAGCCTTATGTCCCTGCATCCACATGATCTCATTTTTTGGACTAAATTTCCCTTTCAATCATTTTAGGCAAGAAATTTTAAATTTGAAAATTTCAAAATTTATATTCTCCCTCGTTCGGCTTGGGCAATCCTAGCGCATGGTTATTCCTTGTAGAAAAGAGAGACCGGAGAAGAAGGATTCCGGGATCAGTTCGTTGCAGAGAACTGATCCAGGATTGCAGAAGATAAGTCTCTTGGTGGGCCACACAGATCGAAGAATCGGAGGAGGCACTGGATCCGGCCTAGTGCTTGGAAAGTTGTGTTGTTTCATTCTCTGAAACAGAACGAGGAAGAAGAGGTGACAGGGCACTGTTTCCCGGACGTCATCGAAGAAGATCTAGTGATCTGGTCTCGCCGAAGCCAAAGGTAGTCCAGCAGAGAAAGCCTTCTGGTTCATCGCAGAAGACGGCCCAGATCCCTGTTGATCGATCTCGTCCTTGGTTGCAGAAGATTGCCGGAAAAGAAACGAAGCCGCAGCTCTTTGTCAGACTGCGAAAATCTCACCGGAGAAGCGTCGTGTGTGGCCAATGTGGAAGAAGACAGTAGGAAGGGGGGCGGTTTGGGATCTATATTCTCTGTTTGCAGACCGACGAGCCGCCGTCCCGATGCTACCGTGCCAACGCCAGACTCGAGGAACGAATGCTGCTGTCATGCCATCGCCGTCCCGCTACTGCCGTGCCATCGCTGGTCCTCGATTTCTAGTTGCAGAAACTAGAACTTGAAGAAGAAGATGACCTGGGCTTTTCGCCCAGGCCAGGTTGGTTCCCTCCAGGTTAGGCTTTAACCTGACCATTCCAGAAGCTCATTAGCTAGGTCAGCAAGGTCTGGATTTTTGCGATAGGTTCCAGGTCAGGTCTGACTCGCTCAGCCCAAAAGCCTAGTAGCATTTACTCACATGATGATTGGAATCCACCATCGCCGTTGATGTTACCGGAGAAGAAAGGTAGCGGGGCTCGGGTTTATCTATGTTTCTATGAAATTTATCTATGTTTTTGTACAATTTATCTAAGATTCTTTGAAATTTATCTGCATTTTGGTGAAATTTATCTGATTTTTTGTCAAAGTTATCTGTGTTTTTGTCAAATTTATCTGTGTTTTTGTCAAAGTTAACTATGTTTTTGGTAAATTCATCTGAGTTCTTTTAAATTTATCTGAGTTTTTTAGCAAATCTATTTGCGTTTTTTGAAATCTATTTGTGTATTTTAATGTTATTTGCGTCTTTTGAAATTTATTTGTGTCTTTTTAAATTTATTGCATTTTTATAAAATTATTATATTTTTTAAAATTTATTTTCATTATTTTAAATTTATTTACATTTTTTTAAATTTTCTTTGGATCTATTGAGATTTATTTGAGCCTTTTAAAATTTATTTACATTTTTCTGAAATTCATTTGAATATTTTGAAACTTATTTGCGTATTTTTAAATTTATCTGTGTTATTTGATTATATATTGCTTTTTTTAAATTTATTGCGTTTTTTGAAATTATGGCATTTTTTATAATTTATTTTCGTTATTTTGAAATTTATTTGTGTGCTTTTAGAATTTATTAGAAAATCTGGGGATTCCATTAATCGTGGACAATTAAATTTTAGTTGGCCATTATTAATGGGATATCCCACCAATCATGGGATATGATTTAAAAAAAAGGGTAAAGTAGACATTTCAGATATAAAAAAGTGTGAGAGGGTCCTTTAGCTGCATGACGTTTCGTGGACTGTTTGCAACAAAGTCACAATTTGAGGGACCCCCGACCGAAGCCCCTTTTATTTTACTTTGATCGAACAAATGCTTGTGGGGGTGAACCTGATCCTCTAAGGCTTAGACTCACAACAAATTTGTGAAGCTCCTAATGCGATTCAATTATAAATAGTTTAATGGGAAGTTCTTAAAAAGGTATAAAACTTTTGCACATTTAAGTTGTTGGCATTGGATATGGATGTGAGGGCCCCCCACCTTATCTCTCATAATAAGGTGAGAGATGCTCTCATAGGAGCATCTCCATATATATATATGAGCAAGGCTCTCCTAAGCTCAAGTGTGTGGTGGGGCCCACCTAGGGGCCCACATGGGGATGGGGATGAAAAGGATTTCAAGAACTCCCTGGGATCTTCCTCTCTGCAAAAAATCAGCCCCAACCATAATTTCAATCATCTCCATATGGGCCCAAAAGTTTAATGGTCGACAATCCATTTGGATCGATACATAGTTGATCCAACAGTCCACTAAATTCGGATCTAACCGAAAGTTGGTGGCAATTTAGGAGGGTCATGTGTTTGGTCCATTTGGATGGAGTAAAGGTGGGCCCTACAAACATGAGCTTACGAGATTTTATCTTAAGCTTGAGCTTAGGAGAGCCTTGCTCATATATATATATATGTATGGGAGATGCTCCTATGAGAGCTACTCTCACCTTTACTATGATAGATAGGTTGGGGGGCCCTCTCATTAAAGTTGTTGGCATTGGATATGGATGTGAGGGCGGGGCTCTCATAGTAAGGTGAGAGATGCTCTCATAGGAGCATTTTCCTATATATATATTTATATATATATGGAAAACATTCAAGTGAGAACTAGTTCTCACCTATTCCATGAGAACTTTTGTACGGGGCCCAACTAGCAATCCATCCAAACTTAGGAACCAATAGGGAACCCCATGATAGTCACTAATCCCAAGGATTGGCACACATCCGAATGGACTAAACCATTTGATCGAGAGTTGAATATTTTTTTTTGAATATGCAGATATTAAACTTTTGGGCCAAGGATGAAGGGGCTAAGGGCATGAGTTTGGGGTCAGACTTGATATATAAGGTGGTCTAACATAGATCTTTCCATCCCCCTAGTCCCATCCCCAAATGTGTGCCCCACAAAAAAGTTCTCACATAATATGTGAGAACGGTACGTTCCCACCTGAATATTACCCTATATATATAAAGAGAGAGAGGGGAGGGGGGGCTCTCCTAAGCTGAAGCTTACCTTATCCTAAGCTGGAATAGTGCTGGTCCCACCAATCAAAGTTGATTATATCTATTTTCTCCATGATGGAACTGGAAAATCCAATTTTGATTGGATTTATCTTGATTTTGGAGACGATCATCATGCAAAGAACAACAATAATCGACTTTGATTTGTGAGACCTGCACTATTTCGGCTCAAGATAAGGTAAGCTTCAGGTTAGGAGAGCCCTGCTCGTATATATATATATAGGCTCTCCTAAGCTCATACTTAGGATAAACTATCGTAAGCTCATGCTTATGGGGGGCACCTTTGGTCCATCCAAATGGACCAAACACATGACCCCTCTAAATTGCACATATCCATCAACTTTCAGTTAGATCCGAATTTACTTGACCGTTGGGTCGACTACGTATCGGTCCGAATGGACTATTGACCATTAAATGTTTGGGCCCATATGAAGATGATAGAAATCACGGTTGGGGCTGATTTTTTGCAAAGAAGAAGATCCTAGGGAGTCATTGAAATCCCCCACCCCCTTCCCCATGTGGGCCCCACCACACACTTCAACTTACCTTATCTTAAGCCTGAGCTTAGAAGAGCTGGCCCTATATATAAATATATATACACATGGACCACAGTTGAGGAGAGCCTCAGCTGGAGGCATGTTAGGAGAGCGTGTGGTTACTTGACGAAATGAAATTGGCCCCCGCCCAACGCAGATTCATTTTTCCCCCTTTCATTTCCCTCTTCCGTCTTCGTTCCTCTTCTCTCTCTCTCCCATCTCAGCACTCTCTCTCTCCCATCTCGCTGGCTGCGACCTCTCTCCTCTCCCATCTCCGTCTCGCTGCGATCTCTCTCTCCTATCTGGACGAGGATTTCTCTCTCTTCCTCTCGCCTGCGATCGAGCTCGCTGCCGTTGACACCAAAAATGTCACTTTGTCTCTTCAAGATCCAAAGAGCTACATGAAGTCGCAACCTGCCATAAATAAGCAATGCTACTTCCAAAAAATAAATCTTGTCAGAATCAAACAAAAACTGCAAGATCCTTCAAGACAGCCAAAAGAGGAGTACACAAGAAGTTTCGGGCCATTTTAAAATCACTTGGCCTAACTTTGCTTCTCCGGCAGCTGAAAAGGAGCTCCCGGCGGCGAAAGCATCGGAGACACCAAATCTTTGATCAGAGCTGATGGATGCTCTCAAAATACATCCAAAAGGCTCCACGTCAAGTACCGAGTCAAACCGACAACGTTTGACCCTACATCAACCCTCGAACAGCTAAATCAAGCCTCTCAGCGGCGAGAACCACCGAGGCCATCACTCATCAGATAGAGCAGAAGGACGGCTTCAAAATGCTTACAAAGGGCTACACGTCAAATTTCTAGTCATTTCGACAACATTTGACCATACTTTGACGCTCGGAAGCCAAATCAGGCCTCTCGGCGGCGAAGCTCCCCGGACCATGGTTTCCAAGACAGAGCCTATGGATCATCTTAAAATGACTCCAATAGGTTCCCTGTCAAACTTCAAGTCAATCGGACATCGGTTGACCGCACATCAAGCCGCGACATCTTCATCGCGACAAAAGCAAGTCTACTGGTGATAGGATCCCAAACGGCTTCAAAACTCAAACAAAAGCCTATGTTGGTCTTATTTATTGCTCAAGAGGCTTCACCTCAAATTTCAGGTCATTCCGACATCGTTTGGCCCAGTTTCAGCTTCTGACGGAAAATCGGCAGCTCTACGCGACAAAGTCTTCGGCTTTCTCAGAAAATTGGAAACTTTGCAAACCAAAATGCAAGGATTCTCATCAGGTTTTCTACAGGGAAATCAGGCCAATAAATGATCAAAATCTCAAGAAAAAATACAGAATAAAAAAAGAATAAAAAAACAGCAAAAACGGACACAAAACGGGACAAAAGGGGGGAAAACCCCCCAGGGTCGCCGGCGACCCTGGGGCCCGGGATCGCCGGGAGGGCCCCGGAAACCCCGTTTTTTGCCGTTTTTTCGCGATTCGAAGCATCCGGCCTCTGGTATTTTCCAATATTCATACTTTTGAGACACCAAATCCTCTGACATCCGTAAAAAATACGGGTCAATCATCAAGAGTATCGAAATCAACATTGATCGCCAACCGGTCAACCAAAAAAAGTGTGCTTTCTACCCGACCAATCGAGAAATTGACAGGACAGATGGCACCGACCCGCTGTTGGCAACCAACACCTGAAGTTATATGGTCATCCGATGTCGATCTACATGAAGATCCATCAATGATCATCGCCAGAAGAATCCCAAAAGACGCGGCACGGACCGCGACTCTTCAGCTGCTCGGCGACCACTTAATGCAATTAAATGACTAGCTTTATTACAGTCATTAATCCATTTCTTTGGATGGCCCAATCAGAAGCAAGCATCCAGGAGTTACAAGTCAAGAGATTCATGGCATTTAACCCATGAAACTCCTCCCATCATGGCGATTAAAGGCGATTAAATGCCCTCAATCTCCTCCGGCTAATCAGAAACCAAGAAAAAGGAGTTACAAAATAAAGGAATCAAATCCTGTAACTCCTCCCATTATGCGGCTTAATGACAATAAAAGCCCAGAAACCCTCCTAAATGGCTAACAAAAAGCCTATAAATAGAAGAGCTCTCCAATAAGAAAACAACACAGACAACAAAGAAAACACACAACAGACTGCAGAAAATCCGAAAACTCAGACGGAAAAAGGCATCAAAGAGAGAAAACTCTGCGAAAATCCTACACCGACCACCGCTACAAGGTGACAAAAGTCCCTTGGAGGGTACCCCCCCCCAAGGTCTTTGCCTTCTCCTTCTGCCTCCAATGGCTTAGACGTGGCCTTTCAGCCCGTCTACTTAGTTTTTTATTGGACATAGGACCTCCTTTTGGCCTTTGTCCTCTAAAAACCTAAGGTTATAGCCAAGCCAAGCGAATCAATAGCATCCTCTGTTCTCAATGGATGATGGCGAAGTCCACATATGGCTTGCGACCGTCAATCTGAACGGGTCCCCCACAATCTTCTGAGAAGTTAGATCCTCCTTTTCTTGCTTTTCATTATAGTTTGTATTTTTTTAAAAAGAGACAAAAAAACATAACTCTTGTCTTTCATTATTGATAAGGATTGTAAATCGGCTATAGACACCAAAAATCGGCTATAAATGCCAAAAAATCGCCTTTGACGGCAAATCAAGAAAATGTCTCTTTTCTTAAATATATGTGCAATAGAAGACTTGAAAGAAGTTGATTTCCTTTTTACTTGCGAAGGTTGATCTCCGGATCACCACTTGCAATTCCAAGTAAAATAGAAAATCTGGCACACCGACACAAAGAAATGTTGATGCACGCCTCTGCCCCCAGGTTACGAAAGGGTCGGACCCAAACGGACTCCCACGTCCGCCGACCTCGGTAGAACCTAGCGAAAGCGCCGTTCCATCAAGCTGGCTCCACCCGGTGGGACCCGTTCATTTGAGAACACGATGCTAGAAATGAAATATTTGCATATCATATCTATTGCTCTATGCTTATACTTATTTTCTTGATTCCTTGGCTACTTTCTAATTGGTGGCCTATGTTGGATTCCGCATCTAAAAAAATCAGATGAGATTTTTTTGGAATTTCTAATTCTTTGAATTTATTTCCACTCTCTTTTCAATAAAAAAATCGGATTTTTGGATTCAAAATTGAGAAACCTTGATCATTTCCTATCGTTCATCGAGCTTGCAGAAATGTTGAGCCTGTTCGACTAAGGTTTTGGGCCATCGTTTCTCTTCGATGAGTTCATTAAAGATCTAAAAAAAAACAAAAAAATAGATTTTTCATTTTGGATTCAAAATTGAGAAACTTGATCCTTTCCTATCGTTCATCGTGCTTGCAGAAATGTTGAGCCTGTTCGACTAAGGTTTTGGGCCATCGTTTCTCTTTGATGAGTTCATTAAAGATCTTAAAAAAAATCAGATTTTTCATTTTGGATTCAAAATTGAGAAACCTTGATCCTTTCCTATCGTTCATCGTGCTTGCAGAAATGTTGAGCCAGTTCGACTAAGGTTTTGGGCCATCGTTTCTCTTCGATTAGTTCATTAAAGATATAAAAAAAATCAGATTTTTCTTTTTGGATTCAAAATTGAGAAACCTTGATCCTTTCCTATCGTTCATCGTGCTTGCAGAAATGTTGAGCCTGTTCGACTAAGGTTTTGGGCCATCGTTTCTCTTCGATGAGTTCATTAAAGATCTAAAAAAAAATCAAATTTTTCTTTTTGGATTCAAAATTGAGAAACCTTGATCCTTTCCTATCGTTCATCGTGCTTGCAGAAATGTTGAGCCTGTTCGACTAAGGTTTTGGGCCATCGTTTCTCTTCGATGAGTTCATCAAAGATCTAAAAAAAATCAGATTTTTCATTTTGGATTCAAAATTGAGAAACCTTGATCCTTTCCTATCGTTCATCGTGCTTGCAGAAATGTTGAGCCTGTTCGACTAAGGTTTTGGGCCATCGTTTCTCTTCGATGAGTTCATTAAAGATCTTAAAAAAAAATCAGATTTTTCATTTTGGATTCAAAATTGAGAAACCTTGATCCTTTCCTATCGTTCATCGTGCTTGCAGAAATGTTGAGCATGTTCGACTAAGGTTTTGGGACATCGTTTCTCTTCGATGAGTTCATTAAAGATCTAAATATATATATAAAAACAAAAAAAAGACATAGACCACTAAGGTTAAACCAATTGCGTTCTTTGATCATGGTTGATTCAAGAAAAGCCTTGTCCAGAGTGTGGAGACAGCATGACTATTCTAGGCAAGGGTCCTCCAAACGGGTTCATTAAATAATCCTACCCTTACCTGGGGGCAATTCTATCAATCGAGATTTCATAAGACCGGGTTAGGAGGCCTATGTGTACTCTATCGTCTTTTAAATAAATTTTTTTTCAAAAATAAAAACTTTAAAAATAAAAATTTTAAAATAAAAAATAAAAAATAAAAAATTTTCAAAAAAAATATTAAATAAATAATTAAATAAATAAATTAAAAAAATTTTAAAATAAGAGTCTTCAAAAAAAAAAAAACTTCCGTCATTTTGGGTTTAGATTGGAGAAATCTTAGTCTTCTCCTTTCTGAGCACTGGCGCTCGCGGAAATCGCTAAGCCCGTGTTCAGATTGGAGTGCCTTTTGCTCTCTTTGATGAACCTGATATTGGTTTTTCAAAAAAAAAACTCATCATTTTTTTATTCAGATCCGAGAAATTATGGTTCATTTCTTTCTGAGCACTAGCGCTCGCGGAAATCGCTGAGCCCGTGTTCAGATCGGAATACCATATGCTCTCTTTGATGAATCCAATCTTGACCTTTCAAAATAGAGAATCTCATCTCATTGATGCGGTCTCCAAACATTTGCGTCTAGCGGTACTAGTACGCCCTTTCAAGGTCTACTGTATTCGCGACCGGCACATTTGTAACTCCAACTTTATATTCTTCTTACCTCGAGCAAGCTCTACTTCTCGATAAGTCGAATTTAAGTTCACAATTGCTTCTAGCAGTCACTGGGACGCTCATTCTGGGCTTACCATACCTGCGGTCAGAACAATTGTACCCTCTATGGCTTTTTGCCTTCTTCATATTGCTTGGGTCATCTCCCTCGAACAAATTGAAAAGACAAGACCATTAAACTTCCAATTTATGATCATTATATTCTTGTGATTACTAATGGATGTGGTCTTGTTTCAGAAACTTTTCGAAAACTAACAATGGCAGCTTCGCTTACCATTACTTTCGACGAGAACAAGCACCAACTCATGCTTCAACAGAAGCAAACTACGCGCACCTACAAGCGCCCCATCAGCTGCCGAAGCGTCAACTCCCTCGGCAACTCTCTGAGCTCCGGGTCGACCTCGACTCCCCGGACTATCGTCTTTAGGATGCTGGGACCATTCCCACTTCCCGAAGAACAAACTGCTCCTTCCAAGAAGTAAAAACTCGCCTCTCAACGTGTCACTACCGTGACACCAAAGGCGAGCACCAGAAGGCTCGAAGCCCGTGGCAGCCCCACGAAGCCTTGACCAGCAAACGACCAGGTCTATCCCAAGACTTGGTCCCTAAGACCTTCACCAAAACTAAGAAGGTCCCAAACATCCACTAAGCTAGCATTCCTGGCCCCACTCAAGGAGAACTAGTTTTACTCTCTTGCCTACATGAAAGAGGAGAGACCCATCTCCAATCTGACTCTCAAGTCAACCCAGCGTGAGACGGCTTATTCCTACAAGCCCAAAATCAAGTCATGTATCACAAGGCCTCTGCAAGCACCTGCTAAGGCCTACAAACCTGCAGTTCGACCCTTCATCTCTACAGGGGCCGAACTCCAAAAATTCAAAGCTTCGCTGCAACAGGCGAAGGACAGGGTTCGCATCCTGTCCTTGCCTAGCTACAAAGAAGACAGGCTCGGCTGCTGCCCCGAGGGAGCACATCCTTCATCGTCAAAGCCCAGCCAGAGCTGACCGAAGCTCAAGTTGCTCGTCGTATACGCCGCCGCACGTCCTATCGGCAAAAGAGACTAGAGAAGCAAAGGACCCAGCCTCCTACACTTTAAATCTCTCCCAAATGGGTCGAAAAAGATAGACCCAACCAAGTTGCTGCCGTCCATATGGTTGGAAAAACCAGAAGGTGCCAAAAGTCAACAACAAAAATCCATGTCCGACGTCCGATGACCCGCGACGTCTCCAGGATAAGAAGACATTCAGAAGAGTCCCCTGCTCCTTCAAGCAAAGGACGGCAGAGTGATCCTCCCTCAAGCTCTTCTTCAAAAAGAATGAGCCCCAGCTCAGTCACTAGGACAGTTTCTTCGTTTGAATCACGAAGGATGAATGTCTTGGCTATGAATTTTGAGCCACCACCCGGCAATCCACCTCAAGACGATGCGATCACACGCATCCGGCAGTTGGAACAAGGCTAGCAGAGGATTGAAACTCTGATGGAAAACCTTCTCCTCGACTTCCAAAATCAGGCAAACAATGAACCTCCTCCGAATCATCAAGACGATGAGGTAAATGGAGAAGAAAATGAGTCACGTGCCCTTACCAAAAAGGACGTAGACAGTATCCTCGCCAAAGCAAAAGAAGAGGATGTACTCAAGGAGCATGGGATCAAGCCACCATATCCCTTATGGATGGACTCGGTCCCGTTCCCCACAAAATTCAAGCATCATACTCTCCAAACATATACGGGAAAAGGATCACCCATACAGCACGTCATCCACTTCAAGATCCTGACGGGAGCTATCGCGGATCAAGATGCACTCAAGATCTGCCTCTTTGCAAGTACCCTAAAAGGTACGGCCTTCGATTGGTACTCCACTCTGCCGGAGGACTCCATCCAAAATTGGGCCATGCTAGAGACACGCTTCCTAACTCACTTCAAATGTGAGGATCATCCCGCCACTATGGCTCAGTTGTGCAGCCTAAAACAGGGGGAGAATGAGTCAACAAATGACTTCATTCACAAGTGGAAAGCAATGGCATACAAATGCTCTGATGTATTGCCACAAGCGTCGCTAGTCGACATCTGCCAAAACAACATGAGAGCTAGAATCTGCTCCATGATCATCGGCAACAAATCAAAAAACCTGGGAGAACTCCTAGCAGCTTCCATGGAAGCTGAAACGGTGATTAAAGACCTCAACAGTCAGAAATCATCAAGAAAAGAGCCAACCGCCATTGCAACCTCTAAACCAAAGAAGAAAGAGGTCCTCAATGTGCAGACCAAGTCAGCTCCTCAGCCACCAAAGAAAGCTGAAAACAAAGCTGCGGGTAAGAGACCTGAACTCTCAGATGCCTTCAAAGAACGAGTAGAGAAGAAATACCCGTTTGATGAAGATGTTGATGAAATCTTCGGGGCTCTTGTGGGAAACGGCAAGTTCACCTTGCCTGAACCAAAAAGACCAGGTGATGCTGGTAAAACCAACGATCCTCAGTACTATCCATATCACCAGATGATCTCGCATCCTCTCAATCAATGCTTCGTTGTGAGGGAGAAAATAAACGAGATGTGGAAAAACGGAGTCATCACCTTTGACAAAAACTATGGGTCTGCCTCCGTCAACATGGTGACATGTGGACAAACATCAAAATCACCGAAGAAGAAGATCACTACTTCCTTCAAGGTGATAAACTCAATCCAAGCGTCCGAGGAACTGGTTCCTTATCCAACACCAGACGGACAACCCATATGGGTACATCCCGATCTCCTGGAAAATGGAAATTGGGAGGTCGTGAAAACAAAGCCTACAGCTCAACAGCGAAGGAAGGCTAGGAAATATCTCCTCAAGCTCAAACAGCAAGAGAAGACCCAGCCAAAACAAGAAGTCAAAGAAATAGCAGAGGCTTCCTCTACCGCTTCACTGGAGGTAACAAAAACATCCCTTCCAGAGACTTCAAAGGGGGTAAGAAAATTCACTCTCAGTGATTTCATGCCACCTCAATTCAAAGAAGCCACGCAGGAGGTATCATACTCTTGCAATTCGGTAGTTGGATTCTCCATTGATGGATACGAGTCCAGCGACACCGATGATGGATTCGAATCTAACTACACAGACGAATGGGAGGAGTCCTTTGAAACAGGAGAATATCTCTCCGATGAAGAATGGGTTCCTGAGTCTCATCTTATGCCAGTAATCTGGTATAACCCCCTACAGCCACAAGGATCCTGGCCTGATAATGAAGAAGACCAAGAGGCTGTACAAGAAAATGTTGTTGAACCAACACCCCTCATTACTCCAGTGGAAATCAACAATGTTGAGCCACAAAGAGCTGATGAAGAAGAAGATTTGGCTTCCATGCCTAAACTTGAAGAATATGCAAGGATCTTGCAGCGTCTCGCTCTAGAACAATAGCAAGACCGCGTCAACGAGCCTCCTCGTAATCCAGAGCCTGAAGTCCCTGAAGACCATCAAGTACATCCTCTTTTAACTCCTGAAAATGGAGAAAATTGCTGGATAGACGATCCTCTTACATCCGAGTATGATTCTGACTCCGATCAGGCAACGTCTCCGGTCAGAGCTTCCTGTAATGTGATAATTCGGGATTATAGCTCTTCCGAAGCATCGTCTGATGAGAGCACTTACATTCCGGCGACGCCTAGCAATGTATCTTCTGGAGCCACCTCATCTCACGTGACTTTCAATGAGATGACACCCTCTCAGGTTTCTTCTCCTGAGACTGTGACTTCAAAGTTCACACCCTTCCTGGCTGAAGAATTCCCAGCTATTGATGCTTGGGATGATGAATTGGTCAACAAAGTAGAAAGGCTGTTGGATGCTGTTTAGGACTTGTTCCCGGAAAATGCTCCATGCAACACAATCACTGAGGATGGCAACTCTGCTGCTGATACATCCTCAGCAAATGAAAAACGACAGCCTCATGATCCTGAAGACAATCTTCCAAACGAAGACCCTTCTCAAGAGGCTCTCGAAGTTGGTAGAGGCACCCGCTCTGGCCGGGACTACCATAAAAATTACAACCAGGCACAACCGACCCCTGTACTTCACAGGGTACATCAAGGAAATCCTATGCACAGAGTTCAGATCGACCCAGGTTCTGCACTCAACCTCATCTCTACTTTAGCTCTCGAAGAGTTGGGCATCCCACCCAGCAAGCTGAGCCACACATTTGTATCTATCTTTGGATACGATGGGAGTACTCAAAGGCCTATCGGCAAAATCAGGTTCAATTTGCAGATCGGTGATCTTATCTCTGAGGTCACTGTGTATGCAATAAAAACCCCATCATGCTACAACATCCTTCTCGTACGTCCTTGGATCCACGAGAATGGCGTTGTCTCTTCAACTCTACATCAATGCATCAAGCTTGTTGGCGACGACGGCATGATACATCGAGTCTTTGCGGACAGAAAACCCTTCAAATGTAAAGAAGTCCACTTTGCATACTCACAAATGTATGAAGGTGAAAAAGAAGAAGCACACAGCACCCTTTGCCGAAAATCACCAGAAAGATAAAGGCAAGGCTCCCCAACAATCATCGGAAGAAAACAAACCATCCGGTAAATCCGAAGAGAGCATTCAAACACCCTTCATCATCTCCCTCAAACCTTCAAAGCCTTTGGTCATCACAACTAAAGTGAAAACGGCAAAGCAAAAGCCTAGGGGCAAATTTGTTGTCTCTTTCGTGTCATCATGCAAGACACGGATTCAGATTCAGAGCCAGAAGACGAAACATCGACAAGCCAAGCTGACACTCAGCAAGTTCAGCCTGCTCTTACTCCAATGGAGACAACTTCTGACAAAGAAGATCCTACGTCAGCTTCCTTCATTGTTCCAGCAACTTCAGCAAAGGAAAAACCGATCTTCTTCCATAGATCGGATGCTTCTTCATCAAACTCCATGCTTGAACCTTTCCAAAATGAAGGTATGCCTCAACTATCCTTATATAGTTCTGTGGCACAAGCTATTATGAAAAAAATGGGCTATGACGCTCAAAACCCAGTCAGTTTGGGAGAAGGACGCGATATTCTCACGCCATTGGGGCCCGTCTTGACCAAAAGCCAGCTGGAAGATTGGAGACTCTACGGCTATGTAGAAAAGTCTTCATACGGGTTAGGGTATGATCCCGACACTCCCCTGAGACAGTTGACACAGAGACTTAAAAGTCAATATACTGACCAAGCCTCAACATCTCAAGTCCATGAAGACATCGATCTCCCTGGATATCTCTTTGATGAGTCACCTGACAAAGATCCAGGAAGCTCATCCAATTGGCATGATTTCTCCGAAAATGAAGAGGAGTTGTCCGATGGCACAGACGTATAGTCTTCTGACCCAGAAGAACCCTCATCTCCAAAAGAAGTAGCCTACTTCGACCCAGTTTCAACAGGCGATTGGGATCATCTCATAGCAAGCCTTGGGAAAATTACCGATCAAGAAGACCCGTGGAAAGGAACAAAACCTTGGTCTGAAAATGCCCTTGAAACCCCAGAAGGTTTCGTTGAGCTGGAAGTCTCCGAAAATATTATGGAGGAACCACCTTCGAACCTTCCAACAGAAGATCCTGTTCAAAAGATAGACTTGGGAGCACCTGATAACCCACGTCCTGTATTCATAAGCAAGAATATAAAGGATGATGAGTTACCCGAGTATATCGCCTTTCTTCGTGAGTTCGTTGATTGCTTTGCATGGTCTTATGCTGAAATGCCTGGCTTAGACTCCAAAATAGCGGTCCATAAACTCAATCTTCAAGAAGACATCAAGCCTGTCAAGCAGGGCCAAAGAAGATTCCGTCCAGATGTGATAGATAAAATTGAACAAGAAGTTCAAAAACTCAAAAGCGTCGGCTTCATCCGTGAGGAACAATATCCTGAATGGTTGGCCAACATTGTCCCCGTGATAAAGAAAAACAGGTAGATCAGGGTCTGTATTGAATATAGAGACCTGAATGGCTCATGCCCTAAAGATGAATTTTCGCTCCCCATACCAGAGGTAATGATTGATAATACCTGTGGATTCGAGTGAATGACATTCATGGATGGTTTCTCTGGCTATAATCAGATAAAGATGCATCCTGAAGATGAAAAACATACATCTTTTCGGACCCCATTTGGCGTGTATTGTTACACTGTCATGCCATTTGGTCTAAAAAATGTTGGTGCCACATATCAGAGGGCTATGATGAAGATATTCCAAGATATGCAGCACAAGATGGTTGAATGTTACGTTGATGACCTCGCCGTCAAAAGCAGAAGAAAATAAGATCATCTCGAAGACCTTCGAGAAGTCTTCCTCCGGCTTCGCAAACACAAACTGCGAATGAATCCTTTGAAATGCTTCTTCAGCGTCTCGTCGGGTAAGTTCCTCAGATTCCTAGTTCCGAAAGCTGGAATAAAGCTTGACCCCATAAAAGTCAAAGCCATTCTAGAAATGCCCTCTCCAAGAACCTTTAGAGAACTCAAAGGGCTTCAAGGGAGATTGGCCTGCATCAGACGGTTCATCTCCAATCTTTCGGGAAAATGCCGTCCATTCTCCCGGTTGATGAAAAAAGATGTAAACTTTGTCTGGGATGCTGACTGTGAAGCTGCTTTCCAAGATATCAAGTCATACCTGACAAAACCTCCAGTGTTAGCTGCTCCTACCACTGGAAAACCATTCATCTTGTACACAAGAGCCCTTGATCACTTTTTAGGAGCTCTGCTTGCGCAATAAAATGATCAAAAGAAAGAAGTTGCTCTATATTACCTCAGCCGCATGCTAGTTTGTGCAGAGCATCGCTACTCTCCAGTCGAAAAAGAATGTCTTGCAGTGATGTTCGCCATACAAAAGCTGCGTCACTACTTGCTTTCCAAAACAGCCTACCTGGTCTCGAGGGTCAACCTCTTGAAGATCCTTGTCACAACGGTAGGTTCTCTCAATGCTCGACTGGCAAAATGGTCCATCCTTCTGTCACAATTTGATATTAGGTATGTACCACAAAAGGCAATCAAAGGGCAAGCTCTAGCAGAGTTCCTCGCAGAGCATCCATTGCCTAAAGATTCTCCACTCAAAGATGATCTCCCAGACGAACCAGTCTATAATGTGGAGACTTTCTCACAAAGTGCCTCCTGGGACATGTACTTTGACGGTGCAACCAGGACAAATGAAAAAAGACAGCTGATCTCGGGAGTTGGCATCATCTTTGTTAGCCCTGATAAATACATGATTCCACACGCTTTCTCGCTACTGGAACCATGCACATACAATGCAGCTGAATATCAAGCTCTGATCCTAGGATTGGAACTCGCCATCGAATCCGGTATCACCATGCTGGAAGTCTTTGGAGAATCCCAACTGATCGTCAACCAGATGAATCAGAAATTTGAAGTCAGGAAGCCAGATTTGCTGCCTTACTACAACAAAGCACAATCGCTTCTGCAAAAGTTTGACATCTGTCACATCACCCACATTCGTAGAGGTGAAAACATACATGCAAATGCCCTGGCAGGACTTGCCGCATCTATGGCAATCCAGGAAGGGGAAAACATGTAGATCACAGTGTGCGAAAGAAGAATCCTTCCTCCTCTTAACACACATCAAGCAGTTGCTGAATGCCACCTAGTGGTTGGAAGTTGGATTTCAATCCTTCAAACTTCAATCGGCGACTGGTGGGATCCGTTCATTGATTACATTATGTTCAGAATCCTACCTGAAGGTCCAAAAGAACGGGTAAGCATCGAAAGGCGAACCCCAAGCTTTCATTTGGATATTCCTTCAAAAATCCTTTACAGGAAATCCTTCAACGGAGTACTTCTACGCTGCTTGTCACAACAAGAGGCTGAAGAAACACTCAAAGAAGTTCATGCCGGTCTTTGCGGAGCTCATCAGGCTGGTCACAAGCTCTATGATCAGATAAAAGGTTAGGTTATTACTGGCCTACCATGGTAGCCGACGCAATGCAATTTGCTAAGCGCTGCCAACAATGCCAAGTTCATGGAGATTACATTCACATGCCTCTAGAATGGCTACATCATACAGCAATTCCAAGGCATTTCAAAGCCTGGGGTATGGACATCATAGGTCCTATTTCTCCCCCTTCGAGCAAAGGTCATCGCTTCTTCTTCGCTGCTACGGATTATTTCTCCAAGTGGTCAGAAGCATTTGCGCTCAACGAAATGAACACCTCATCAGTTCTTCAGTTCCTGCACACCAACATCATTTGTCATTTATGCATACCCAAAAGATTCGTCCATGATAACGGACCACAATTTCGGGATCACCAATTCTTCAGGTTCTGCGACAAATACAAAATCCAAAGCTGTCCTTCGACTCCATACAATCCGGCAGCAAACGGATTAGCAGAAGCTTTCAACAAGACACTCTGCAAAATCCTCAAAAAAAAGGTCTCTAGTCATAAAAGAGACTGAAGCGACAAAATTTCTGAAGCTTTGTGGGCCTATCGAACCATCGTTCGAGGACCAACCCATAGCACACCATTCTCCTTGGTCTATGGATGTGAAGCTGTCGTGCCTTGGAAATACAAATTCCTTCCCTGAGGGTATCTTTGCAAAATGACATGACTCAAGAAAGCAATGTCAAATTGCGACTCCATGAGCTGGACAATCTCGATGAGAGACGGCTCGAAGCTCAACAAAGCATTGAACTTTATCAAGCACGCATGGCAGGATCTTTCGACAAAAAGGTCAGGCAACGCGCTTACAAAAACGGTGACTTGGTTCTTGCGGTAAAAAGACCAATGGTCTTCGCTCACAAGTCCAAAGGCAAATTTGAGCCAAAATGGGAGGGACCCTACATCATCGATAAGGTTTTCTCCAACGGTGCATACGCACTCCTAAACATGGAAGGTGACAGATGTATGCTGCCCATCAACGGCAAGTTCTTAAAGCGGTACTACCCTTGAAGACTTACCCAACTGGGTAAGAACAATGTTTGTACGGCCAAAACCGGTTTCCCAGGTACACGCTCGTTAAACCCACCTTTTTTAGAATTTTCATATTGAAATTTCAAGAAATTTAAACAATGCTTATTTTCATTGTTTCATTGTTCAAAAATCCAAGTTTAGGAACCTTTCCCTAACTTGACCAAAATTTTCAACCCTTGAACCAAAAATTCATCGTTTGAAACAAAATTCGGATTCAGGGATTTCCACCCTAGTCGACCCTACCTTTTACCACCTAAATGGTTTTAGGTCAAAACTTATGACCCTCGTGTCTTTAAACAAAAAAAAATGGTTTTTCAAAAAGCCGCGGGGAAGCGACGTTTAGTCGATACTCACACAAATCAGAAGCATGCGAACCACGTTCGACACTTCCAAAATCGCAGGGAAGCGACATTTCGTCGATACTTGCAAAATCCAAAACTGTGGAGATGCAACATTTCAGTTGATATCCATAACCCAAATTTCAAAGGTTCAAGAAAAACCTAAAAAACCATGGAGACGCAACATTTCAGTTGATATCTATAACCCAAAGTTCGAGAAAACCACAAATTTCAAAAATCATGGGGAAACGACATCAAGTCAGTACCCGCAAAACCAAAATTTTTTAAAAGCAAGGATGCGACATTCCATCGATACTTGCACCCAAATCCGCGAGGATGTGACATTCCATCGATACTTGCAAGAACATTCAGCAGGGAGGCGACTTTTAGTCGATACTTGCATTTTTGAAAACCAAAACGGCTATAGATGCCACCAAAACAAACCAGCTATAAATGCCACAAAACAGCTATAGATGCCACCAAAACAAACTGGCTATCAATGCCACAAAACAAAACCGGCTATCAATACCACAAAACAAAAAAAAAATTGGCTTTCAAAAAACCCGGCTATCAATGCCACAAACTCAACTATCAATGCCACCAAAACCCGGCTATCAATGCCACAAACTCGGCTATCAATGCCACCAAAACCGGCTATAGATGCCACCAAAACCGGCTCTCATGCCAAAAATCGGCTTCCATGCCACAAACAAAAATCTGGCTTCCATGCCAAAACAATCATATGACAAAAGATTTCTACAAAATGACAAGCTTTTGATCAAATCCCATTTAGCAATTACTTTTATCACAAAAAGATTTAAGTGAGCGTAGGGAAAACAAAACAAAAAAAGCATCCCATTTAGCAATTACTTTTATCACACAAAGACTTAAGTGAGCGTAGGGAAAACAAAAAAAAAGCATCCCATTTAGCAATTACTTTCATCACAAAAAGATTTAAGTGAGCGTAGGGAAAACAAAAAAAGTACCAAAAAATACATGTGGTACCAAAAAAAGAAAGTGTTCACAAGCACTACAAAATAAAAGTACCAAAAAATATATATATATATACATGTGGTACCAAAAAAAAAAGAGAAGGATAGTTTCTGTTACAAAAAATAAATAAATAAATAAACAGGAGCTCAGCCAAAAATGGTTTCCAGCCAAGAGTTCAGCTCCTCAAGCAAACTTTTGGCCTCAGCCGTCAGGGATTCCAAGGCACGCTTCTTCAGGAACTTGCCATGAGATGCTGGGGTGGGCTGTAACCCTTCTTTCGCACCGGGAAGCTAATCCCGAGCAGTTCGCCATTGTTTGTTCTTTTCAGACTTCCTTTTAAGAACTCGATCGGCATCTGCAACCCGGCGAATCAGAGCACTCTCCCTGTCGCGAGCCTCTGTTATTGTAGCCCACTTGGCAGCGACTTGTGCCTACAGATGCTCAAGACGGTTTCTGGCCTCATCGACCTCCCTATCAAGGATGTTAAGGTCATGTGTCAGCCCAATGATGTCTAGCTCTTCTAAGTTATTCTCTCGGACTATCTGCTTCCTGCTTTGTGTAGCCTCATCCAGGTTAGACTAAGCCTTATCTGCAGGGTCCAGGAACATCTCCTTGAAAAACTGGTCGTCAGGAAAACCCATGGTCTCAAACCATTTGTCACCGAGCTCAATGATCCTATCAACGATCGCCCTGGCACCTGTGACATCCAGACCAGCCTCTTCGGCATCACTGAGAATCTCTTACACATGCTGGATCATGCCAAATCCGGCATCTAAGTGCCCAGAAAGGAGAGTCTCAATCCAAGAGCTCAGAA
The DNA here is from genome assembly GCA_012931725.1 of Litsea cubeba. NCBI lineage: Eukaryota > Viridiplantae > Streptophyta > Magnoliopsida > Laurales > Lauraceae > Litsea > Litsea cubeba. The sequence continues at coordinate 16,825,432 of CM022948.1, forward strand.
CCCGCACCACCACCTTCTTCGCAAAAAGAAGAGATGGCCCAGCTGAAGATTCGTCCAACTCCGTTGGTCGGCTGCTCATGTCATCACCCGTTGGAAGAGTAAGAAAAGAACTCTTTCCAGTTGAAGCTGCTCGGGAAGGAATCTCAGCACGAGGTATCTCCTCAACAGTGTCAGAACTGGTCCCAGGAGTCTCTACCTCTGGATCGACCTTTGGCATCTCTTGCTCTGGTTCTGAAGGAAGCGACGGACTCTCCTTTGTCACCTGAAAACCTGCCAAAGAAACACAAAAAGCATCATCAACATTTGTGTCCATCGATGGTTCAAAGTCATCGGAATCCTGTGGCAAGTTAGCTGACAAGAAAAATGTTAGCAAACCAAGTCGCAGACACAAAAAAAAAAAGCAAAAGAAGTTATACCAATTGGAGATTCTGGATTCACTTCAGAGTCCCTCAGTTCTTCTTCAGGTGTCCCGACAGGATTCGTCACCACCTCATCGGTTGGAACCTCAGGCATCACCAAGTCTTCCTCTACTAAAAAAAAAAGAAAAGCAGAAACAAGAAGCAAATCAAAACATGGAAAAATCTCATGAAAAGAAATGGAAAAAGAAAAAGGAAGAATCATACCTTCACCAACGGTCTCTTCTTCGCGGCTTCTCTTCTCTGGAGGCTCGTCAGCATCCACTGGCACATCCTCATTGATAGTAAGAGGAACTTCAAAGTCAGGAGAGTCCTCATGCTGCCCCTTGCTGCAATGATGACTCCTCCTCCTCTTACTCCTGCGGGCTCGCTTCTTAGAGGAACCTGCCCCGCTGTCAGAGTCAGGTTTCCCACTTGACTCTGAACTGGATGGTCTACTCTTGCTAGTAGACTCCACGGAAGCTTACCTTTGCGCCGCTTGCATCCAAGCACCAAGTTCGGCTTCCTCCTGTTCTAGCTGCTCTAAAGCCTCATTAGGTATTTCTCAGACAGCTTCAGAACCAATGACGCCCTGGTCACCGAGAAAGCCTATCTTGTGCTTCTGTCCAGAAAGGAAGGCCCAAACTTCCTCTCGCTGGACGCCATCCGACTTTCCAAGGCCCTTTCCAGATGCCAGCTTCACATCAAGCTCCTTCTTGGAAAGCCCCCGATATGCCTAAAAGCTCTCCGTGAACCACTTCGCAAAGCCGGCAGTCCGGGAAGTCAACAACACAGGATAAGAGATCATGGCTATAGTGTCTTCAGCACTATAGAAAGCCCATGCATTTCTCCCGTCCTATAAACCTCCAAAGCGCTTTACCATGCTTGAAGGCGCTCCAACAATGCCTTGAGAAAAACCCAACTGCAAAGCAAAGCGAGAGGGTACATACGGCCGGATGTCGACGAAAAGATGTCTACGGTACACCATCGTGCCGACATATATGCTGAAAAGCCACTCCTTCTCTACGTTCATCAAGGAGTAATGCCTTCCCGACCCCGCCCTGGTAGAGTCTCGGGAGGCACCAAAATCAAAAGCCTTCTTCCGCAACTCCAGAGAAAGCTTCACTGAAGACTACCCCATCTCGACATCCCTGAACCGTCGGATCCTCATGCGGGCAAACAAAAGTGATTCGGACACGGCTTTGCCCTTAGCCAGCCGAATCATCAGAGGACATCATCCTGTGTAGCACCTAGCCGGTGGAAGCCAGGACAGTGGTACATGTACCACGAATAAAAGATGTGGGCTGAAAATATCCTATTCATAGGGAGCCCAAGCCGAACCAAAAAAGCAGCAGCCTGCAGTTCGGTACACAGGTAAGAGTAAAGAGCTGGCACCAAAGCAAGCTGCTCTCCAAACGCCATCTGACAAGCCGGAAAAATACAAAGCGGCCTGATCTGCATTCCATCTCCTCCAGCAAAAATAGCCTCACCAACCCAATAAGTGAGGTAAACAGCGAGATCTCTCCGCAGTGCAATGTCAGGACATATGGCGTTTGTACTCGCACAGAAATCTCTCAACTCTTCTTGCTTAGCTAAGATCTTCTTTGAACTTGGATCCTGAGCCCTGGCTTCCTGGGTCACACTATCAGAAGACTCTCTGCTATCAAAAAAGTTGGCGAACGAAGAGCTAGAACTCTTCCAACTGCTGGATCTAACTTTCAAACCCTCCTTCTCCTTCAAAAAATCATAGAAGGCGACGAGCTGAAAGTACAGAAGCCTGAACTCCTCAGACTGCTCCTCAAGGACGTTGTCGATCGGCATAAACTCCTCATAGAGTTTGCCAAGGATGGGTAATCCAGTAATGGCGCTCAGCTCCTTCAAAGAGAAACCAATCTCACCATTCGTCACAACGAAGGTATTGGTTTGTGGAAGGAATGACTTCAGCATAGCCATGAAGGCCTCGTCGGAAAAGATCACGGTATCCCTAAAGGAGCGGACCGCATCAAAAATCCCGGCTTCCTTCAAAACGGTGCCACCAATCAGCAGGACACGACCAGTCCATGACTTCCACTCGGAGTCAGCATTGAAACGGCCATGAAGTCGAAAAGGCTTTATCCAATTGCTGCTGTCACCACTGAAAATACCAAGGCCCACCGGTCTCAAATCGATCGACGGATAATCAAAGCCCTGGTAGCCACTGGATGACATCAACAGGTCCATGTCAGCAGGCGACCTCTCCGTATATCCAGGAGAACCGCCAACAAAAACCCCGGTCTTGATTACGTTTTTCCTTCTCACCCAGCTTGGAGGATCTTCCTTCTTAGAGCACGTGGGGGCAAGGCTCATAATCGAGACGGTGCGATCAAACGTCGACCGGGTAGCAACAGTCTTCTTCTCACCATCTGCTATGAAAGAAAACTGAAAACATCTCCTTTAGTATGTCATGTCGTCAGGGACGGCATCACCAAAGAAGAAGGTAGGCTTGGGGAAAACACTCTGATCTCCATCACCCATGGACGACTGCTTACCATGATCTTATAGAATTCATTTCCCTTGAGAGCGATCAGTCGCTGCCTCTTGAGGGAGTCGCACTCTTCCAGGTTTCTCTCAACATACTGGACCTTCTCAAAGGCCTGCAGAACGACCGGATTAGAAGATCTACCAGATCGACGAGGTATGCTTGTAGCAGGCTCTTTACCCTTGTTCGTTCTGGAAGAACCACCTGTAAAGGATGGAAAAGAAAATATCAAACATCAAAATGACAGAATCTCGCTAAAAAGAAATCTGGCGAAATTTTGACATGATGCCGGGGAAATTCCGAAGAAAAGGAACTATCCCGAAAGAAATAGAAAGCTTGAAGATGGGCTCAACATTGCTGCGAGCTCCGAAACTCCAAACTTTCGAAACCTCAAAGTCCCCGCAAAATCAGGAAGGGCTCAACATCGCTGCAAGCTCCAAATTCCCAAATTTGCGAAAACTTTCAGGTATGCTATCACATCATGCTACAATTCAATTTACAAAAAATATACATGCATGAACATCTTGGTTTGCGAAAAAAATGCATTATCATGATGAGCAAAAAAAAAAAGAAAAAAAACTTTCTAAAAAAAAAGGAAGAAGAACAAAAAAAAAAGAAACTTTCTCAAAAAAAAAGAGAAAAAGAAAACAAAAAAAAAAGAAAGAAAAGGCGCTGGCCCACAGGCCACGTGGCCGTACGGCCAGATCCGTACGGATCTGTCCGTACAGCCCACAAAAGAAGCAAACAAAAAAAAAAGAAAATTGCAAAAAAAAAAGGAGAAGGCACGAAAAAAAAAGAGAAGGAAAACACGTGTAAAAAAAAGTGAAAACACGTGAAATAAAAAAAGAAAGAAAGAAAGAAAAAACTTTTTTTCCTACAATGGGGTTTTCTTGAAAAAGGAAACTTACTTGAAGCCATCGATGGAGAAGAAGAAGAAAAGTCTTGAAGATCTTGAAGAAGAAGAACTCTTGGTCTTGAAGCCCTCTTAGAATTGTTGCAAAAGAAAGCAATAAGAGCAAGAGATCCAACCTCCTTCTTGCTTTTATAGAAGAGAGCATACCAAAGAAGGAAAGAAGAAAGAGGTAAGTGTTGCTAATTAGTAACCTTACCAAAAGGAAGAAATTAGAAAGATTTTTTCCCAAAAGAAAGATATCTTGAGGGACTCTCTCCCAAAAAGAAATCAATGAGAGATTTTCTCCCAAAAGATAGGATCAATGAAACATTCTTTCCTAAAGGAAGATATCTTGAGATATTCTCTCCCAAAATAATGGGAACATGAGAGATTCTCTCCAAGTAAAGATATTCTTAGATATTCTCTATCCAAAGGAGATATTTTTGGATATTCTTTACAAAAATGACACCATATGAGATCTAAGCCATTTCAAAAGCTTAAGGTCCCATGGGTTAGCCCATATGAGCCAAGTTTGAACACCTAGGCACAAAAAAAAAAAAATTGGGCTTTTAGTCAAAGAGAAATCCCTCTTACCAAGAGCATACAAAAATGGTTCCATGCCTCTTTTGAGTTGACTCGACCATACAAAAAGAATTCCAAGCCCCATGAGTTTCCAAAAATCAAACCATCCAGCCTCATCTATCAAATTGAGCAAAAATCTTGAAATTGACATTCCACAAAAATCCAAACCAAATCCTGGTCTCCTAACTTGCCACATACAGCCTGTTAGATCACAAGACCAAAACCAAAAACCAAAACCTGATCCCCTAACTTGCAACATACAGCCTGTTAGGTCACAAGATCAAAACCAAAATTGATCCCCTAACATTCCACATACAGCTTGTTAGGTCACAAGGTCAAAATCCAAATCCACATCCCTGATATCATCTTCAAAATTTTGCCTCGAGATGGTACGTGATCCCTTTCACTACCATAAAACTCCCCTGGAAGCTCAAAAGGCTACAAATACCAAAAAGAAAGACTGCTCAAAGACTCTTGGTCAAGTCACAGGCTCTCCTTCACAAATCTCTTCGAGGCACATCGACTACAAAAGTTAAGTAACTCGTCACTGCACCTCGAGGGGGCATTTGTTGACACCAAAAATGTCACTTTGTCTCTTCAAGATCCAAAGAGCTACATGAAGTCGCAACCTGCCATAAATAGGCAATGCTACTTCCAAAAAATCAAATCTTGTCAGAATCAAACAAAAACTGCAAGATCCTTCAAGACAGCCAAAAGAGGAGTACACAAGAAGTTTTGGGCCATTTTAAAATCACTTGGCCTAACTTCGCTTCTCCGGCAGCTGAAAAGGAGCTCCCGGCGGCGAAAGCATCGGAGAAACCAAATCTTCGATCAGAGCTGATCGATGGTCTCAAAATACATCCAAAAGGCTCCACGTCAAGTTCCGAGTCGCAAACCGACAACATTTGACCCTACATCAACCCTCGAACAGCTAAATCAAGCCTCTCGGCGGCGAGAACCACCGAGGCCATCACTCATCAGATAAAGCACATGGACGGCTTCAAAATGCTTACAAAGGGCTACACGTCAAATTTCAGGTCATTTCGACAACATTTGACCATACTTTGACGCTCGGAAGCTAAATCAGGCCTCTCGGCGGCGAAGCTCCCTGAGACCATGGTTTCCAAGACAGAGCCTATGAATCATCTTAAAATGACTCTAATAGGTTCCCTGTCAAATTTCAAGTCAATCGGACATCGGTTGACCGCACATCAAGCCGCGACATCTTCATCGCGACAAAAGCAAGTCTACTGGTGATAGGATCCCAAACGGCTTCAAAACTCAAACAAAAGCCTATGTTGGTCTTATTTATTGCTCAAGAGGCTTCACCTCAAATTTCAGGTCATTCCGACATCGTTTGGCCCAGTTTCAGCTTCTGACGGAAAATCGGCAGCTCTACGCGACAAAGTCTTCGGCTTTCTCAAAAAATTGGAAACTTTGCAAACCAAAATGCAAGGATTCTCATCAGGTTTTCTATAGGGAAATCAGGCCAATAAATGATCAAAATGTCAAGAAAAAATACAAAAGAAAAAAAGAATAAAAAAATAGCAAAAACGGACACAAAACGGGACAAAAGGGGGGAAAACCCCCGCAGGGTCGCAGACCCTGCAACCCAGTGGGATCGCCAGGAGGGCCCCGGAAACCCCGTTTTTCACCGTTTTTTCGCGATTCGAAGCGTCCGGCCTCTGGTATTTTCTAATATTCATACTTTTGAGACACCAAATCCTCTGATATCCATCAAAAATACGGGTCAATCATTAAGAGTATCGAAATCAACATTGATCGCCAACCAGTCAACCAAAAAAAGTGTGCTTTCTACCCGACCGATCGAGAAATAGACAGGACAGATGGCACCGACCCGCTGTTGGCAACCAACACTTGAATTTACATGGTCATCCGATGTCGATCTACATGAAGATCTATCGATGATCATCGCCAGAAGAATCCCAAAAGACGCGGCACGGCCCGCGACTCTTCCGCTGCTCGGCGACCACTTAATGCGATTAAATGACTAGCTTTATTACAGTCATTAATCCATTTCTTTGGATGGCCCAATCAGAAGCAAGCATCCGGGAGTTACAAGTCAAGAGATTCATGGCATTTAACCCATGAAACTCCTCCCATCATGGCGATTAATGACGATTAAATGCCCTCAATCTCCTCCGGCCAATCAGAAGCCAAGAAAAGGGAGTTACAAAATAAAGGAATCAAATCCTGTAACTCCTCCCATTATGCGGCTTAATGACAATAAAAGCCCATAAACCCTCCTAAATGGCTACCAAAAAGCCTATAAATAGGAGAGCTCTCCAAGAAGAAAACAACACAGACAACAAAGAAAACACACAACAGACTGCAGAAAATTCGGAAACTCAGACAGAAAAAGGCATCAAAGAGAGAAAACTCTGCGAAAATCCTACACCGACCACCGCTACAAGGTGACAAAAGTCCTTTGGGGGGTATCCCCCCCCCCAAGGTCCTTGCCTTCTCCTTCTGCCTCCAATGGCTTAGACGTGGCTTTTCAGCCCGTCTACTTAGTTTTTTATTGGACATAGGACCTCCTTTTGGTCTTTGTCGTCTAAAAACCTGAGGTTATAGCCAAGCCAAGCGAATCAATAACATCCTCTGTTCTCATCTGCATGGATGATGGCGAAGTCCACATATTGCTTGCGACCGTCAATCTGAACGGGTCCCCCACAATCTCCTGAGAAGTTAGATCCTCATTTTCCTGCTTTTCATTGTAGTTTGTGTTTTTTTAAAAAGAGATAAAAAAACACAACTCTTGTCTTTCATTATTGATAAGGATTGTAAATCGGCTATAAACGCCAAAAATCGACTATAAATGCCAAAAAATCGCCTTTCACGGCAAATCAAGAAAATGTCTCTTTTCTTAAATATATGTGCAATGGAAAACTTAAAGGAAGTTGATTTCCTTTTTACTTGCGAAGGTTGATCTCCGGATCATCACTTGCAATTCCAAGTAAAATAGAAATACACCCACACAAAGAAATGTTGATGCATGCCTCTGCCCCCCAGTTACGAAAGGGTCGGACCCAAACGGACTCCCACGTCCGCCGACCTCGGTAGAACCGAGCGGAAGCGCCGTTCCATCAGCTGCTGCGTCGCCTCTCCCTCTCTCTCTCTCGCTGAGAAGACGTCTCTCTCTGCTGCTACTCTATCTCCTATCACGAGTGGCCCCCATTTCTGACCTTCTTCTCGACCTCACTGTTGTTTTCCCCCATTTCTGCTCCTGCGATCTCCTCCCTTCTTTCCATATGAAAAAAAAATAGAGAGAGCGACAGAGAAATCTTGTGATCTCCTCCCTTCTTGTGATCTCCTAAGTTTATCAAGAGGTAAGTATTCCGTTTACTCATTTCTTCTATCATTACAGTTCATGTGAAATCCCTCTCTCTTTTGGAACCCTAGAATTTTTTATTTTTATTTTTTATTTTTGCAAACAGAGATCTATGGTGAGATCAAAGAAATAGATGAGTATCAATTGATGGGTTTCCTCATGTTTGGTTTGATTTCAGACCGCCGACCAATTTTTTTGGAAGACTCAAGATCAATTGCCAATCTCTTTTATTTGCTTTTCTCTCCTTCTTCTTTTTTTCCCCCATTTTTCTTTTTTTCTTTTAAGTTTTGACCAAGGCTGGCAATGCTGGCTGTGGAAAGAAGCGACAATTGGGAGAGGTTTAAAGTTTACGGTTTAGGGAAAAAAATAGGAGGCTATGGAAATTTACCTAGATATTGACTTAGCCAATAGCCATTCTTTACTTTTTAATCCCACAGGCATTTTGTTAGCAGCTCAACTTCTTTACACAAGGTGGGGAGGAATGTATAAGATCTAACCAGTCACCAAATGGGTCTTATCTTGGACGTGAAGAGCTCAAAGCTCACACTGAGTAGAGAACCGTGACCATTGGATTGTATCAGTTTTGTGACTAAAGTAAATGGGTGGTTAAAGAGCCTTAAGGGGTTGTTGAGTCTTCACCCACTAAATCTTTTGTGCTTTGTTCTGTCCAGCATGCTGAATTTCAAGTGCTCTTGGATGATTGCAATAAAGCTATTGGGAATTTGCAGAACTCAATTCAAATGCTAATTAATCTGTTTATAAAATAAATAAATAAATAAATGAAAACAGAAGGAAAAAATAAAAAAAATGAAGAGGGTGTAGCTCAGATGTCAATGAGAGAGGAAAAAAAAACATCCCAGACAACAAAGATAAAAGTGCAAGCTATTCAAAAGATTCTAGTTTACATGTCTTTCCACAATTCTATTTATGATACACTCACTAGAAATCCAATAACGATAACTGAAAATGGTATTGTTTTGTATGTAATATAAATCTAAAGATCAACCTTGCAAATGTCATCAGCATCGTCTCCAGTACGAAACTTAGGATGGGCTCCAAAGTGCCCATGTGGGTATGGGTATATGATTCTAAAAACATCCCGCACAGCCCATAATCTGGGATGAAGATTTTGGAAATGTCCAGATTTATAAGTTTCTTTATTTTCCCGCTCCTTTAATTAATATGTATTTTTACTCAAATATTAATTTTGGATTTGCTATGAATTTGTGTGTAGGGAGAAAGAGGCTGCGGGTTATTGATTTGGAAGGATGAGGTCGCGACTGAATATGCACCGGGCCAAAGTACTAGACGTGTGAAAATCGAAAGTAGAGAAGATGAAATGAGAACTTCACTTGAGGAGATGAAGCATGAAATAAAACTTTTGAGAGGAAGTGTAGATGCTCTAAAACAATACACAAATTACTGCAGCTTTATATTGATGATGTTTCTAGTATTTGTTGCATATGCATGGGGATCAAACTCTGCAAAATGAGGAATCGTTTATGACTTCCAGGAGGAGGTTTTCAAGCAAGTTTTAGAAGATGGGCAGCTCCAAGAAGTTTCTTCTAAATTTTGTGTTGATGTAAATATTTAGTGGATGGAAATGGAATCATGTATTTTGAATGTTGTCTGGTGTCCTTGTATGTCTGTGTGTAACCATAGTCTGGTTGGGTCTGTTTTTAATCTTTCCTTTGCTAATATTATCATCTTCTTGAACAAAAGACAAAACATTGTCCTTTTCAGTACTGCTTCTATATGAAAATGTATATTGTAGTAAATTGGGTTCTTAAGGTCCCATAATATGACATGAATGACTCCACCCAAATGACACTAATCCATTAATTTATCGGTTCAACCTTTGGATGAGGATCTTTTCCTACTGTTAAAAAACTAGCCAAACGCAATTGTTTCCGTCCGAAAAAATGTAGGTTTGAAGTATCCCGTATGGTCTTTGAAACTCCAAACTTTCAGCCAGAAACTCCATCGGGAAGTGGGCTAACCAACCCCCTAAACGGTGCAAAACTAACCAAACACGATTGTTTCCATCCAAAAAAAAAACCATATTTGAAGTGTGCCATATGGTCTTTGAAACCCCAAAATTTCAGCCAGAAACTCCATCGGGAAGTGGACTAACCAGCCCCCTAAACAGGGGTACTCGGACATGTTTTCAAGGTTTCAGCAGATCTGAACCCACTTGGTTGAAAAAGTGCACGAGTGCAAAACTAACCAAATGCGATTGTTTTCATCCAAAAAAATTACAGATTTGAAGTGTGCCATAAAGTCTTTGAAACCCCAAAATTTCAGCCAGAAACTCGATCTGGAAGTGGACTAACCAGCCCCCTAAACAGGGGTAATGTATGATAGAGTCGTGACATCTATAAGGACGACTGGCGGCGAAACTAAGGAGTTTCCTATCACGATTGGTCTACACCAAGGCTCAGCGTTAAGCCCGTACTTGTTTGCCCTAGTTATGGATGAGATTACAAGACATATCCAGGATGAGGTGCCGTGGTGTATGTTATTTGCAGATGACATTGTTTTAGTGGATGAGACGAGAGAAGGAGTGAATGCTAAACTTGAATTGTGGCGGAAAACATTAGAGACAAAAGGGTTTAGGCTAAGTCGATGCAAACGGAATATATGGAATGCAAGTTTAGTCAAAGTAGGACACCTGGTAACATAGAAGTAAGTTTGGGCACACAAAAGATAGTAGAAAAGAAAACTTTAGGTACCTTGGATCTATGGTGCAACAGGATGGAGGGATTGATACTGATGTAAGTCACAGAATTCAAGCCGGGTGGACCAAATGGAGGAGTGCTTCGGGGGTCTTGTGTGATCGGAAAGTCCCCCTCAAGGTTAAAGGAAAGTATTATAAGGTGGCGGTACGGCCAGCGTTGTTATATGGATCAGAGTGTTGGGCAGTAAAGCATAATCATGTCAAGAAGATGGAAGTTGCGGAGATGAGAATGCTAAGATGGATGTGCGGGATCACAAGGAGAGATAGGATTAGGAATGAGGAAATTAGGGGCATAGTAGGAATAGCACCGATTGGAGATAAAATGAGAGAAAATCGACTGAGATGGTTCGGCCATGTTAGAAGGCGTCCAACAGAGGCACCTGTTAAAGGTGTGAAAGCATGGAGTTTGCCAAGAGTAGGAGAGGGAGAGGGAGACCCAAGAGAAGTTGGAAAGAAACTATTAAACATGATCTTGCCTACATGGATCTAACGGAGGACATGGCCCTAAACAGATTTGATTGGCGTCGTCAAATCCATATAGCCGACCCCACCTAGTGGGAAAAGGCTTGGTTTGGTTTGGTTTGGTATCAGATGTGAAACCACTTGGTTGAAAAAGTGCGTGAGTGCAAAACTAACCAAATGCGATTGTTTCCATCCAAAAAAAATGCAGATCTGAAGTGTGCCATATGGTCTTTGAAACCCCAGAATTTTAGCTAGAAACTCCATCGGGAAGTGGACTAACCAACCCCCTAAATAGGTGTACATAACATAACCCAATCAATACAATTTCTGTACATAACAGAACCCACAACATACAACAAGAATAATCAAATCTGCACATCCATTCGACAACACAATTTGTCACCCACATCCATTCCATAACAGAACCCACAACATAAAACATGGGAGAATCAAATCCCACATCCAATCCACAACACAATTTTTCACCCACATCCATTACACAACACAATTTGTCACCCACATCCATTCCATCATTCTGTACATAACAGAACCCAATCAACACTTTGATGTGCATAACATAACCACTATCTGAAAACCAAATCCATTCCATCCATTCAAGACTGTGACAACAAATAATGATGCAAACAAAATCCATTCATTCATGCATCTTGTTCAGCCACATAATGATGTGCACCTACTTACAAAAGCCTTGATCCATCTCAAACATATTAAACTACGGAAAAAAAAGGCCAAGTTCATAATGATGGCAGTCTTGATGTCTACTTCTCTGCATAAAGTCTTGATGGCTTCTGAAACTGCATAAATACTTAATGGCACCTTCTCTGCATGATAGTAATTGAGCTGCAATAGACATAACATGAGATAAATAGTGGAGGGAAATGGCTTCTGAAAAATATGCATCAACTTTCATCATTATAAAATTCTTAAAATAAGAAATAAATTATTTACCTGTTTCCTCATCAAAGCTTCCTCTACTTCCAAAGTTAAGAGTTCAGTGACTGGCCTGGATCAGCATCAGCTAACCTGAAATATACTTTTATAAGTAATAATTTTATATGAAACATGGGAGATAACAAGAAAAGGAGGTCATATCCATATAGCCCAATCTTGGTGTCCTATTTTCATCCACAGCCGGATAGTGGACAACTGATGATGGGAGCAGGTCATATCCACATGCAATCTGGATCACAAATGATTAAAATTTGTCATGAATAACAGACCCAAAGAAAGAGTTCCATGACTACTCCAGTGCAGAATATTTAATTAACAGATGGCAAAAATAAAACGTGAAAACGTGTAGTATATGTAGCAGATAAATGAGAAAACTTGCATTTAGCCATAAATGAGAAAACAAGAGTTCTCTATATGAACTTGAAACTCTATACATTTGTCAGACCCCGACCCAGGTTCGAGTATTTAATCATGTTTTAACCGTGATTAGTGGATAAGTGGGATTAGGGGACGATTGGCTTATTTTGTTAAGCTAGATTAGGTTGTTTGATTAGTCTTTGATTTAAGTGTGACACGGGCCGGGCGCCCGTGAATTTTGTGTATGAGATTGTTGAATTTGTTCTTGATACTTGTAAAATCTCCATTTATGTGTATTTTGACTTATTTCATCTAGATCGTCAACTTTCATGTTTTGGCCAACTTGAGTTTGTGATCAGAAATCACGTTTTTCGAGAAAAAGGGCAAAACAGACATTTCACACAAAACCTGTACCCAAATTTCGAAAATTCCAGAATTTGCCAAAAATATACTTTTTGGAAAGTAGAAATTTCGCCGATCATTTTAGTCTTCTTCGTCGTTTCCGTTCGGGGCCCGCAAGTACCATTTTTAGGCTTGTGAAGTTCGGGGGCCACATTGGCTTGTCTCTTAAGAAGAGAGCTTTTCTCTCTTCTTCTTCATTCGATTCCAGCAATCTTCTTGGCTAGGGTTCCTTTCTCTTCTCCCTTCTCACTCTCTCTCATCTGGAACTCTCTCTTGGTGAGGTTTGCTTAGAGGATTGATCTCCTCAATCTCTTCCTCCCTCTTCAAGCTTCCTAGGGATACCTTCCTTGAGGAATTTGAGCTAGGAGAAGCCCTCCATTCAAGCTTTTCTTCTTTGTTAGGGTTCCTCAAGGTGAGCAATAGTTTTCCAAACCCAAGATCTTTGCTTTCCTCTCCATTTGGAGTGTTTTAATCCCTTTTGCTAAGGTTTTCTTTGAGGTTTCACAAATGTTGATGTTTTAGGGTTTCTTGGGAAATTTTGGGGTTTTTGTAGATTTGGAGCTTGAAGCTCTAAGGAGTGGTTTTAGGAGTGATTTTGAGCTCATCTTGGCTTAAGGCAAGTATTTTCCAACACTAATGTGATGTTTTCCCTCATTTGGTTTTATTTCTTGATTTTTCCCTTTTTATGTTAATCTTCTTTAGTCATGGTTTGCTTTGATTTAATGGTCCACCTTAATAGCTATCTTAATGTGTGTTATTGCTCTACTTTGCATTGGAAATTTATTCTCACTTTGGTTTCTTGGAAAGTTTATCTCATTTGTTCAAATGGGTTCTCAAAGAAATGGAAAAGAAGTTGATTTCTTTAAAAAGTGTGAAGTTTATGTTAATCATATGATTATGGATGATGGTTTGAGGATTTGTGGAGGTTGAGAAGAGGCCCAATAAGTTGTAGGAGTGTGTATGGAAGAAGGGAATGGAAATGAGCAAGAAAGGAGGAAGAAAAACAAAGAGGAAGGAGTGAACTCAGCACTCGGGCCGGACTGGGCAGGCCCAGTCCGCTCGAGCGACCCAGTGGGTCGCTCGAGCGGACCAGGCACTGTCTGGGTCCGCTCGAGCGACCCACTGGGCCGCTCGAGCGACCCAGCTACTGTCTGGGTCCGCTCGAGCGAGCCCAGCCCAGTCTGGGCTCGGGTTTGGACTGTTTTCAGACAGTTTTTGGGCCTGTTCTCAGGGCTCCATTGGGCCTGTTTTAAGGCCTGTTCTTGGACCAGTTTGAGACCTATTGATGGGCTATTTCAAGACCTGGCATTGGACTGTCTTATGGCCTGAATCCTGGGCTGTTTTAAGGACTGAATCGGGCCTGATTAGTGGACTGTTTGAGCGTTGGAAAAGGGCAGTTGTGGGCCTGATTAAGAAAGGATTTAAACCTATACTTTTAAGGGCACATTCTATATAATTTCAAGCCCACTTCGGGCCTATGTCCAAGCTCAATCCAGCCCTAGACTCTCTCCTATAAGTGAAGCCCAATTCATCCTTTTCAAGCCTAGAATTCGTGGCAAGTTGGGTCTTGGACTATGACCAATACCACTTAGGAAACCCTTGAGTCTGAATGTGCACTTAATCCCTTGTGATTGTCAACGATCTTCAGTGGCACCAAATCGCTTTCTTTTAATGACAATAAAGGGGATCATATGTACATCGAGACTACCCGCTTAGTCGACCGACCCATCATTCATTCTTTTGTATAAAAAAGACTTTTGGTTTTGGTTCTTCTCCTATGCTTTTATTGTTTTGAAGTGGATTACCCCATACTTTAGAAATGATGAGACTACTCACTTGTTTTGCTTGGCCTTGCCCATTTGCATTTGTTTGGAGTAGTTTTCTATCAACTTTGGAAACGTATCTTATAAATGGAATTTGCATTTCTTCGAGATTTCGGATTTTCACTAAAATGGCACCACTAGGCTTAGGTCACCTTGTCGGACTGATCATCCGGCTTGGGGTCTTTACTTTGTTTGCCAGCTGCAGTTTGGATTCCGTTTGTACCGACCATGGCAACGGTAATTACCCGTTCCCACGTTTAGTGGCTACGGTTCTGTCTGATAACGACTATGTCGTTCCGTCCCACGTTTAGTGGCTTCGGTTTGTTTGCTCCGGTTACTTCGGTAACAGGAGAATCTAGCTTTATGTGGGTCGCCATTGTTTTTATGCATTGATATTCATCTCATGGCATTGTTTTTATGTTAATTCATCATGACATTAGATTTGTAAACCATTGAGATGTTTATCTTCTATCCTTACATTGATCATGTATTATCGTGATTTCATCGCAACTCTCATTATTATGTTTTGTTTTACTTTCATCTTATTATTGTTGTAATTGCTTGCCAGACCGTCGTGTCTGACTCTCTTTTGTTTGGTGTCAGATGTCGAGCCCCTCGCGGTTGAGGCGCACTTCGAGGCGGAACCTATAGTTCCAGCGGAGGGCGAGTGGCAGCCCGATGATGTCATTTAGACGTCGGGTTACCTTGGAGCTGCGATCACATTTTGGGGATTTGATGATATTCATTTTGGGTTTTTGTTATGGCCATTGTTGGCTTATATTCTTTTGGGGGAAAAGTTTGTAATTAATGCTTAACTTTACTTTTGTACCAACTCTAACTAACTTTGGCCCACAGTAAATGTTTCTCTTTTGATGCTAGTCTCGTGCGTTCTCAATTTATACCTGTTTATGAGACTTTTATGTTTGCTACAAAGCTTCCGCGTAACTTGTTTGTATGAAAGTGATCCTTATACATCACTATTTGATCGGATTCCGTGAATCCTTACCGCGGAAACCTGTGGGAAACTAGCGTGTGCGGGCGGAATTTTCCGGCCCGCCTCGCCGCGTCCCCGGATTAGGGCCTCGTTTAGCGAGACCTCGGTCCGGGGGCGTGACAACATTCCAACCATGCAGATGATATAGAACCTTTCATGGCCCATGGGGCTACAAAGTGTGCAGTTTGGTCAAAAGATCTAGAAATGTACTTAAAAGAAATGCTATGAAACTTAAATGATTCCAAAATACTGTCCAAAGAAAAAGAAAGGATAGACCAGTCCCATAAGAATTATACTATGAAATATGAGACCCACATTAGCTATTTCGAACACATTAGACTCTGCAACTCCTTGTTCTCATAAAGATCTTAATTTCCTCTTGTTTTTTAGTAGTGGTGATTGCTTCTGAATGTTTCACAATCTTTTTGCAATACCAATTTACTTCCGAGTTCCATCTAGTCAAATTAAATTTACAAATCAAATAACATGAGTCCATTAGCAGAACATGAGCCCATTAAAAGAAGCCAAAGGTATAAGAATATGCAAATCCATATGCCCTGTATGGATCCTCGAACTCAGTTCCTCTGTAACCTGTTAAGCAGTAGTTCGTTGTGGCAAAGAATAAAACAACTGTCAGCAACAGGTAATGATTTACATACAAACCAAATGATCTGCAATCAGTTTACAAGATTCAAATGGGTGTGTTGTCCAAAGACTTCTTCCCTGAAACGTAACCATGTCCAAATTTCATAGCAAGAAGAGCAGATGTGTCCTCAGTTGCCCTTGTTTTAACATACAACCATAATAAATATCACAAGATTCTACAAGTATATAAAAAGACCAAAAAAATAATTAAAAAATCCAATGGACTCAGCTCCCAATGAAGTTCATCTAAACCACAACTAGTTCTTTGGCTTTGTCAACCATGAAAGGTTGGTCGATGAGCTGTGCAGCTTCACCTGAGATTGAATCATGCCAAGAGAAATTCTCCTGGTTCTCCAAAAAACACAGGAGACAATTTACTTCCAAAATGACAGAGCAAGACATAGCCTTCGTAAATTAACACAACCAGGCGAAACCATAAAAAAATAATACAGAAATGAAGTTTTAACCATACTAAACATTTGTATTCTTGTAACCATAATGTGGGAAAGAAAAGAAAAGAATACCTTTTACATCTCAGCTTTCGTTTTTGTCAAAACTGTTTGAGAAAAGCATAGGTGAAAGCAACCTACTACTCGAAACTAGATGTAGTCCAATTGAAAAGGAAAATGCATGCCACGAATGATGTGCTTTTTCATCAAACCAAACATGAGGAAACCCATCAAACTAAACTCATCTATTTCTTTGATCTCACCAACGATCTCTGTTTGAAAAAAAAAATGAACAGACGATCTCTGTTTGCAAAAAAAAAAAAAAAACAGTTACCTTGCTGACGCAGATCTGCAGTGACGAGAGAGGGATAGATGAGGAGAGACGCAGCAGAGGGGGAGAGCAGCAGCGAGATGAGGAGCAATCGCATCAGAGATCGGCGAGAGATGAGAGCACCCGAAACCCTCTGGACGAGATCGCAGAGCAACAGGGAGAGGCGCTCGATCGCAGGCGAGAGGAAGAAAGAGATCGCAGCCAGCGAGATGGGAGAGAGAGAGAGAGAGAGAGATTGCAAAGAGAGAGGAGAGGAGAGGAGAGGAAAGGAATGAAGATAGAAGAGGGAAATGAAAGGGGGGAAAATGAAATTGTGCTGGGCGGGGGCCAATTTCATTTCATCAAGTGGCCACACACTCTCCCCACATGCTTCCAGCTTAGGCTCTCCTCAACTGCAGTTGAGGATATGAGGCCAGCTCTCCTAAGCCGAAGTTTAGCTTAGCTTAGCTTAGCTTAAGTTGGAATAGTGCTGATCCCACAAATCAAAGTTGATTATATCTATTTTTTGCATAATGGAACTGAAAAATCCAGTTCTGATTGGATTTATCTTGATTTTGGAGACGATCATCATGCAAAAAACAACTATAATCGACTTTGATTTGTAAGACTAGCACTGTTTCAGCTTAGGATAAGCTGAGCTTCAGCTTAGGAGAGCTGGGCCCTATATATATAAACCTCAAGCGAGGACCGGTCTAAGGTGAGCATTGCTTGCCGAAATACCATGTGAGGCTCACCTAGTGATCCATCCGAGTGGACATTATACAGGGACCCCCCAATAGTCTGGGTTTTGCCCCCATCCAGATGGACCAGACCATTGGATTGACTGTATACTCATTTTGGACGGCGAAACTTGTCGGCAGTTGATCAAGTGGTTGGGATGATGATTCAAGCCTCCGTCACCCTACACAGTTAGCAGGTGTGTTCCATAAGAAACGGTGCTCACCTTATCGTAAGCACAAGTGCTCAAGTGAGGGGGCCCATTAAATTAATAACCATCACCAAAGATTATCTATTGGAGAATTGTTTTTTGAGTTCTACTTCTGCATTAAATAATATTTTGCAACCGC
This sequence comes from Litsea cubeba, assembly GCA_012931725.1. Taxonomy (NCBI): domain Eukaryota; kingdom Viridiplantae; phylum Streptophyta; class Magnoliopsida; order Laurales; family Lauraceae; genus Litsea; species Litsea cubeba. The sequence goes on from CM022948.1 coordinate 16,843,410, forward strand.
GCGTTTTCAATAACTCTACAATCCATGATGTGTTCTTCACTGGCCATCCTATTCCTTGAGTATAAGACCCTTCCGGACGTCTTGTTGAATTTGGTATGGTCTTCTCTGCATGTAACAGTAAGTTTCCTTTTTATGGACTCCTCACAAATTCTATCATTTCTTGTAACTCCCGCTTCCCTCCTTAGCATGTAAATCTCATATTTTCACATCTTTCTTATTCAATGCACAACACTTTACTTCGGAGGGTATAGAAAGTACCGTCTTGCAGAGATACCACGTCAATTGAAGTGACACTTAAAATTGCGTAACAATCCACTTCTTGGACACATTGTTTATGCAATAAGTTGCATGTTGTGGATGCACTAATGATTTACGCACTGCTGTTTATCTTGTGTGACTGCGGACTCATCATTTGGAAGACCATACCACAGATCTGACTACATCCTTTGCAAATGGAGAAATGAATAGGTGGAAAAATGGGCAAGAAAAAGAACAGAAGAAGATTTTAGAGAAAGATAAACTGTGAGAACATTCCTTAACCCACGGGAAAGATAAACTAATTTTGGAGAGCTCCAAATCCAAGATTTTAGAACCTGATCTAGGTCAAATATCATACTAATCAGATCATCATAACTATTTACTCTAGAACCTAAAAATTGAATAATTTAGTAAGTTTTCCCGTAAAGGCCGATGGGCCCTCAAGGAAAAGGAGTACACCAAAGAGGACATAGATGGAAGTAGCAATGACAGATTTAAAAAAGTGCAGCATATCCCATTGGCCCATTATAGACTAAAATTGTGAAACAAATTTCATGTAGCTAACTCCAACATAGTTGGGAAAGGCTTTCATGCTGATGATGCTGAAGAATAATTTTGTAAGTGCTTTTGTTTCCTTCTCTTTTTCTCATGATTCAATACAATGAATGAAAATAATCGAACAAATGATAAGTTTGGAAGTGCCAATTCACAGGATTAGAGAAGGACTTCTGTTTTTAAAAAGCAAATTAAGATCTTTTGCAGTTTTACAGTCACATGTCTTTTTTGTGCTGATTCTCAACAACACTAGCTAATAATCATTGCCCCTGGGGTTTATAATAATTTGTTAAAAGGAATTATTCTCATAGATGGGACCAAATGTAGGAGGTTCATACAAAAAGCCTTTGCTTTTAATCTTCATGAAGAACACATGCAATAAGCAGATACCCGTGTAATGAGTGGTCTTGTGTAGGGCTGTAAACAATTTGATGAGTTACAACCCTAGAAAAACGGTTGTGAACCATTGTGTCAGAGGTAAATGATCCCAGTCTCCTTCCAATTATGTCTGGCATATAAACCAATTAATTATCAAGTCTAAATGTTCCTGGTACACATGGACCCAATCTGGACCTGGACAGTTTACACCATTGTTCATGTGGATAACTGCATACATATATACGTATGAAGCCCGTACATAAAAAGTGGATCACTATCTCTCTGTCTGTGCGTGCGTCTCCTAGATGAATGCAGTATCAATACTTGATTATCATAGATATAGTTTCATCAGAAGAGAAGTACTTTACATTCAGTTATAAGTAAAAAGTAATATGCTCTCAAGTTGAGTAAATTTCACATGAACTTTTATAACTCTTTAAGGCCGATAAAAATAAAAACAAAAATAATCCAAATTCTCTCTTTTAATCATTCTCTTTGGTTTTCTTACATGCTTAAAAGAATAGAAAAAGCTAGAGGACCCTAAGAGCAAATCAAACATGTTATCAGGAGTTAAATGAGTCGTACCACCAAGAATCAACTCAACATCTAGTCTGCTGCTTTCTGAAACTGCCTCCCAAGCTTCGTGAACTAGAAATACATAATATTCAAATATCAGTTGGAAGAAGAATGATTCTAACCCAACACGTGTCAAATTCTAACCCAAAAATAAGGGAGGGAAATGAGAAACAGAAAAAAATCTCGCAGAAATTTTGTTGCTCAAAGTAGTCACATTGTAACATCCCGACCCTTAGCCTGTATTAATTATAGCTAATTGCTTGATTAGTTAGTAAGTGTGTTTAGAGTCTTAGCGAGTCGGGTCTGACGTTTGAATCGTGTGGGTGAAATCTCACGTGATTCGGAGCGCGTTTGGGTACAGTAGGGGGGTGGTTTGCAATTTTGGGAAGTTTTCAGGGGTTTAATTGAGATTATGAGTTTTTGTGAGTTTAGGTGCATCGGATAGGTCTCGTCATTTCAAGAACTCTAGTCTTCTATCGCGTTTCGATTCGACGTGAGGAAGAGGTCCAAATAATCACTTAAGTGAACCGATGACTAAACCCATATTTTCCATACTTATCCTATTATAAAGCCTCATCATCCGGATGACTCACTCCTTCATTCATCTCTATCTCCATTTCACTACTATTCACCCTCTTCTTCCTCTTCACTACCTCCTTGCCATTAACGACCGCCGGAGCTCCATATTCGCCGGCCAAGCATCACTTCTTCTTCCTCAAAGCTCCAAGATCACAACCATTCCATTTTCAAGAAGTTCCACCCACAACCCACTGAAAGGTAGGCCTCCAAAGCTTTTAACCATAGCTAATCTTCTTCCTTTTAGTTAGAAATGGATTAGGGAGACTCACTACCATCCATTGCATTCATTTTGTAGATTGATTTTGGGATTGAGAAGCTTTTACACACTTTTGAGCTCAAACAGAGAGATTTCTCTTAATTCTCTTGATTTTGATTTAGCTCATCATTAAGTTAAGTTAATCCATATATTTATGCTTTGATATGTTGTTTCTTCCTTGAAATGATGATTGAATATGTCTAGATAACCCAATGCTCTAATCTTGACACGCTTGAATCGAAAACATGATAAATTGGGTTAATTGTCTAATGAATTGGATTGGAAATGAAATGGATAGATTGAGAGGTTTATAGGACCTGAAAGGATGTGTTTTTCATTCTTGAATGGCTGTGAAACAGGTTCAGGAATTATGGGAATGGAAAGGGACCAATTACACATCAGTTACAGAACTGATGTTCTGTAACTGTGTGTATTCGGTCGACCTGCCATGGGCTTCGGTCGACCGAAGACACAGGGTCAGGTGCGGACAGCACCTGACCATTTTATTGTTCACCATTTCTGCACATTAATGCAGGTCGACCCGGGCTAGACCAAGTCGACCGGGACAACTGCTGGGGACCTTTTTAGCGACCCTTTTGACTTCTTTTTCTATTGGACTTACTGATGGACCGCGCTCCAAATGCTCGGTTCCTACCGAGGTCGGCGGACGTGGGAGTCCGTTTGGTTCCGACCCTTTCGTAACCAGGGGGCAGGGGCGTGCATCAACATTTCTTTTTTTGTGGGTGTGCCAGATTTTCTATTTTTACTTGGAATTGCAAATGGTGATCCGGAGATCAACCTTCGCAAGTAAAAAGGAAATCAACTTCTTTCAAGTTTTCCATTGCACATATATTTAAGAAAAGAGACATTTTTCTTGGTTTGCCGTGAAAGGCGATTTTTTTGGCATTTATAGCCGATTTTGGCGTTTATAGCCGATTTTTGGCGTTTATAGCCGATTTTGGCGTTTATAGCCGATTTACAATCCTTATCAACAATGAAAGACAAGAATTGTGATTTTTGTCTCTTTTGAAAAAATACAAACTACAATGAAAAGCAAGAAAAGGAGGATCTAACTTCTCAGGAGATTGTGGGGGACTCGTTTAGATTGACGGTCGCAAGCCATATGTGGGCTTCGCCGTCATCCATGCAGATGAGAACAGAGGATGCTATTGATTCGCTTGGCTTGGCTATAACCTCAGGTTTTTAGAGGACAAAGACCAAAAGAAGGTCCTATGTCCAATAAAAAGCCGAGTAGACGGGCTGAAAAGCCATATCTAAGCCATTGGAAGCAGGAGGAGAAGGCAAGGACCTTGAGGGGGGTACCCCCCAAGGGACTTTTGTCACCTTGTTGCGGTGGCCGGTGTAGAACTTCCGCAGAGTTTTCTCTCTTTTTCCTTTCTCTGGATTTCTGTGCTTCTGTCTGTCTGTGTGTTTGTGCTTTTTTCTGATGATCTCTGATTATCCTTTCTTCTTGGAGAGCTCTCCTATTTATAGGCTTTTTGGTAGCCATTTAGGTGGGTTTATGGGCTTTTATTGTCATTAAGCCGCATAATGGGAGGAGTTACAAAATTGAATTGTTTATTTTGTAACTCCTTTTTCTTGGCTTCTGATTGGCCGGAGGAGATTGAGGGCATTTAATTGCCTTTAATCGCCATGATAGGAGGAGTTTCATGGGTTAAATGCCATGAATCTCTTGACTTGTAACTCCCGAATGCTTGCTTCTGATTGGGCCGTCCAAAGAAATGGATTAATGACTGTAATAAAGTTAATCAATTAATCGCATTAAGTGGTCGCCGAGCAGCTGAAGAGTCGCGGGCCGTGCCACGTCTTTTGGGATTCTTCTGTCGATGATCATCGATGGATCTTCATGTAGATCGACATCAGATGACCATGTAAATTCAGGTGTTTGTTGCCAACAGCGGGTCGGTGCCATCTGTCCTGTCGATTTCTCGATCGGTCGGGTAGAAAGCACACTTTTTTTTGGTTGACCGGGTGGCGATCAATATTATTTTCGATACTCTTGATGATTGACCCGTGTTTTGGACGGATGTCAGAGGACTTGGTGTCTCAAAAGCATGAATTTTGGAAAGTACCAGAGGCTGGGCTCTTCGAATCGCGAAAAAACGGCGAAAACCGGGGTTTCCGGGGCCTTCCCGGCGACCCCGGGTTCCAAGGTCGCCGGCGACCTTGGCCCATGGTCGCAGGGGCCTGCGACCCTGGCCCAGGGTCGCAGGGGTCTGCGACCTTAGGGGGGTTTTCCCCCTTTTGTGTCCCGTTTTGTGTCCGTTTTTGCTGTTTTTCGATTCTTTTTTCTCCTGTACTTTTCCTTGACATTTTGACCATTTATTGGCCTAATTTCTTTGTAGGAAACCTGATGAGAATCCTTGCATTTTATTTTGCAAAGTTTCCAATTTCCTGAGAAAGCCGAAGACTTTGTCGCGCAGAGCTGCCAATTTTCCGTCAGAAGCTGAAACTGGGCCAAACGATGTCGGAATGACCTGAAATTTGGTGTGAAGCCTCCTGAGCAATAAATAAGACCAACCATAGGCTTTTGTTTGAGTTTTGAAGCCGTTTGGGGTCCTATCACCAGTAGACTTGCTTTTTGTCGCGATGAAGATGTCGCGGTTTGATGTGCGGTCAACCGATGTCCGATTGACTTGAAATTTGACAGGGAACCTATTGGAGTCATTTTAAGATGATCCATAGGCTCTGTCTTGGAAACCATGGTCCCGGAGAGCTTTGCCGCCGAGAGGCTTGATTTGGCTTCCGAGCGTCAAACTATGGTCAAATGTTGTGGAAATGACCTGAAATTTGACGTGTAGCCCTTTATAAGCATTTTGAAGCCGTCCATGTGCTCTATCTGATGAGTAATGGCCTCGGTGGTTCTCGCCGCCGAGAGGCTTGATTTAGTTGTTCGAGGGTTGATGTGGGGTCAAACGTTGTCGTTTGACTCGGAACTTGACGTGGAGCCTTTTGGAAGTATTTTGAGACTATCCATCGGCCCTGATCGAAGATTTGGTGTCTCCGATGCTTTTCCCGCCGAGAGCTCCTTTTCGGCTGTTTGAGAAGCGAAGTTAGGCCAAATGATTTTGAAATGGCCCGAAACTTCTTGTGTACTCCTCTTTTGGCTGTCTTGAAGAATCTTGCAGTTTTTGTTTGATTCTGACAAGATTTGATTTTTGGAAGCAGCATTGCCTATTTATGGCAGGTTGCGACTTTATGTAGCTCTTTGGATCTTGAAGAGGCAAAGTGACATTTTTGGTGTCAACACTTACATGGAACCTTGGCTACCTTTTTGGACTCATTTGACTTGATACGAGGAATGTTTTGGGCATGCATTTCTCATTGTTATTCCTATTTTCTAGGTCTTTCAACTTATATCAATCTTGAACGGTATGGGACAGCGAGATACCCTCTTTTATATCTATGCACGAAGATTGTTTGTTCCGGTATCGCGATCCTTATTCCTTTCATTGACTGAATAGTGTTGTACGAGATTACGGTAATAACAATTGTACCTAGATTGGATTGTTTATCGTTTCTAACTCCGAATGGTTTCGTTTGATACTTTCTACATGAAATGTTCATGTTCTATAGATCGCTTTACTTGCTTTAATTGGGATTACATGATGAACTTAGATGATGACCTAGGATCCCCTTGATGTCTTGTTTATCTTGTCTATTGATTGATGGAAGTGTTGAGACTAGGTAGCTTTGATTGTAAAGCTTGATGAGGACTACTTAAGGATTGATGAAGCTTGCTTGATTGTTCTTGATTTGATATATGGAAAAGTAGTCTCTCTGTTGATTGATGAATCTTGTTCACACAAGAAAACCTATTCTCCTCACTCCTACTTGTCTAGGACTCTTGTGTCAGGCATCACTCAGTTGTCAACGCCCAGCACAGGGTAGGGCACCACCTGTGTGAGGACTTTGGTTTGAAAGTCTGCGCAGTACTACTTTTCATATTTTGATGGATTGTACACCATCGGATACATCTTGCATTATTGATCTTATTTGGCCCTTAGTATCCATCTTGCTTGCCGGGTTTCATCCCGTGCCACTCTACCACAGCTCTCATGTTGAGCATGGAGGGTCATGTGAAACTATCCGTGGTGTATTAGCTTGTGTGATTTGCCTATTTGCTAGTTTGTTTATGATTCGTATACTATGCACTTCTTATGTCTGAAATGCATGTGTTTCCATTGATCTTGTCTCTTGTCCACTCTGATTTGATATGCATATCTTGTTATCATATATATATACATTACTTGTCAACCGTCGTGTTGACGATGCTACTCTTGGTGCATAGGTACCGAGCCCTTCTATCCCGAGGAAGAGACGACGGAAGAAGTACAGGCGGATCAGCCTGATGACTTCTTAGATTATAGTACGGACGGCGTTGTATAGCCGTACTGACCCCGTACTTGAGAGCCTTCATGCTTATCTTGATAGATTCATCTTTTGTACTTTTATTTATCTTTTGATTAGGCCTAAGGTTTGATGTGGCCTAATGTTGTAAATAATACTTTTGGTTAAAGTGTTTAAACTTTGAACTTTAATGATGATATTCAGTATTGTTCCAAACTATGCATCTTTAAGATACCATTTGTAATTATAAAGCTTCCGCTATTGATTGTTTATATATGAGGAAATGTTTATACCTCACAGCGGTCTTCGATCCAATTGGGACACGATTGGGGCTAAGTTATATTTGACTTATGTTGGAAAAAGTTTTAATTAGCCCTAATCTCACGTATAACGCCGGTTTCAATTTTGGGGACGTGACAAGTGGTATCAGAGCATTACTGGTTTCTAAATTTAAAAACAAGTAGAAACTAAGACGTGTGAGGATTGGATTTTTATTTTTGGGTATTTTAGCTTTTGTAGATTGTATAGTTTGTTTGCTAGATCAAGTCCCATAGGACTAACGTTTCTTATGTTTCAGGATGGCTGGCAGTAATATGCGTTCTAACAGTGTTGGTAACCCGGAAAGTAGCAATGCTAATGCTACTGACAGCGATTCCATGGAAGGCAGATTCAACAAGCTGATGCAAGCCTTTGTTGCTTCTCAAGAAGCACAAACTCAAATGATGACTGTATTACAGAGGCCAGTTCCAGCTACACAGGTTATTATGCCAGCAAGGGCAGTAGACCCTAATGATGTATTTGATAAATTTAAGAAGAGGAATCCGCCAGAATTTTTTGGGAATGAGGACCCACTTGATGCTGATGAGTGGGTTGTATAGATAGAGAAGATATTCGATGTCTTCAAATGCACAGGGAAGGAGCAGGTTCAACTAGCAGCTTATATGCTTCGAGGCACAGCAAAATGTGGTGGAAATCTGTCAAGACTCCTTTTGTTACAGTTGAGGATGAGACAGCGTAGACATCTTTTAGTACTTTGTTTCGTATGAAGTTTATTCCACCCCACATTACAGCATTGAAGATAGCAGAGTTTGAGACCTTCAACAGGGAGAAGACTCAGTTCAGGTTTACGAGTAGTGGTTCACTAACCTATCTCGGTTTGCACCATCTCTGGTGAAGACCGAAGAGGATAAGGTTATGAGGTTTATTAGGGGACTGAGCCCCAACATCAAAAAAAAATGGTGACCAGCGTTACTTTGGCCACCTATGAGGAAAACCTCAAGCGGGCTTATTGGGCTGAAGAATCCATCAAGGAGAAAGCCCGTTACAATCAAAACCTCAGACAGTTTCAAACTCAGGGTAAGAGCCAGACTTCAAGCTATCAGTATCAGCAATACCAGCAGCAATATCAGCAATGTCCACAACAGCTATATCAGCAGCATAAGTCACAGCAACAGTATCAGCAGCAAGGCAAGAGGCCTAAGTTTGATCAACCACAGAGACTTCATTGTGTTCATTGTGGTAAGAACCACCTGTCAGCAGAATGCAGAGTGATGTCAGGAGCATGTTTTGAGTGTGGCTTGCAAGGTCACCAAGTGAATGATTGCCCTAAGAAGCAAGGGCAAGGTGTGAGGAATGCAGCTCCACGACCACCTATTGCAGCACAACCTTTGAGGCAAGCCCCACAACAACAGCAGCAACAACTTCGATTACCAGCACCACCTTAGGGCAGGGGCCAATTCAGACCCCAAGGACAACAGGGACAGCAGAGGCCTCAGGGATTCCAGTAAGGACAGCAGCAGAGGTATCAGCAGAGACCTCAGCAGCATGGTAGGCTTAATGCCTTGGATATGCAGGAGGGAGAGGATATCGGAGGAGTTGTGGATGGTACACTCTCTATTTCAGATGTACCTGCTAGAGTCTTATTTGATTCTGGTTCGACACACTCGTTTGTTTCACCTATATTTGCTGCATGTTTGGTGGGAGACATAGCTCCATTGCATTATATTTTATTAGTTAGTACTCCCTTAGGGAAAACTGTGCAGTGTGAGTACTATTTTCCAGCGTGCAAAGTGCGGGTAGGGAATTACATCCTGTCTGCAGACTTGATCATCCTAGGGATGCAAGATTTTGATGTGATTTTAGGAATGGATTGGTTATCCATATACCGGGCAGTAATGGATTGTTTCAACAAGACCATCAGATTGCAAGTGTTAGCAGACAGTGTGGAGATCGGTGGTGAGAGGAGACCCATATCCACTAGTGTCATTTCAGCCTTGAGGGCAGATCGTTTGATTAAGATTGGATGTGAAGGTTATGTGGCATTTATCACGGAGGATAAATTGTCCAAAGCGGTGGAAGATATTCCAGTTGCATGTAAATTCCTGGATGTCTTTCCGGAGGAGATACCTGGATTACCACCGGTTCGAGAGATAGACTTTACGATTGAGCTTATGCCAGGGACGGCACCAATTTCAAAAGCTCCTTATCGTATGGCTCCAGCCGAGCTAAGAGAGTTGAAAGCTCAATTACAAGATCTCTTGGACAAAGGATTTGTGAGACCGAGTGTGTCACCATGGGGTGCACCGATTTTGTTTGTAAAGAAGAAGGATGGTACAATGCGTATGTGCATAGACTATAGACAGTTGAATCAGGTTACAATTAAGAACAAGTATCCTTTACCTAGGATAGATGAATTATTTAATCAGCTGCAAGGAGCACAGTACTTCTCTAAGATTGATTTGAGATCAGGCTACCATCAGTTGCGGGTTAAGGACTTAAATGTGCAGAAGACAGCCTTCAGGACCAGATATGGCCATTATGAATTCTTGGTGATGCCATTTGGGCTAACCAATGCACCGAGTGTATTCATGGGCTTGATGAACAAGATATTTGCTCCATGCTTAGATCAGTTCACAGTGGTGTTCATAGACGATGTTTTATTCTATTCGAGGTCCAGAGATGATCATGCGGAACATTTGAGAGCTTCATTGCAGATCTTGAGAGAAAATCAGCTCTATGCCAAGCTAAGTAAGTGTGATTTTTGGCTTGAGCAAGTGTCTTTTCTAGGATACATCATCTCTAGAGAAGGTTTGGCAGTGGATCCAGCGAAGATTGAAGCAGTTGTCAGTTGGCAGAGTCCGAAGACAGTAGCACAAATCAGGAGTTTTCTAGGTTTGGCAGGGTATTACAGAAGATTTGTGAAAGGATTTTCCAGCATAGCAGCTCCATTGACCAAATTGACAAGGAAGGATGTTCCTTTTGTCTGGACAGAACAGTGTGAGGCTAACTTTCAAGAGTTGAAGACTAGATTGACTACAGCTCCTGTTCTTACTTTACCTATGGGAACCGGAGGGTTTGTGATTTTTACAGACGCTTCAGGCATTGGCTTGGGATGCGTACTCATGCAGGAAGGAAAAGTAGTGGCCTACGGGTCCAGGCAGCTGAAAGAGCACGAGAAGAGATACGCTACCCATGATTTGGAGCTAGCAGCAGTGGTTATGGCACTGAAGTTATGGAGATACTACCTGTATGGAGAGAAATTCGAGGTTCACTCGGATCACAGGAGTCTTCAATACTTGTCCAAGCAGAAAGATTTGAATATGAGGCAGACCAGATGGATGGAGTACATCAAGGACTACGATTTCCCGATTAAATATCATCCCGGGAAAGCAAATGTGGTTGCTGATGCATTGAGCAGGAAGGAAGCAACTACCGGATGTTTACAAGTAGAATGGTCTTTGACAGAAGTATTCAGAGATTTAGATGTAGAGTTTCAGCCTCAGACTGAGAGAGTGATGATTGCAAACATGCATACTTGGGAGCCAAAGATCTTGGACAGAATCAAGAGCAGTCAAGGAGAGGATCCTGAATTAGTTAGAGTGATTGATAGCATATCAAACAGACTAGAGTTCAGACTCGTGGAGGGTGTGCCATATTGTCAGGATAGATTGTGTGTTCCGGATGTACATGATTTGAGGAACGAGATTATGGTTGAGGCACACCATTCTCGTTATGCTATTCATCCAGGGAGCACCAAGATGTACCAGAATCTGAAAAGCTTCTACTGGTGGAATAACATGAAGAAGGAGATTGCGGGATTTGTCTCGAGATGTCTAGTGTGTCAACAAGTGAAGGTTGAACATCAGAGACTTCCAGGATTACTTCAGCCATTGCAGACACCGGAATGGAAGTGGGAGCACATTACCATGGACTTCATTGCAGGATTACCACCTACGAAGGACCATGACAGCATTTGGGTGATTGTTGACAGACTCACCAAGTCAGCTCATTTCATTCCAATGAAGATGAGAGGATCCATGGATATTTTGGCATGCAAGTACATCGATGACATAGTCCGATTGCACGGAGTTCCAGAGTCCATTGTATCAGACAGAGACATGAGATTTGTGGGCAGATTTTGGGTTAGTTTGCAAGCAGCCTTGGGTACGACATTGAGTTTCAGCACTGCGTATCATCCTCAGACCGATGGACAGACTGAGAGGACGAACCAAACTATGGAGGATATGTTGCGGGCATGTGTTCTCGATTTCGGAAAAGACTGGGAGAAGAGTCTTCCTTTGTGCGAGTTTGCCTACAACAACAGCTATCACTCCAGTATCGGGATGGCACCATTCGAAGCCTTGTACGGACGGAAATGCAGAACCCCGATTTGTTGGGAAGAAATTAGTGTTCAGAGTTTTCATGGACCTTCGATCATTAGTGATACCAGTGAGAAAGTGAAGCAGATTACTGACAGGCTGAAGATTGCAAGAAACCGCCAGAAGAGTTACACAGACCTCAAGAGGAGAGATTTAGAGTTCAAGGTCGGAGAAAGGGTTTTTCTTAAAGTCTCACCGACTAGAGGGACTATGAGGTTTGGGCAGAAAGGTAAGTTGGCTCGGAGATTTATCGGACCTTTTAAGATTGATATGCGCGTGGGAGAAGTGGCTTACAGCCTGGTTTTACCACCAGCGTTATCAGGAGTCCACAGGGTTTTTCATGTTTCCATGTTGAGGAGATATGTACCAGAACTTACCCATGTGCTTCATCATGAGCCATTAGATGTCCAGCCAGATACTACATTTGTTGAGAGGCTAAAGGAGATCATAGACACCAAGGAGCATGTTTTGAGGACTAGGATTATTCACTAGGTCAAACTATAATGGGAGCACCACAGTCCGAGCGAAACAACTTGGGAACTCAGAGATCAGATTAAGGAGAAGTATCCAGAGCTTCTGCCAGAGGTGTGTGAGAAATTTGGAGGACCAAATAGTCCAAGGGGGGGGGAGGATGTAACATCTCGACCCTTAGCCTATATTAATTATAGCTAATTGCTTGATTAGTTAGTAAGTGTGTTTAGAGTCTTAGCGAGTCGGGTCTGACGTTTGAATCGTGTGGGTGAAATCTCACGTGATTCAGAGCGCGTTTGGGTACAGTAGGGGGTGGTTTGCAATTTTGGAAAGTTTTCAGGGGTTTAATTGAGATTATGAGTTTTTGTGAGTTTGGGTGCATCTGATAGGTCTCGTCATTTTAAGAACTTTAGTCTTCTATCGCGTTTCGATTCGACATGAGGAAGAGGCCCAAATAATCACTTAAGTGAACCGATGACTAAACCCATATTTTCCATACTTATCCTATTATAAAGCCTCATCATCTGGAAGACTCACTCCTTCATTCATCTCTATCTCCATTTCACTACTATTCACCCTCTTCTTCCTCTTCACTACCTCCTTGCCATTAACGACCGCCGGAGCTCCATCTTCGCCGGCCAAGCATCACTTCTTCTTCCTCAAAGCTCCAAGATCACAACCATTCCATTTTCAAGAAGTTCCACCCACAACCCATTGATAGGTAGGCCTCCAAAGCTTTTAACCATAGCTAATCTTCTTCCTTTTAGTTAGAAATGGATTAGGGAGACTCACTACCACCCATTGCATTCATTTTGTAGATTGATTTGGGGATTGAGAAGCTTTTACAAACTTTTGAGCTCAAAAAGAGAGATTTCTCTTAATTCTCTTGATTTTGGTTTAGCTCATCATTAAGGCAAGTTAATCTATATATTTATGCTTTGATATGTTGTTTCTTCCTTGAAATGATGATTGAATATGTCTAGATAACCCAATGCTCTAATCTTGACAAACTTGAATTGAAAACATGATAAATTGGGTTAATTGTCTAACGAATTGGATTGGAAATGAAATGGTATTGAGAGGTTTATAGGACTTGAAAGGATGTGCTTTTCATTCTTAAATGGCTGTGAAACAGGTTCAGGAATTATGGGAATGGAAAGGGACCAATTACACATCAGTTACAGAACTGATGTTCTATAACTATGTGTATTCGGTCGACCTGCCAGGGGCTTCGGTCGACAGAAGACACAGGGTCAGGTGCGGACAGCACCTGACCGTTTTACTGTTCACCATTTCTGCACATTAATGCAGGTCGACCCAGGCTAGACCACGTCGACCGGGACAACTGCTGGGGACCTTTTTAGCGACCCTTTTGACTTCTTTTTCTATTGGACTTACATGGAACCTTGGCTATCTTTTTGGACTCATTTGACTTGATATGAGGAATGTTTTGGGCATGCATTTCTCGTTGTTATTCCTATTTTCTCGGTCTTTCAACTTATATCAATCTTGAACGGTACGGGACAACGGGATACCCTCTTTTATATCTATGCACGAAGATTGTTTGTTCCGGTATCGCGATCCTTATTCCTTTCATTGACTGAATAGTGTTGTACGAGATTACGGTAATAACAATTGTACCTAGATTGGATTGTTTATCGTTTCTAACTCCGAATGGTTTCGTTTGATACTTTCTACATGAAATGTTCATGTTCTATAGATCGCTTTACTTGCTTTAATTGGGATTACATGATGAACTTAGATGATGACCTAGGATCCCCTTGATGTCTTGTTTATCTTGTCTATTGATTGATGGAAGTGTTGAGACTAGGTAGCTTTGATTGTAAAGCTTGATGAGGACTACTTAAGGATTGATGAAGCTTGCTTGATTGTTCTTGATTTGATATATGGAAAAGTAGTCTCTCTGTTGATTGATGAATCTTGTTCACACAAGAAAACCTATTCTCCTCACTCCTACTTGTCTAGGACTCTTGTGTCAGGCATCACTCAGTTGTCAACGCCCAGCACAGGGTAGGGCACCACCTGTGTGAGGACTTTGGTTTGAAAGTCTGCGCAGTACTACTTTTCATATTTTGATGGATTGTACACCATCGGATACATCTTGCATTATTGATCTTATTTGGCCCTTAGTATCCATCTTGCTTGCCGGGTTTCATCCCGTGCCACTCTACCACAGCTCTCATGTTGAGCATGGAGGGTCATGTGAAACTATCCGTGGTGTATTAGCTTGTGTGATTTGCCTATTTGCTAGTTTGTTTATGATTCGTATACTATGCACTTCTTATGTCTGAAATGCATGTGTTTCCATTGATCTTGTCTCTTGTCCACTCTGATTTGATATGCATATCTTGTTATCATATATATATACATTACTTGTCAACCGTCGTGTTGACGATGCTACTCTTGGTGCATAGGTACCGAGCCCTTCTATCCCGAGGAAGAGACGACGGAAGAAGTACAGGCGGATCAGCCTGATGACTTCTTAGATTATAGTACGGACGGCGTTGTAGAGCCGTACTGACCCCGTACTCGAGAGCCTTCAAGCTTATTTTGATAGATTCATCTTTTGTACTTTTGTTTATCTTTTTATTAGGCCTAAGTTTTGATGTGGCCTAATGTTGTAAATAATACTTTTGGTTAAAGTGTTTAAACTTTGAACTTTAATGATGATATTCAGTATTGTTCCAAACTATGCATCTTTAAGATACCATTTGTAATTATAAAGCTTCCACTATTGATTGTTTATATTTAAGGAAATGTTTATACCTCACAGCGGTCTTCGATCCAATTGGGACACGATTGAGGCTAAGTTATATTTGACTTATGTTGGAAAAAGTTTTAATTAGCCCTAATCTCACGTATAACCCCGGTTTCAATTTTGGGGACGTGACACACATTGCTTGTCCAGAGGACACTGGGAATTGAGAATCATATCAAGACCATTGTACCCAAAAATGCAATCCATTCAAAAGGTCACTCTGTCTAGTCAACTCGATGCCACAACTGAATTTGGTCGAGTTGTGTGAATGAATTGAAAACTCAATATAAACATATATAAATAATAATGAATCAAGAGCAAGTCTTACAAAATCTTACATGGGTTTAACAAGCTTAAAAGACAGTGGCAGAGCCATTATTTTTTCTTAAGAGGGGCAAAAAATCTCAAGGTGAAATTTGAGAAATAATTAAGAAAATATATTTTTTTCTTATTAAAAATGATATAAAAGTTAACATAAATTAATTAGTTAACATAATGTCAAAATTTTAAAATCATGTATTTAATCCAATTTAACTCATAAATTAGTTCTTAAATTATACCCCAAAAAGATAAAAATGATGAACTTATGTTTCTCTCCACATCCAACATCATTCAATAAAGGGCCTGCTAGAAGCCTACAAAAGATTGCAAATTTCATTATTTGAACAAAATTACTTGTGAGCACATTATTATAATTACAAAAAAAAAAATCAAATTAAATAATTTTCTTGAACATCACAATATGGATTTGATAATCACATCATTTAGATGTAAGTTACTTTTTAATTATCAATTCTTTGTATGGGTGACATTTATAATACATAAGATTGTGTTAATTAAAATTTGAGGAAATCCCACTAATAGGGCGGGAAATCCATTTGAGCCATTTGGATTTTCATTAAGTGGGTTGCATTGTGGATTCCACTCTATGCACTCAGATGAAGCATGTTGAAGATCACTTACCGAAAAGTAAATTGGTAGAGAAAGAAGAAAGAGAAAAAATTGAAACCATATAATTCAAATGGATAAAAGTACATGATGCAATTGCCCTTACATATTTTGAAAGTTCTATTCCTTACGAAGAGGAACCATTATTGAGGGGTAAACAAGAAGAAAAAATAAAGTTTAGGAGGGGCAAAGAAGATAAAATCAAAATAGGCATAACAACTTTCATGTCTTAGCCTCCTACATTAGAGAAAACCGATAAATTGAGTATGTGACTCCGCCACTGTTTATAGAGTCTAGGATTAGTCACCCGAATACGAGTCTGACTCAAAATTCTCAGTTTTCCAAACAAGTTCTAGAAATCAGGTCCAGTCAACTCTACTGAATCAAATTGAGCTTGTTCAAGCCAACATTTAAAACACCGAGAAATGAGATGAGGCATTCCAATTGCCCAAAGCATGAGGCATAAGCCATGGTGCATTAAGAATAAGCCTCAAAATTATTTAATTAGATAAGATTAGAGTAGCTTAACATAACTAGGAAAAAAATGATATATGATTGTCTTGGGAAGCTTTTAATCAGTCAACCAGGTTTTTTAAATTGCAACTTGTCTCTCATTTTTTTTCCCCAAGATGTATTAATGGGTGTACGTCCTTGATATGAAGTATGTCTGACTAGAGGACAACGCTTCATTTATTCTGTATTCTCATAGGGGAGCTCTATTGGCACTACGAAATTTACTCTTCTCACCACGAAAAATTAAAAAAAAAAAAAAAAAAAAACTTTTCTAAACTACCCCTCCCCCTTTTTCCCTCCTCCTCCTTCTCCCTCCTCCTCCTCCCTCATCTTCCCTTCCTCTCCCACCCTCCACCCTCCCTCATCTCCCCTCCCCCCAATCTCCGGCAGGGAGGGAGCCCCGGCCGGCTGGCCTGTCTCCCTCCCCCTCTCCCTCTTTCTTCCTCTCTCCCTCTTGTTTCCCTCTTCTCCCTCTCTCCCTCGCTCTCGCTCCCTCTTCTCCCTCCCTCTCCCTCTCCCTCCCTCTCCTTCCCTCCCCTACTCTTCTCCCTCCCCCTCCCCCTCCCCCTCCCAGTCGCCGGCGGGGAGGGAGATTGTGGCTACAGCAGGCGGGCGGAAACCAGGGTCCTGCTGCAGCCACGATCTCCCTCCCCGCCGACGACTGGGAGGGGGAGGGGGAAGGAGAAGAAGAGTAGGGGAGGGAAGGAGGGAGAGGGAGAGGGAGGGAGAGAGGGAAGAAGAGGGGGAGGGAGAAGAAGAGTAGGGGCTGCAGCAGGCGGAAACCAGCCCGATCTCCCTTCCCGCCGGCAACTGGGAGGGGGAGGGGGAGGGGGAGGGGGAGGGAGAAGAAGAGTAGGGGAGGGAAGGAGAGGGAAGAAGAGGAAAGGAGAAGAGAAGGGGAGGGAGGAAGAAAGAGGGAGAGGGGGAGGGAGACCGGCCAGCTGGCCGGGGCTTCCGCCGCTGGCTGCTGGCCGGGGCTCCCTCCCCGCCGGCGACTGGGGGTGGGCGCAAATAAGGGAAGAGGGTGGAGGGTGGGAGAGGGAGGAAGGACAGAGAAGGAGGAAGGGAAGAGAGGGAGGAGGAGGGAGGAGGAGTAGTTTAGGGAAAAAAAAATTTTGTCTTCTACCGCAGTGAGCAGAGAAAAATTCATGGTGCCAATAGCACCACTCATTCTCATATTTGGCTTGTCATTTAATGCATACGCCACAAATGGATGCCATGCCTCAAACTTGACCCTCAAGATTTCTTTGAGACGCCTCACCCAAAGCAACCTTGAAGCACAAGTCCCGAAACATTTCAAAAAACATCTATTCAACTTCCAGAAGTGGTCAAAATTCTATGAAACTTGGTTAATTCTGCCACCAACCCAAGATACTCTTTTTTTTCTTTGTATTATTGCATTGCATATGGCAGATTCAAGATAGTAAGGGATCTTTTTCTCTTTTTTGTTTTTGGGTAAAGCAGGCCCCCACTCTGTAAATAGTGTGAAAATGGAAGCATTGCGGATAGCCTTCAAAAGTCTTTCGCCCTAATTTTCGGTGCACTTAGGTGGCATGTGCTACCAGGTGGGCTTCAAGTCTGTGCACTGCTCCACGGCCTACTGCAGATGCTGTGGAGGAGTTGATGGATTTATCAAAGGATAAGATTGTCTCCCATGCTCGTGCCAAAAGAAGTGCAAAGTTCGTGTTGGATCTCTTGGCTAAAGACACTAAGACAGTATTACTCGGCTTAATCTGTTGGTTGTTCAAAATGAGATGTCTTAATCTGGATTAGGTGTTGATTTTCTTTCTTGTTTGGGGAGGGTATAACATCAGCCATCTACTCTCTCTCTCTCGCACTGATGCACAGCTTTTTCGCTTTTTATCAAAATTTAGTAACCATTCAAATAATAATAATTGTAATTATCATATGGTTGATTCAACTAACATATAGCAACGAAACAGATTTAGTGGATATCAAGAGTTCAAGACCTCTTGCATTACTTTTTCCTTTCTTTGATTCAGAATTTCATTTGCTTTTCCATTCATGTCTTTTGTTTCTTTTATGCATCAGGTTCTAAACCATAATCAAGTTGAGGGAAAAGATAGCCCAAGAATTATCTTGGGGAAGATGAAGGACAATAACTAATTTGTCTCGAGAAAACAACAACAATATCCTGAAAGTTTTTAAACTCGTTTTAACCACTCTTTAGCATCACTTCATACACCAAGACGAGGATCTGATTGGTATCTTTAGAGCTAAGCTCAAATATGTTTCATCCCAAAGAAATTAAGTATAATAAAGCCGGTGGATTCACATTAGCCCACTTCCAACCAACACATTAAGAGGCAACCAAGTCAAAAGATTAGATAGTAGATTGGGCTGCAAAAGGATCATCAAGGTTGAGCTTGCAAAGCATAGTTAGGAAAAGTGACCAGCAACTTTGGCTTGGGGAAAAAACTCAACCTTGAATTATGATGTCTACTTGGATTCAAGATTAATATCACCCTTGCACGATCAGCCAGTTGATATTCTTGCATCCAAAATAGGGAAAATGAGTGGACATCCGTGAATAGGGAGCTAGTGAAACTAAATGGCCTGATCTTTCTTCAAGAGCATTGAGTTGTCATATCAACAAAATCATCTAGCTATGAAACATGCATCAGGTTGCCACCATTACCTTTGATGATAAACACAAAACAGGATTAAAATATGAGATCATTGGATGGATATAAGTTTAAAAATCCATTTGCTCTGAATCAATGTGAATCGTCCATGGAAGAAATGTCCCTATCATATTCCTCCAAAAGATTTATGTCCAGTTGGTCTTCCACCACTGAATCAATCATGAATTCTTCTTAAGAAACTATACCTTTCTCTCTGGTTTCCATGGTTCAAAAATCATGTTTCAGGACAACTTCGTGGTCAACCCCTAAAAATGATAGGACAAGGCGTCGCATGTCGCCGCATAAATTTCTTTGCGAACTCCAAAAAATATGAAAAAAATCTAAAATTTTCAGAATATAGAATAATGTTAGAAAACAATTTTTTTTATTAGTTCACACTATAAACCTAAAAATCGGTCCCCCTAAGTGATGACATCTTGTATCATTGTTTGATCTTTAATTGTTAAATATGTTAAGTTTTAGTGTTTTAACTTTGAGATTATCCTTATAATATATAAATCAATCAATGTAGCCCATATCTAAACCCAAACCTATGAAAAAATTATTACTCTTTCTATTACCTTCATGATAAATTTCACTCCAATTAGAGAGTTAATCTCATTGTCAAATTGACCGTGCCACACGATTAGAATCATTGGCCTAGTAGAAATAAGAATACAGGGTCTAGCCTTTTACAAGAAATTAGGTTGATCAAATGTTGTTATCAGAATATGCAGCATTTCCACTATTTAGGCGGGTTTCCTTGAAAAAAGGGTTAAGGATTTCATGAACTCCTTAAGAAACAGATAAATCAAGAGTATTAGTCACTTAAAAATACCTTTCGATAGCTCCATTTGGCATTTATATTTAATCACATTTTTCATCCCTTTCTTTAATGTCACATTTTTTGCCGTTGATTAATAACATATTTATTTCAAAACCTTGAGCAATTATAAGTAGCAGTCTAGTGTTGAAACTTAGGTCATTCAAACAAGAAAAAAATCAGAGAGAAAATTAAAAACATGCAGATCTGGAACTATGGATTTCAACTCAAAGAGTTAAGAAATCCAAACCTGACGACCATTGGTGCCTCCCACAACAAAAACCAAAAGAACACTTTAATCACCCAACTTTGGTTTTGCCTGAAAGCATTCAGAATTTCATTGATTAGCATGTAGAAGTAGGGGTGTAACGGTTCGGTTAACCGTTTCCGGTTCTTTTGGGAAAACCGTTAACCGAACCATAACCGTGGTTTTCTGTATTTTAAAACCATAACCGTAACCGTGAAGACAAAAACCGTAGAAAATCGAACCGCGGTTAACCATATTAGACGGTTCAGTTATGATTAATAACCGTAGAAAATGCCCTGCACCATGTTGGCAGAGAATGACAAAGAAAAAACCAGATACTTACTTTCAGATAAGCACTTCCCAGCATCACCTTAGTCGATTGGATTCAAATTCAAACTGTTATACAATGTCAGTGAAGTTCTAACCTAGTCCAAGATTACAAGCAGCCAAAAGTATCAATTTTTGGCATCAGAGCTTTTGGGTTTCATCAATTAACTACACAGAACCATCCACATTTCATTCTCAATTCATAAAAACCAATACAACTAGCAGGCATCAGAAACAAGAATTCCACTCAAAATCTACAAGATTGGAGTTTCATGAATTAATCACAAAAACACGAACACTTCATTCGAATTTGTAAAAACTGCTACAACTAGCATTCATCTGAAACAATAAAAGGAGTTTGAATTACATACTACAAGATTAGGCAGCCATTTCTCGTTCTCAGCATCAGCCAAAACGATGTTGAGCCAGTCCGAGTTCCTCGCATCCAATTCGAGGACGAGATCGAGCAAGGAATTGCAAAGCCTACACTTGGGCGAGTAGAACTTGAGCACCGTCGCCTCTTTCTGGCTCGCGAGCGCTGATGCGAAGGTGCGTTGCTCGGCTTCTCCTTGTTCTTCTGGAGATTGGATGTGGTTCTTGCTGTTGATTTGGAAAGCGAACGAAGGGGTTTTGGGGGTTTGGGTAGAGGGGTTTGTTAGGGTTTTGGAAGCGGAATCGAAGAGATTGAAGGCGAGAGAGGAGATGGTTTGGAGGGATTTGAAGAGAAAAGGGGGGTCGGAGCTGTTGCAGGAGTTAGGGCTTTTAGGGTTTTGGGGAAGATCCCAGGGCCATTTCATCACACTGTATAACCAGATACTTACTTGGCAGAGAGAGAGGCGTCTTCTTCTTTGTGCGTTGAGACAGAGAGAGGAGAAAGGGGCTAGCAGCTACAGCTGGGAGTTGAGAGGAAGAGGCGAGAGAGAAAGGGCTAGCGTTTCTTTGTTTTGTTACAATGTTACTTATACATAAGTTAAGAAAAATTTTCATTCAGCCCCTTATTTTTTTCCTTTATTTGTATAACGGTACAGTTAACCATGTGCGGTTAACCGAACTGTATTTTACGGATACGGTTCGGTTCGGTTAACCGCCGTAAGTTATTATGGAAAACCGTAACCGAACCGAACCGTGCGGTTTTTGGATTTCATTAACCGTAACCGTAACTGAACCATGAAACACAGTTATTAACTGTGGTTCGATTCGGTTAGAAGGTTTCTCAGTTTTTTTTTTTACACCCCTATGTAGAAGAGGACCTTATCAATCTCACATGTTCACATAAGATAGGCCTAGATTCCCCTTTGATTGGTTCAAATAGGCAATTAGATTTGGATCCAATGGGGTTGTGTAATTGTGTTGCCCATTTATCTACCCAGATTGACAACCTATGTGAGTAATCATGAGGCATGTAACACATTTCCTACATGCGCACGTAAGAACATCATCTTTCTATATAGGGATGGGTTAGAGTTAGACTGTCTTTTGCAAACCAAAACTTCATGGCAACTTGTCCAACACAGATGTTGCAAACATGCATGCTAAGTTGAGGTATCAAAATTGTGGGTCCCAACAAGGATGGATTACATCTCCAAAAAAAAAAAAAAAAACAAACAATTAATGACCATAAAATAGGAAAGATCAGGAGTCCAAATTCAGTAAGACAAATCACATGATAATGGTCTTCAATGAGCATGATTTTGAACTATAAACAATTCAAGGTAAGACCCACTTTTTTTTAAAGAAAAGCAAGTCCCAGAACTTCAATGATCTCGATTTGCATACATGTATGCCTCATGCAAATGGATAAGTTAACGTAATGTTTTTGGTTTCAATAATACATACATGGAAGCAACAGGAAAAATAAAAGGAGAATACTACCTGCCCAAGGCCAAATCTTCCAAACCCACTTTTGAGAAACCGCCCAACAGCATTGGAATGATACTCTAATCCAGGTATATCATAGTTTGCTATGCCATTGTCAGAAGCTTATAAAGCAGTCCTCTGCCACTATAAGCATCACTGGTGAAATTACTTTCTATGGTTAACAAGCCTTCTCTGAAACTTTGGTTCCTCCTCTTCAAACTTGATAGTTTGTGAAAGATCTTGAAAACATGATCTACCCTATCACGCAACTCCAGCCTCAACTGCATGTCACTGTATACTTGTTTGTTGCCATGGTTTGTCTCTTCATCATCCCAGCTACCCCAATGATCATCAAAATCATCAATTTTCGATTGACTATAGGAAACTTCACTGGGCTTCTCAGACTTGTCCCTTTTCAAATTGACTTCCAATTCTTCCTCCAGATCATGAAGGAACTGAAAATTTGCCATAGTTGGATTTTCAAGGATCGCATCAACTATGGCCTCCTTCAATGAATGCTCTTCTTCTCAAGAAAATGGGCCACCAGAACCAGATGTTGCAAAATTTTCACCAGCCAAGATATATCCGGTAATTGCAAGAATCAAAGCATCCTGAAAAGAAAGAAGACTCTGCTGATTGGCTCCCACTAAAACGCTCTTATGGATGAGATCCCGTATTTGTCCAGAGAGGCTCTGGCTCGTGTCTCTAGCACTTGAGCTCAATACTCTCTCAGCACTAACAAATGCATCCCATCAGGAACTATTTGGTTCACACTAAGAGTGATTTCTGCAGCTGTAGCCAGCTGAATGATACCCCAGTTTCTCATTAACAACATCTGGTCCGAACCAAGCGTTCTAGTACTCCAACGGAGTAGCAAAACCGGGACAGATTCTCATGTTTACAGTCATTTTCTCTCTACGCAGAGTATCCTCAAGCCACTTCGAAGAAGACCGTGGCCGCTAGCATTCTTCGAATCTCATCTCTACTAGAGGGCAGAGTTCTCCACAAAGCAGCTGCAAAAGGGATGGGGGGCGAGCTGACACCAAAAGCTGACCGAAGAGTGGACCATAAAATTGTTGCACAAGTACATATCACGCCCCAGAATCTGGCTGGATCCTAACCGCCTCCTTAGGGCGTGAGAATCAGGGCCAATTATAGCTTCTTTTCTTTAAATGCATTTGTGGCACCAATTCTAGGTGGATCGAAGTCTGCAGTGAGGTTATTAGTGATGACCAGTCACCACAAACAAATGTAGAAGCAACAATTCATGCAATCTTTGCAGATGGTCACCAATATAACATATAGCAATGTCAGAGCTGATACAAATAACAAAAAGGCATTTACTTAAAGTTTAATTACAAATGCATTAGATTTTAAATGAAGGTCCAATACTACAATAGTGACATGTAAGATATGCACTTATACTTGTCAACTAGGCCAATGGGCCTAGGTCAGTGGGCTCAGCCCATAAAACTCAAAAGTCAAATCAAATCTCGTTTGTAAATTTATGTAATTGATTATGTGCCTTATTAGGAAATCTGATTAGATGTTAATTAGATTAGATTTCCTTTATTTATGTAATTGATTATGTGCCTTATTAGGAGATCTGATTAGATGTTAATTAGATTAGATTTCCTTTATTTCAGTTGATTATCTCAATCAATGTAATCTTTTATGTAAACTTTATCTCTATATATTAAAAGATCGTGACCCTTAAAGGGAATCATCGAATTCACAAAGTTATTCGTCTCTTCTTCCTTCCTCTGGCTTTGACATGGTATCAGAGCTCTGAGTGAAACTAAACTCTATACAGAGTTTTTGAGTGGATCTTCTTCATCTTCCAAGCATTGGAAGACATCATAGTGTCTGAGTAAATCACCTTCATCTTCCAAGCGTTGGAAGTCATCAGATCAAGGTGAGTCATACGTGGCCCACCCCAGATCCGCATCATCAAATTTGGAAATTGCAACCACTCTGGTCGCCTGAATATTCTGGTGTTTATGGACATTTTTTGAGGATTTTTTGCATCTCAGAGGTAAGATTTCTATCCTTTCTTGTGAAATCCCAGTTTCTGCAGTATTGTTTCATCACAGCCATCCAAATTTCTGGATCTGGCTCTTTTTTTGCAAGCAATCTAGTTTGTTGGATGCAAATTTTTATCCTTCATCAGCCTATGATGACTGATTGATCATTCAGTTCAGTTTTGCATTGCTGTACTCCATTCTAGCTAAAAAATTCAGGTCGCCTAGCACTGTTTTTTTGAAAAATCTGGGTTGCTACAGTTTTTTTTCAAATCTGATTGCTCAGTTGGATCACTTGGATCCATCATTGGTTGCTGTCTACTACAATCTGCTTGTGATCTGCTCCATCATATTTTTTGTGATCTGCTCACATCTGGTTAGCATTCCTTATCAGTTTGTGTTAAGAACAGTGAAATTTTGTTTGCACAGTTTGATAGATCTACTGTTTTACTGAAATGGAAAAGCATGAAATTAAATTGATCCAATTTAATGGAAAAAATTATACTTCCTGATCCTATCAATTTCAAGTCTATCTTGAAGGAAAGGAAATGTGGGGACTTGTTTCAGGATGGGATCCACGACCTAAGGAAGATGAGAAAAAAATACTCTCTTGGAATACTAAGGATGCCAAGATAAAAACCTAGATTCTCGGTTCCGTTGAACAAACCGTACAAGACCTCCAAGGAGATGTGGGAATATCTGAAACAAGTGTATCACCAAGGGAACTCTGCCCGTCAATACCAACTTGAACTGGAGATTGCTCAGTATTCCCAAGGCACCTCTTCCATCCAGGATTATTATACAGGATTTCTCAATTTATGGGCGGAATATGATGAAATCAAATATCTCAATGTATCTGAGGCAGCCCTTTCTGAGATTCAAACATTACAGGCAACTTCTCATAGAGATCAGTTCCTCATGAAATTGAGATCTGAATATGAGATTGTTCGTTCCAATTTGATGAGCAGAGTTCCATCTCCATCTCTGAATGAGTGTCTTAATGAACTCTTGCGAGAGGAACAAAGTCAGCTCACTCAGCATCTTCTGAAGCAACAGTCCTCAGGAAACTCTCCTGATGTCGCATATGCTGCCACTGCCAGTTACACTCCTGGTGTCTCTCACGGTCCGGGAGGGATCATTCATCATACTACTTCTGCTGCTAAAAGACAAACCCCTGCAAGAGATCTCAGCAAAATCCAATGCTTTGGCTGTAAGAGTTATGGACACTATGCCTCACAGTGTAAGACCAAGTTTTGTAATTACTGCAAATCCAATGGTCATGTTATCAATGAATGCAAAAGGCGGCCACAAAATCGCACTCCACGAGCATATCATGTCAACACTGCTGATGCTACTACTTCCAGTGGTAGTCCTTCCGCACCGGTCATGCCTTCGCCATCTCCTGCCTCCACTACTGCTCCTCAGATCACCCCTGAGCTTATTCAACAAATGATCATAAATGCCTTTTCTGCACTTGGCATTTCAGGTAACCAACAACCCTCTTCTTCCATATGGTTTATTGATTCTGGAGCTTCCAATCACATGACCTCCTCCACCACTCATCTCTCTAACCTGCAACCATACAATGGGAATTTGCAAGTCAATACTGCTGATGGTCAAAAGCTTCCTATTACAGCTACTGGTGATATCATTCATTCTTTACCTCTCACAAAAGTCTTTCTATCTCCTCATCTTACTACAAATCTTCTGTCTGTTGGACAACTGATTGATGATAATTGTAATGTTTCCTTTTCTCGCTCTGGTTGTGTTGTGCAGGATCAAGTGTCGGGGACGGTGATCGCGAAGGGGCCTAAGTGTGGACGCCTGTTTCCTCTTGTGATGCCTTCCTCTCAGAATAAACAAATCTCTGCTTTTTCTTGTTTTTCTCCTCAAGATGTTTGGAGGCTCTGGCACAATAGATTAGGCCATCCTCATTCAAAATTGTTATCTTTGATGTTGAACACTGGTAGTATTAATGAAAATAAAACATCTTTCAGTCACATTTCTTATGAGTGTTCTATTTGCAAACTTGGAAAAAGCAAAGTTCTTCCATTTTCTTCCAAATCTACTATGGCTTCAAATTGCTTTGACATTATTCATAGTGACGTCTGGGGGATTACACCTGTAATTTCTCATACACATTTCAAATATTTTGTCACATTTATTGATGATCATAGTAGATTCACATGGGTTTATTTCTTACACTCTAAATCTGAAGTCTTTGATACTTTCCAAAAATTTATGGCGTATGTTGAAAATCAGTTTTCTACTCGCATAAAAGTTCTCCGATCTGATTCCGGAGGGAAATATATGTCCCATCGTTTCAAAATTTTTTGCAAAAACACGTGATTTTATCACAGCGATCGTGCCCTTACACTCCTCAACAGAACGGAGTTGCAGAACACAAAATCAGACATCTCCTCGATACTGTTCGTTCTCTTCTCTTAGAATCATCAGTTCCCGCAAGATTTTGGCCCGAAGCGTTAGCCACTGCAGTTCACTTAATCAATCACTTACTATCCTATCGCCTCACCAATCAAACACCATACTTTCGTCTCTTTCGTAAAGATCCTTCTTATACCCACCTGCGCATTTTTGGCTGTGTGTGTTTTGTTCATCTTCCTCCGACTGAACATACTAAATTAACTGCTCAGTCCGCCAAATGTGCATTCCTTGGCTACGCATCTCACCAAAAGGGGTATATCTGCTATGATCCTGTGGTCAACCGTCTTCGCATCTCTCGAAATGTCACATTTTTCGAAAATCAAAGTTTTTTTTCTAACCATTCCTCGGATTTACCATCATTTTCTCATCTACCAGATTTTTCTGACCCAATCTCTTCTCTACTCCTTGTCTATGAACGGCGTCGTTATAAGGATGTTCCACTACTGCCTCCCCCTCCGGATCCCTCACCGGCACTTGATCTTGACCACGCTTCATCACATGATGCTTCATCTCCACTTCAGCTTCGACGCTCTACCCGTCTCTCTAAGCCTCCAGAAAAATATGGGTTCACTCACACATCCTTGCTTGCTACTCTCTCCTCTATTGCTATTCCTTCTTCTTACTCACAGGCGGTGAAGCATGCTATTGGCAAAAAGCTATGCATGAAGAATTAGCTGCACTGCAGGAGAATCATACCTGGGATATTGTTCCATGTCCCTCATCTGTAAAACCTATCGACTGCAAATGGGTGTTTTCAGTCAAACTTAAGTCCGATGGCTCGTTGGATCGTTATAAAGCACGGTTAGTCGCACTGGGCAACCGACAGGAATATGGCATTGACTATGAAGAAACATTTGCTCCAGTTGCAAAAATGACAACAATCCGTACTGTTCTTGCCATTGCTGCTTCTCACTCATGGCCTCTTTACCAATTTGACGTCAAGAATGCCTTTCTTCATGGTGATCTCAAGGAAGAAGTCTATATGCGACTTCCCCAAGGCATTACGGGTGTTTCGGCAGGAGACTGCGCGCGCTTAAGACGCTCTCTATATGGTCTTAAGCAAGCTCCGCGTGCTTGGTTTGAGAAATTTAGAGATGCTCTCCTTCATCTACAGTTCTCTCAAAGTGCCTCTGATCCTTCTATGTTCCTTCATCGCTCCTCAAAAGGGATTACTGTCCTCTTGGTGTACGTGGATGATATCATCATATCTGGGACAGATTCTGGCATGATCACCCATCTACAGGCATCTTTACATGAATCTTTTCATATGAAAGACTTAGGCCCACTCACATATTTTTTAGGCCTTGAGGTTCATCAGTCAGAAAAAGGTCTCATCCTCGATCAACATAAATATGCTATGGATCTTATTGAGACGGCTGGCCTTCAAAACTCTACTCCTGTAGATACACCTGTTGAGGCTAATCTACAACTCGCACACGATACGGGTGATCTTCTTCCTGATGCCACAATGTATCGCCGTTTAGTCGGCAGCTTGATCTATTTGACTATCACTCGGCCTGATATCTCATATGCAGTGAATCTGGTTAGTCAGTTCATGACACAACCACGCCATCTCCATCTTGTTGCTGTTCGGCGCATTTTTCGCTATGTTCTTCATACACCATCTCGTGGCCTTTTCTTTCCTGTGGGCAATTCGACTTCTCTCATTGCTTACTCAGATTCTGACTGGGCTGGTTGTCCTGATAGTCGACGGTCTACCACTGGCTGGTGCATGTTCTTAGGGGACTCGTTGATCTCCTGGAAGTGTAAGAAACAAGATAAAGTCTCCAAATCATCCACAGAAGTAGAATATCGGGCTATGTCGGCTGCCACATCTGAAATTGTCTGGCTTCGGGGTCTTCTTTCTGAACTTGGATTTCCACAATCTGGCCCTACACCTCTATATGCGGACAATACCAGTGCCATACGGATTACTGAAAATCCTGTCTTCCATGAACGCACAAAGCATATTGAAGTGGCTTGTCATTACATACGTGATGAATTTGTGCGGGAAGCAATTACTCTTCCTCATGTTCCTACCGGACTTCAAATTGCAGATATATTTACCAAGGGACTTCCTCGGCCACGACACCAATTCTTAGTTGGCAAATTGATGCTTGTGGATTCACCAGCATCAATTTGAGGGGGGGGTGTCAACTAGGCCAATGGGCCTAGGTCAGTGGGCTCAGCCCATAAAACTCAAAAGTCAAATCAAATCTCGTTTCTAAATTTATGTAATTGATTATGTGCCTTATTAGGAGATCTGATTAGATGTTAATTAGATTAGATTTCCTTTATTTATGTAATTGATTATGTGCCTTATTAGGAGATCTGATTAGATGTTAATTAGATTAGATTTCCTTTATTTCAGTTGATTATCTCAATCAATGTAATATTTTATGTAAACTTTATCTCTATATATTAAAAGATCGTGACCCTCAAAGGGAATCATCGAATTCACAAAGTTATTCGTCTCTTCTTCCTTCCTCTAGCTTTGACAATACTCATATAATCTAGATGTAATGCGAGGCTCTCAAGTACTAGGCCACAACAACACACTTGTGCTATGGTCCACTAGTGGTAACCCTCGACCGACGAATCCTGTGGGACCGCCTCAGCCACCTACACAACATGGCTCCGCTACCTAAGCACCAAATGTAGCATCATCAAATTACGGTAATCTGACAAATAAATAGATCTTATGCGACAAAACTGAGTAAGGACTATCATAGATCATGTGAGTAACAACGAACGACAGCTAGGCATAAAGCATGAATAAATGACAAACCATACGAATCATATGAAGATGAGTCCCTACCTACACACTCTAACAACGTGGCGCTCCACATATGCTATCAGAATGAAACCCAGATGAAGTTGGTAAAACAAATGTAACCCAGGCAAACCCAGTAACCCAAACAAGCTGGTATGATGGTGTACGTCCATCTCTCAATCTGCGGACGGTAAATACATACGCATGCATAACTCTACCCACAAAGAGGCGCCCTAACCGTGGGAGGCTAAATCGGCCTAGTGGTGCATAACTTGAAGGGTCAAATGTAATACACACACAGATATAGTCCCCGGCTAGCATCTCGTTGGGTATTTCCACTGAACAGACAAACAGAGCAAAACAAAGAGGAACTACTCCACACGCATATTTCACCTAAACATATCCATAACCGTAAACCGAGCAGTTCCCGATACACATTCTCTAGCACGAGACACCTCCTAACAGATAACACTGCCTTTTTTAATCCATATTATGGGCTTGTTTCGTCTATCTACTTTTTTTTTGGATAGACCCAACAAAATAGAGCCATTAAAAGAAGAGGTTAGAATAAAAAAGGAGTGCTAGGTTGTTATAAAAAAAAAAGAGTATTTGGTAATGCAATGATCCATTTTAAATAGACTTTTTTTAATCAATGGTTGAAAGTTTTTCACAAATTTCTTGAGGTCCACAGGGAATCAAGCATTGAAGATTGACCCCATAGCCATCTTCAGCATTCCAAAGAGATCTAGATATTTGGATCTTGTGTTTGGGGCCCACATAATCCAAAAAATACTATCAAATGACTTACTTTTTTACACATATCTCGAGATTGGTGATGATCCAAAGGCTGAACTTTGGTCCCATAGTTGTACTTGATCTTAGGAACAATTTCAACGGTTGAATCGAGATTTACTATACCAGATACAATAAAAAAAAAAAAAGAGAATAAAATGATTGCTACCCCTATATGATGGTGTGTTTATTTTTTGGGAATTTCTTTAATATGTAGCAATATAGCAAAATTAGTTTAAAGTGTTTTTTTTTTTTTTTGGCGATACTGCTTTGTTTATTTCATACTAACAATAGCCTGCTTATTTCCTAGCCCTATCTGCCATCAGGTTAGAGATGAGTACAAACTCATCCACCACAAGTTCATTAGTTCACTCTTCACATGACAACCTGTAATAAATATCCATTCTGCAATGGACTTCAAATATTCATTAATCCACATGAGTTCATGCAATTCATTAAAAAATTCATTCACCAGTTTGCTCTTCACAGGACAACCTGTAACAAGCATGAAGCATCATTTCCATGGGAATTCAAATATTCATTCATCCACATGAAGTTCATACAATTTAACCATACCAAATAATACGAAGATTAACTCCACACAAATACAATTTATTTTGGAGAAACACAAGACACCCCAGCGGCAAGGGTGTCCCATCTCACAGAGCTGCCCGTCTCATAATAAGTGTACCACTTACCCATCTAGCAATAATAATAATAATAATAAATAAATAAATACCATTCATTTTGCACATAAAGTTCATACAATTCATTTTCCATATGAAATCCAATTTATTATCTTGATGTTACAAACATCAATCCCACACCATCAAAAGATACAACCATCTATTTTATGCATATATATATATATATACATACATACATACATACAAGTTACAATTTCATACATACATACATCACAGATTTAAGGGTATTCTGCACCTATCACAGTTAAAGGCATTCTCGTCTATTTTCACTGTGTGGCTTGTAAGAGTACCTCCAAGGAAAATCTTAAAATTTAGGAAGGGGAATTCAGGTGTAGAGGACCGCACGGTCCAAAAGCCCATAATAAAATGCAGTCTTCTGGAAAGAAAACATTTCATAAATTAGAAAATTCTGGATGTATGACAAAAATCAGTTCACTTTGATTCATTACCTCTATAGGTTACAAACCATATTATGAGAACAAGGTAGAAATCCTTTAAAGCTTCAATCCTGGGGTAAATACCTTCGCAAGCATCACGCCACTTTAATCTGAGAGGCTAGAAGAATCAGGAAAGGTGGTCTGTCTAACATTTCTTCTTTGTGGATCCCGGCTAAGGCCATGTTTCTTCAAGGTTTTGATATAGTTTCTCATCAGGCTGAACTTGTTGCTACCAAGATGATAGAAGTAATCCCATGTGTAAATCCCAGTTTTGTGCAAGTCATCAAAAACTATTCTGATAATCAACACAAATAACCAATCAATAAATTAGGAAAAAAGTTGAATGACATACATTACATGTACATGAAATGGAAGTAAAAGCAAGTCGTACTGTTGTACCTTATTCCATAGTTGCCTATGGGTTCTGCTGACATGATGCCCACATGCCGACGTCCAAATATTACCTAGTTAAAAAAAAAAGGGAATGAGAGCTCAGGTCAGGCCTCAAATGAGTATATATTTTGGAAGATACAAAACAATCATAGAAAGTCACTTTGTTTGACAGTCTGTAGACTTCAGTCAAATGTTAGCGGGCAAACATGATCAGATGAATATTTACTGATGCTGGCAACAATATATTACAGGTTTGTGGTCAATAGTAATGAGCAACGAAAGCTACCAGCAATTCCTTTCGCAATCACAAAATGATATATTCCAGGTGTATATACCAAAGCTTCAGTTGGAGCCTTACTGGAACAAGGATGAAGACATGGATAGCTTCCACATGGTACCATAACTCAACCCTAAGCGCTAGTACAAAGTTCAAATGTTCTCCAAGGAGCAAGGATGAAAATAGCGGTAGCGGCAGGCGTCACGGAACGCTATGCAGCGGGCGCTACGTATCATAGCGGCGTAGCAGTGCGATTTGAAAAAATCATCAAAAAAATCTGAAAATTTTGTAGAAAATCTAGAATATTATTAAATGAGAGAAAATGCAATTTTTTTCTTTTTTCTTTTTGCAAAAGTAACTAAGATAAGGGGGCGTAGCGGTCCCCTCGTTGCATGAGATCCTATATCACTATATAAATAGAAATAATAGTAATGATCTTTTTTTTTATATGTATTCATATTGCTTAGTTATGCTAACTTAGAAACTAATGAAAGGCTCATAAAAAACTTGTCATGAAGTCAAGACTTGAGTACCTAGAGAAAAGAATACATCTACCAAAGAGGGTGTCTAATACGATGTACCTAGAAAAGAACTCTCTGTATTGACTGTAATTTGGCAAGATCATGTGCTTTTTGGAGTTCTTTTAAACATAAAAGGGTAGAAGAGTTGAGTACAAATGTTATTTGGAGAGAACAAGAAAAGAAATAAGTCTTATTATGCATTTTAAAATTTTTTAAAAAATACAAATTTGTCTCACTCCGTAGTGGCCACTACGGGTGTGAACTCCACTAAATGCATTTTAGCGTAGCCGTGAAGACCGCTACGCCCGATATAGCGGCCGCTACGTAGCTATTTTCATCCATGCCAAGGAGTTTCGGTAATGGACATGAGTCTATTATTGTTGGTCGACTAACTGTTAGTCTTAATCATGTTTTGCTAAGAGTTAATCATGCCAATCATTAGCTTAAGTGATAAGTGATGGTCTCGATCAGTCTTTACAATGGTGATTATTAAAACTTCAAGTCATTAGTCAAGTTATAAATCTTCGTGATTATCATTTATGGCCTCTTTTCTAATTTTAGAAAGATCAAACGAGGGAGTGGCCAAATTTTATGTATTACTAGGATTCTTAATTCTGCGTTTTATGCAAAGCCCGAAAGGCTTTAAATTTATTAACTTGTCACAAACACAAGATTTAATAAAATTTCATTAAAGCCTTTGGCTCTTTATCGCTTGTTTGGAGAAGACTCCTAACTCTCTTTACATTTATTACCTAGTGACAGCTCTTTCCCTTGATGAGGGCCAAGGATGCAAATAGCGGCCGATACGTAGCATAGCGGACGAAATATCAGCCATCGCAACCGTGGCAGCCCTTAGAGGCCCATGCATTCTCGTAGTGGCCGCCACGTTTCGGCCAGGGTTAAATCACACCCCCTCCCCTCGTTTGTTGAACTGGTGGAAGAAAAAAAGGAAAAGAAGAAAAAGAGAGGGATGGAGAGAGAAAGGAGTTGCAGAGGACGTGTTGGAGCAGCAATAGCACCCACGACTGCATGCAGTAGGAGAAAGCAGCACCAGCGCAACGACACCATTGGCGCAGCAGCAACATCAGCGCAAGTAGCACCTGGCAGCATCGGCTCAGGCGCACAGCACCTCTCCAAGCAGCAGGTGCTCCTATTCCTTCTCCTTCTCCTTCTCCTCCTTCTCCTTCTCCTTCTCCTTCTCCTTCTCCGTCTCCCACCTTTCCTTACGATTCTTCTTTTTCAGACGAAGCTAGGGCAGAAAATGCCCTTTATCGATTGAGACCTCTTTTTTAATTAAAGGTAAGTTATGGGCCCCACGGTTGGCCCACCTGATGAAAGGCTAAAATAAAAGTTAAAAAAAGGGCGATTATAAAACATTAAAAAACCATGCAAAAAATAAAAAATAAACAAATAAACCATTAATTAACTGATTAAAAACTATTCAAAACATTAGAAAACAGTAAAAATAAAACTACTAAAAATTGATAAAAAAAAATGAAAAAAAAAACCCAATCCATTAAAAATTACCATTCAATTAAATGGGCCAATCCAAAACAAGAAAAGTTGACTCTAATAGAAAATAGGGCCCAACCAATGTTCACTCTAATAGAAAATATGACTCTAACATAATTACACTCTAATAGAAAATGGGCCCCTTTTCACTCTAACAAAAAATAGTGCCCCAGTCAAATTTCACTTTAATAGAATTTCTTTCTCCATATATATGAATAATTCAAAATACAACTCCGAAATGTTCTATTCTAAGCATGATAGTGACAATAGTTTGATTATAAACATTTTGTTAGTTTTTAACTTAAAATAGCCAACCAACATAAATAAACATGAACAAATTGATCAATATTATTATTTTATAATCATACAGCGATACAGGACTCCATGCAATGAAGGGACCGCTGCACCCTCCTATATAAGTTACTTTTGAAAACAAACATTAGATTCTATCATTTTCCAATATTCTGGATTTTCTGAATTTTTTTAGATTTTTTTGACGATTTTTTCACAAAGCACCGCTACAACCGCTACGTAGCACCCGCTTCATAGCGTTTTGACGGCGGGTCACTACGCCCACCGCTACCGCTATTTTCATCATTGATGAGGGCTCCAAAGCGAAGGCCGACTAGGAGATGACTTCTAAATCCTATCCTACATTAAATAACCCACTTCTTCCTACATGACATTTGCCACATTGTAATTTTTAACCTAAAAGAATACTGTACGGTGTCCTGAAAAATGGAATTGTATTAGACGTGGCCAGCCAAGCAGAAACAAGAGAAACAATTGACTCTGTGATATAAGGAATAAGAAAGGAATCAACCAAGAAGCACCATAAAAGACATCATAGCTTAGATATTTTATCATATTCCACCATGTACCTTTTCTCCACCAACTGATCTGATCTTGCTGTCCGCTGCAGGGCTATATATTCTAAGAAATTCAGCTGATAAATGAAATACACTCCCATCGGCAAACTTCACCTCTACCTGAAACCAGGGGTTCAAATAAATAAAACAGATATTAAAAGTTCACATAGCTTAAGAACAGCCAATTAGGAAGATCTTGTAAAATTTATTCACTGAGCAAAGGTTTTAAAAAAAAAAAAAAAAAAAAAAAAAAAACAGAATAACCCATATTGAGGTCAATAAGGCTGCACTTCCTTTTCTTTTCTTATTCTTTTTTTTTTTCTTCAACATGAAAAACTCAAATTCACACTCTTTCACACAACACCCATGTCGCTAACCAGCAGACCAACAGCAAGGGACTTTTAAGGTTGCATTTGATATCTGTACATTTTGATATTTTTTATTTATTTATTTTAAATGGATTTTAATAAAATTCTTAAGCATGCAAATTCCCCCTACAAAGGAAAACATATGGACTTGTTTGGACCTAACTAAGCACTCAATAGAGTCTTAAAGTATGTTTTTGTGTCATGCATGTTGAGTTGGAGCATAAAAGGAAATAGCATCAAATAAGACAGAAACTCCAATATGGATACATTGGAGTGCCTGAAACTTCAATATTAGGTGAAAATACCATATACTAAACATACCTGATGCTGTACCAGATGATATTCAGATCTCTCAAATAGTAGTGCTGCTTGGGATTTGGATTTATATCCAAATGCATCCAAAACCACATAGAAACTGTTATACGGTGTATGATATGAGTACGACCCGTAGCTGTGGTGGGTTGGGGGGTTACACGCATCATATACCAGGTGGCATTCTGCAACCAACTACAGGCTGCATCTGCATGTGCCCCATTAAATAACTCCAACTTGTCAACAGTGAATGAGCAGAATGTTACATATCTGTTGGGTTGTTTTCCACTTGCACTGTAATTTCTACTAACTGTGAAGAGCATTATTATTTTTTGTGAGTCAAATGTAGAATTCACCAGGACCATTGTCCTTTTCCATCTGTAGAACTATAACCATGCATATAGTCTGGATCCATAGAGTATTCCTCAACAAAACCACATTCCAAACTTTTAGCTACCTGACATGATTGTAGCATTCCATGTTCATGATATAATGAAATGAATGTGTCTTGGGAAACAGCTTTCACTGGTAACTAAGCACCTATTTTTTTCTTACCCATGAAATGGGGTGATCCTAGAAAACATCGTTATTATAGGCTAATCCCTATGTAAATTAAAGACAGGAGAGCACATATGTATTTTGTTGTTGTTAGTTGACACAAATTGTGAGATATGGGCACCCTGAAGAATAACATGCAAGCATATTAACAAATTATGTAATAAAGGAAAAAATTATGTAAAAGTAATCTCAAAAAAAAATGCAAACAGTCTATTTAAGCAGTGGATGCAGAAAAAAGACACCTAAACAAGTGAAAATACATCAGTGCTGTATACTAGTGCAGTTCCTTTACGGGGATTAGTCCTGCCAAAGGTCGGGATACCCTGAGATATATAAAAATAATAATAATAAGAAGAAGAAGAAGAAGAAGAACTGTGGAGTCCTAAGCTGTGGAATCCATGGGATACTTGTTTTGCCGTCATATTTGGGTGTGGATTTCATTCCTGATAACCACATTCTTTTGGATGAAACAATAGAGATGTCCCGTGGAAAAGGTCAAAGGTCAACCCCTTCCCCTTGGACTTCAAAAGCCTCACCATATAAGATTTTGCCGAAATTTTTCCATGGAGAATTTCTGCACCAAACATCAATTAGAAAATATCTGTGGAGAACTATAACTTTTTTTTTTTCAGTGACTGGATTCTCTAATGATGGTTGACTGAATTTGTTACATATAACAATTACTTGGAATGATAGAAATAACTAATAGAACAATTTGAGTTAGGAATACTACACATTCTACTTCAGCAGTTACATAACAGAGTTTCTACAAGTTTAGTGCCAATCAACCTCCCAGAAATAGGAAAGGATCAAATTGAAAAGGCATGGAGATAACGCCATTGCTATTTAAACATTTTTGTAACAAACACTGTCACATCTACTAGGCTATTATTCTATTGTCTAATGGCCAAATCAAATAAAATTTCTCATTTCAATGAATTAAAAATTACACCCCATTAGTTTCTAGTGACAAACCTCTTTTGTTTGAGTAAACTGTAGAAGATCTCAACATCTTGATGGATACCAAATCAAGGAAATCTATCCTGAATTCCTGATGATGCAACTGTAGTAATGCTTCTCAGTCAGGACAGGCAAAACTTTTTCAACAATGAGGAAGTATGTTATTTGCCTTTTTCTTCGCAAAATTTGTGAATTGACTTCCAATCTCGTTAAGGAAAAAATACCCTTGCCTCTGTCAAAGCTTGCTTGAAGATGGTTAAACAATGCCAACGTGCTGGAACTCTCTGAAAACTTCAAACCAGAATCACTCAACTGCAAATATACTGTCATATTTGGTGCTTTTCCATAAAGTACACCAAAGAAGTTCTACGAGAAAGCAATGTCTTCTTCTCTTCTTGATTTGAAGGATTGCCAATCGTCAGGTTTACAGTTCAGTTTGGTTTTATTTTTTTTCCTGAAAGTTTGGTTTGATTTCAGCGTTCAGTTTTCCATGAGAACTTATTTTTGTCACCAGTTTGCCGACATTAATTCAATTGGTGATATCACTTCACTTAAATAGCACATGATTGACTTGTTCCTTCTGTCATTTTTTTTTTAATATTAATGTTCCTTCCGTCATTTTGTGGCATTTTTTCAAATTACTGACAAAGCCTCACTCCAAGACTCATGTTTGAAATTTCACTGACTAGAATTTTGTCATACTGGTCAAACTCTGATTTTTATGAACTTGGCAAGTTAATATTCACAAACTCCTACTCATGTAGAACAGAAACAGCAATTTTCATAAATGTGTGACATGTAGCGGATTGATCAGTGATCAACACTATCACAAATATCAGTGAGATTTTGACAGTATTCCAAATTTCCAATAATATCCCAATATTTTACCTGAATGGTGTTTTCCCAATTATTTCACAATCTTTTCAAAACATCGCCAGAAGTTGTAAATATCACAAAATTAATATAGAAAATATTGAAAAAAAATAGGAGAATTTGGGAAATCCAATGAAAATCTTACTATCAAAATTTTTTAATAAATTTTCTGTGATACTCCCAATAATATCCCAAGAAACGCCAAAATTTCAAAATTTAATTTACTGAGAATATACTTGTGACAATGATAAACAACTTTCCATTCTCTTGATTTAAAGTATACAAAGTAACTCGATGAATTTGGCAACTCCCAAACATTAATTCTTAAACACAAAATCTACTCGTTCAATCCCTCATATGTGTCTCTGTTTGTGTCAATGAAAAGGAATATCCAAATCATATGCAGTAGCTTGAAACTTCACAAAAATAGGTCCACAAAGCTTCACTGCCCAAGCACTTATTCTTCAAAAAGCACCCCATTTTCCACACAATGTTAGAGATCATTCCAAAACCAAAATTTAATCAATTTTGATGATGCCAAAAATAGGTTTTCGGACACCACCGGTCAAGTAATAAATGCTAGGTGAGTAAATGAGAGAGAGAGAGGGAACTTATAGTGGTTCGGTCTGGGTGACCTACGTCCACTTTGAATATGGTGATCTTTGATTGATAAGATGGATTACAAGCGAGAGAGAGGTGAGTCAGAGTTTTTTCATTGCCCCTCAAGTGATGAGGAGACCTTGAATTTATACACTTCCCCAGCCGATGGGATTCAAAAATAAAGTAACGTCTCTCTGGAGCCTGGAGCTTCAGACGTGTCCTCGAGGAACGAGCAAGGCGGAGGGCTTGGAGCGCAACGTCTCTCAGAGCCTGGCGCCTCAGACGTGTCCTCAAGGCGGCCTCAGACGTGTCCTCGAAGAGCGGCCTCAGACGTGTCCTCGAAGAGCGAGCAAGGTGGAGGGCAGGTGAGAGATTCTTCGCGAGAATTGGTAAGAACGGGTGAGGGGAGGACTTCGTTGTGATGACTCGGAGGCCTTGACGTGACGAGGCTTCCTTCAACTCCTTTCGAATATCCGCTGAGCTAAACTGGCTCAACCCATGACCTTGGACGGACCGGGTTGTCTGGACCTGACCCTTTACCGCAATCCGGGTTGGGCCTGACCCATCATTTGCCCCTCAAAGTCCCGCGTTCGAAAATATTTGAAAGTGGGGCTTTCTGTGCATCCAACTCTCTTCTTCCTGAAAAATCTTTCTTTTTTCTTGGTTGTAACTCTGTCTATCTGTTAGTTCCTCTAGATATGTATCTCGGAGAGTCCTCCCGGCTAGGGCTACTCTTCTTTGAAAACTCAAGCTATAAAATAAACCCTAGAGTAGTCTTTCTTCAAAAGAAAGAAACTAGCCTCTGTCCAAAAACCATTGGGAGGGAAAAAGATGGAGACAGGCAGCAAAAGAGGCGACGGAGCGAGCGATGCGACGGCGAGCGCCCGCCAGGCGCTGCTGGGCGGCGAAGGCGGCACGGCGGCGCTGGGCGCCGCAGGGGGCGCCCAGCCCGCGGGCGTCGCGGCAGCGGGCGCCGCAGGCAGGGGCGCCGCAGGCAGGGGCGCCGCGGCAGCGGGCGAGGAAGGCAGGGGCGCCGCGGCAGCAGGCGCCGCAGGCAGGGGCGTCGCGGCCCTGGGCGCCGCAGGCAGGGGCGTCGCGGCGAGGGCGGCAGCAGGCGCCGCAGGCAGGGGCGTCGCGGCCCCGGGCGCCGCAGGCGTGGGCGCCGCAGGCAGGGGCGCCGCGACCCCGGGCGCCGCAGGCGAGGGCGTGGGCGGCGAGGCCCCGGGCGCCGCAGGCGAGGGCGGCGCAGGCGTGGGCGGCGAGGCCCCGGGCGCCGCAGGCGCGGGCGGCGCTGCCCCCGGGCGCCGCAGGCGAGGGCGCCGCGGGCGAGGGCAGCGCAGGCGTGGGCAGCGAGGCCCCGGGCGGCGCAGGCGCGGGCGGCGCGGCCCCGGGCGCCGCAGGCGAGGGCGCCGCGGGCGAGGGCAGCGCAGGCGTGGGCAGCGAGGCCCCGGGCGCCGCAGGCGCGGGCGGCGCGGCCCCGGGCGCCGCAGGCGAGGGCGCCGCGGGCGAGGGCGCCGCAGGCGGGGGCGGCGTGGTCCCGGGCGGCGCGGCAGGGGTGCCGGGCGTCGCAGGCGTGGGCGCCATGGTCCCGGGCGGCGCGGCAGTGGGCGCCAGGGCGTCGGGCGCCGCGGCAGGGGGAGCAGGGGCGCCGGGCGCCGCAGGGGGAGGCGCATGTGGTTTTGCAGGCATTAGAGGCTCAGGCGGTTTCGCAGCAGCTGGCGCCCAGTCCTTCGGCATCTCGGCTAGGGAAGAAACAATAGTGGGGGGAGGTCATGCCGAGGGCAGTCCTTCTTCAGACACGCTGGGCAAGTTGCGTCCGCGTTCTAAAGGAAAAATGGTAAGCGATGATGACAGACCTAAGGTAAGTACCATTTGTACCTCAGTCAGCAATGATGATATTTCCAGTTTCATCACTCTTTATCATATTCCTTCCACCGTGATTTGTCGCCGGGCCGAAATTGATGAGCCAGCTTGTGATGACGCATCGGGTGACATTGTTATTTATGAGGACATGCTTGAAGCTGGGCTGAGATTCCCTATGCCCCCCTCCGTCTGTCGAATTCTTCATTACTTCTCCCTGACTCCGGGGAGATTAGTACCCAATGGATGGAGGATCATGCTGGGTTTTCTCGAGCTTTGGAGGAGAACACATAACGAGGAGGCGTCTCCCCTGGAGCTCCATGCTGCCTATAGTTTATTCGAATCTCCGGCTCCTAACAGGGGATGGTATTATTTCACCCCCAAGGGTAAGGGCGGCAGACTGCTCACGGGATTGCGCTCTAACTGCCACAGCTGGAAATTTCGTTTCTTCTTTGTTGGTGGCGAGTGGGCCTCAGAGGCAGACAGGGCTCTGGTGCCCCAACAGTGGATCGACGCCAAAAGACCTGGTACGCCACTCATTATCATCTCCTCATTATTCATTTGCATTCATATGCCCATCCTTTTATATGTCATTCTCTTTTTTATATAGAGTCGCCTGTGCTCTCCGCGGATATAAATCGGAAACTGCAGGCTGTAAGAGATCGTCCGGATAGAGATTTGGGTATTCTCTTTTCTAAAGAGAGTGACAGCAATCGTGGACCCTCTGTTGACCCTTCTCCTCGTAGGACGGGTGAGCCTTCCCGGGCATCAACTAAGAGAAAATGTAAGGAGCTTTCAGTGGCTTAGGCATACCTTTTCCTGATATTCTGTTTCTAACCATTCATTTTGCTTCCGCAGTGGTGGTTAATAGGGAGTTGGTCGAGGCCAAGGAGGCAATTGAAGATCGTCGTGCAAGTGCTAATACCCATCTTGCCAAGATATCGAGGATTGGTTTTGCCCCGAGAAGGGATTCTCCTCGTGTGATGGTTGGTGATCTTCCTGTATCCACTCATCTAGTGGAGCCGCAGACGAGTTCTCCTGTCACTACCCATGTAGTGGCCCCCGCGGCTGTGCCTCATCAACCTAAAACTCCTCTGGTTTCCTCCGCCACATCTGTACCTCCTGCCCCTCCGTCTGGTCCCAAGCCGCTGACTCTTCGAGAGAAGTTTTGGAGATTCCCAGCTCGTGACGATATTAATCGGGTCAGCGCCCTTAGCACAGAGGGGATGATAAACGCTTATCTAGAAGGTTTATCTCAGGTAAAATGTTGTCTGAATTTTCTTCAGGTTTTCCTTCCGTATATGCATTCTCATTTCGCTTGATTTCTTCTTGCTCCAGATGTCTGCATCATCCATATATTTATTTTCGAAGGCTGAGTTGTTCGGTAAGCTGAGACAGGAGAATGCGGGTATTCATAGGGATCTCTCTGCAAGTCAAGGAAAAATTGCTGAACTAGAAGCCGCCAGGAAGACTTATGATGCTGATCTTCTAGCAGCCCGGGAGAGAGCAAACAAGCTTGAGATTGAGCTCTCAACGGCTCACATGAGGGCGACCAAGGCTGAGGCTGAGCTAGTGGCGACGCGTGAGGGTGCTTTGCTCAGTGAGACCGAGCTACGGAAGGCCCGTGAGAGGGCTTCGCTCAGTGAGGCTGAGGTTGTGAAGGCCCGCGAGAGGGCTTCGCTCAGTGAGGCTGAGGTTATGAAGGCCCGCGAGAGGGCTTCCCTCAGGGAGGCTGAGTTTGTGAAGGACCGCGAGAGGACTTCACTCAGAGAGGCTGAGCTCGTGGAGGCCCGCCAGGGGGCAGAGCTCAGAGAGGCTGCTTTGAGGGTAGAGCTGAGGGCGGCGGAGGAGAGAGCTATCCAGGCTGAAAATGACTTGGAGGACGGCCTGGCTGATGCTGAGAACAGCCTCGCCGATGGATTTATTGCTGGTTATGACGAACTCCGGAGAAAGATTACCGCAGCATTTCCAGATATCGACTTCTCGCGTTTTAAGGCGAGTGAGGCGCCTGATGAGGCGCCTGCTGATGAGCCTGATGGCAGCAGCGGGAGCTCAGGCGATGATGGCGAGGATGAGGGGGATGAGGAGAGTGACTAGGCTCACATGCATTTTTCTTTTTGTTTGGCAATTTATAGCCTATTGAAAGGAGCACATTTCTGTAATAACATGTTTATTTCATTTATAGTCTATTGAACAATGAAATGGGAAATAAACAATTTTTATGTTTTTTGTACATTGGCCCATTTGTCACTGGTAATACCTCTTCAGATGTTCCGCATTCCACGGATGGAGCAGGGCCTTACCATCAGAATTTTGAATTCTGTATGTGCCTGGCCTTACTACTTCTGTCACGAGATAAGGTCCTTCCCAATTTGGCCCTAGCTTTCCTTCGCGAGAGTCTTTAGTGGCGAGGATCACCTTTTTCAGGACTAGATCTCCTGGCTGAAAAGAACGAGGCTTCACCCTCGAGTTGTAGTGTTTTGCCATGCGCCGCTTGTATTCTGCATTGCGGACCGTGGCCATCTCCCTTGCCTCCTCTACCAAGTCGAGGTTGATGCGGAGTCCTTCCTCGTTGTTGATTTGGTCTTGGAGATCGACCCTGAGGGAGTGTACGCCAATTTCGACAGGAATGACTGCCTCGGTCCCAAAAGCTAGCGAGAAAGGAGTCTCGCCAGTAGGGGTTCTCGGCGTAGTTCTGTATGCCCATAATACCCCTGGTAGCTCGTCAACCCAAAGACCCTTCGCCCCTTCGAGCCTGGTTTTTAGGTTGCGAAGAACTGTTCGGACCATGACTTCTGCTTGCCCATTTGCTTGGGGGTGCGCTGGACTGGAGTGGGGCTGCTTGATCTGGAGGTCGGTGCAGAAAGTGTTG
Organism: Litsea cubeba; assembly: GCA_012931725.1. NCBI lineage: Eukaryota > Viridiplantae > Streptophyta > Magnoliopsida > Laurales > Lauraceae > Litsea > Litsea cubeba. The sequence continues at coordinate 16,886,801 of CM022948.1, forward strand.
AAGAGTTTGTTGTCAAACTGCTTGCCATTATCACTGACGATGGCGCTAGGTATCCCAAATCGACAGACTATGTTTTTCCAAACAAAGTTTTTTACATTGAAGTCTGTGATCTTGGCCAAGGGTTCTGCCTCCGCCCATTTTGTGAAGTAGTCAATGGCAATGACTACAAACTTGCACTGGCCTTTGCTCAAAGGGAGGGGGCCCAGAATATCTATACCCCATTTGGGAGAAAGGCCATGGGCTAAAAATGGAAGTCAACTCTTCTGGTGGCTGCCTGGTTACAGTGGCGAGCGCTGGGCACTTGTCGCACTTTTGAGCAAATTCTTTGGCGTCCTTCGCCATGGTTGGCCAGAAGAATCCCTGCCTTAGTGCTTTGTGGGCGAGGGAGCGTCCTCCAGAATGGTTCCCACATATTCCTTCGTGGATTTCACGAAGAGCGTAATCAGCATCCTCGGGGGAGAGGCAACGCAGCAGTGGTAGGCAATAACCCTTCTTGTAAAGGATATTTGCAGAAGGGTGTATCTGGAAGCCCTCATTCTGAGTCTCTTCGCTTCAAGACGGTCCTCTGGTTCGGTGCCCTCTTGGAGGAAAGCCTTTATTGGTGTCATCCAATTTGGCTCGCTGTCCTCTGACGCACAGTTGATGTTTCCAACCACTACATCTAACTTGCTCCTCTCCAACTGATGCCCGATGAGTGTAGGTTCTGTGGATGAGGCCTCCATGACGAGGCGAGCCTAGCCAGTGCGTCTGCTGCAACATTTTGTCCTCGGGGAATATGGCAGATCTGAAAGCATTGAAAACTTTTGACCAATCCTTTAACCATATTGAGGTAGTCTTGCATCCTTTCCTCCTTGCCTCGAATTCGCCATTTATTTGATTCACCACCAATTGTGAATCACTGTGAGCAAGAACTGATTCGGCGTCCATTTTCGATCGCCAACCTCAGTCCTGATAAGAGTGCCTCATACTCAGCCTCATTGTTTGATGCAATGAAGTGGAGCTTCACTTGCATACTTGATGGGTGTACCATCTGGGCTGATCAGGATGAAGCCAGCTCCGCCTCCGTCTGTGGTTGCCGAACCATCAACATACAATTTCCAGACCGGTAAAGGCGGGGCAATCGACCTCTGGGGAGGTACCCGGGTGCTTTGGAGAAGAGGCTGGGCGCCCGAGGGAAGCTGGGCGCCCAGGTTTTGAGGAGGGAGTGAGGCGCCCGGGGCTTGAGGGAGGAGCTGGGCGCCCGGGGCTTGGAGGAGAGGCTGGGCGCCCGAGGGAAGCGCGGCGCCCAGGGTTTGAGGGAGATCTCGGGCGCCCAGAGCTTGAGGGAGGAGCTGGGCGCCCGGGGCTTGGAGGAGAGGCTGGGCGCCCGAGGGAAGCTGGGCGCCCAGGGTTTGAGGGAGATCTCGGGCGCCCGGAGCTTGAGGGAGGAGCTGGGCGCCCGATGCTTGGAGAAGAGGCTGGGCGCCCGAGGGAAGCTGGGCGCCCAGGGTTTGAGGGAGATCTCGGGCGCCCAGAGCTTGAGGGAGGAGCTGGGCGCCCGAGGCTTGTTCCACTGCTGTTTCATCTACTTGATTTTCACCATAAGTGAATTCAGCTACGAAGTCAGCTAGAGCCTGTGCTTTGATGGCAGACCTTGGTTGATATTTAACATCAAACTCTCCCAGCTCTACCGCCCACTTCACAAGTCTTCCAGCTACATCAGGTTTCCCCAAAACTCTTTCAGAGGTTGATCTGTTACTACCACCACGGTGTGGCCCTGAAAATAGTGTCGTAAACGCCTTGCAGTGGAGATGAGGGCGAGGGCCAGTTTTTCGAGCTCCGGGTATTTGGACTCTGCCCCTCGGTAGGCTCTGCTCACATAGTAGATAGGCTTTTGCGCTCCGTCCTGATTCTTTATGAGAACAGAGCTCACGGCTGAGGGTGAAGCCGAAAGATACAGGTACAGCACTTCGCCTGGTGTAGCATGCGAGAGGAGAGGGGGAGCGGTCAGGTAAACTTTGAGCTTCTGGAATGCTTCTTCAGCCTCGGGCCCCCATTGGAATGTTTTGCGGAGGATCTTGAAGAAGGGTAAGCACTTGTCTGCAGATTTGGAGACAAATCTGCTAAGTGCCGCAATCCTTCCATTGAGGCGTTGCAACTCCTTTGTGGAAGAGGGTGACTTCATATCTATTATGGCCTTGATTTTATCTGGATTCGCCTCGATCCCCCTCTGGTCGACCATAAAACCTAAGAACTTTCCGGATCCCACACCAAAGGCACACTTCTCAGGATTCAATTTTCATGCGAAAAAGCCTGAGAGTGTCAAAGGTCTCTTGCAGATGGGCGATATGGTCGGCTGCGGCGAGGCTCTTCACCAGCATGTCGTCTACGTAAACCTCCATGGTCCGCCCGATTTGAGAGTGGAACATCTTGTTCACTAGACGTTGATAGGTGGCGCCCGCATTCTTCAGTCCGAAAGGCATGACCCTATAACAGTAGGTTCCTTTCGGGGTGATGAATGATGTCTTCTCCTGATCCGGGGGGTGCATGCTAATCTGGTTGTATCCAGAGTATGCATCCAGAAACGAGAGTAGCTCATGACCTGCCGTGGCGTCGATGAGGAGGTCAATCCTTGGTAGGGGGTAGCTGTCCTTTGGGCACGCTTTGTTTAACCTCCGATAAGTCAACGCACAGTCGCCATTTTCCGCTGGACTTCTTCACCATCACAACATTTGAGAGCCATTCAGGTAGGGCCTACTCCCTGACAGCCCTAGTTCTCCAGCAACTTTCCGACTTCATTGTCCATTGCTTGGGCCCTTTCTGTGGAGGGCCCCCTAAGCTTTGTCGGACAGGCTTGTAGCCAGGGTCGACATTGAGGTGGTGGGTTGCGACGTCGGGATCAATCCCTTCAAGGTCCGCATGCGACATGCGAAACCATCCATATTACTTCTCAAGAAGTCTGTCAGCTGGCTGGCCCGATCCTCAGGGAGAGAAGAGCCAATTTGTACTCTCTTTGCTGGGAAGTCTTCATCAAGACCACTGAGGAGAGCTCCTCGACTGGTTCTCCTCTCTCTGCAGTGGTTTCATCTCTTGGGTCCGAGGATTTCGACCTGTAACGCCTCCTGCGTCCTTTTTGGCCTTCATAGAGGAGACGTAGCATTCCCTTGCAGCTACTTGATTCCCTCTTACCTCTCCGATCCCATTAGGAGTTGAAAACCGGAGGATGAGATGAAACGTAGAGAGGACCGCTCTTAAGGCATTAAGAGTTGGACGCCACCAGGATGATATTGTAAGCCGATGCGCAGTCAATCACTAGGAAATTGACCATTGTTGTGAAGTTCGAGGCGCAGTCCCGGCAGTGACTGGCAGTGTGATTGCCCAAAGGGGATACACCTTCTCTCCCGAAAAGCCGATGAGAGGAAACTTGACGGGCCTGCAACAATCTCCCGTCCCAGCCTCAGCTTGTCATAAGTGTCTACAACAGAATGTCTGCAGAGCTTCCACTGTCTACCAGGATCCTATGCACTTGAAAATTGGCGACCGTCATCGTGAGCACTAGAGGGTCGTCGTGAGGGTGCTGGATCCCCTCCAAATCCTTGTCTGAGAAGGATATAACTTCATTATTTCCATGCCTTGGCGCCTTGGACGGGCGTGCCTCCTCAGGATGTCTTGCCTTTCTGGCATGGGCCTTCATGGCCGAGAACGACTCTGTTAGCCCTCCAGAAATTGTTCGGATTTCTCCGATCGGTTGCTGATTTTCCTGATTGTGAGGTGGAGGTGGTGGAGGTGCTTGTCCCCTGCCGGCAACATACTGACGTAGGTGGCCGTGCTGGATGAGCTCCTCAATCTGGCGTTTGAGCTCGTAGCAGTCGTCAGTGTCATGGCCATGGTCGCGATGGAAGCGACAGTATTTGTTCGGATTCCTCCGATTCGGAGGAGACTTCATCTTTCCTGGCCATTTTATGGCTGGGTCATCTTGTATTTGGAACAAGATCTGCTCCACCGTGGCCGTGAGAGGCGTGAATGCCAGCCTGTCCCTTTGCGGAGCGGGACCAAGCCGGTCTCTGACAGGTACTCTCTCTGTCTTGCTCCGCTTGTTGCTAGCTTCCTTCTTCTCGTCTCTGCTCCTCTCTTTTCCCTTACTGTTCGCTCTGGAGGATTCTCCGCGCCTCGCCCTGGTGATG
>CM022948.1:16891063-17135929 GCA_012931725.1 Litsea cubeba
TCTTCACGGGTTAGGGTATGATCCCGACACTCCCCTGAGACAGTTGACACAAAGGCTTAAAAGTTAATATACTGACCAAGCCTCAACATCTCAAGTCCATGAAGACATCGATCTCCCTGGATATCTCTTTGATGAGTCACCTAGACAAAGATCCAGGGAGCTCATCCAATTGGCATGATTTCTCCAAAATGAAGAGGAGTTGTCCGATGGCACAAACGTATTGTCTTTCTGACCCAGAAGAACCCTCATCTCCAAAAGAAGTAGCCGACTTCGACCCGGTTTCAACAGGCTATTGGGATCATCTCATAGCAAGCCTTGGGAAAATTACCGATCAAGAAGACCCATGGAAAGGAACAAACCTTTGTCTGGAAATGCCCTTGAATGCCAGAAGGTTTTCGTTGAGCTGGAAGCCTCCGAAAATATTGTGGAGGAACCACCTCGAACCTTCCAACAGAAGATCCTGTTCAAAAGATAGACTTGGGAACACCTGATAACCAACGTCCTGTATTCATAAGCAAGAATATAAAGGATGATAAGTTACCCGAGTATATCGCCTTTCTTCGTGAGTTCGTTGATTGCTTTGCATGGTCTTACGCTAAAATGCCTGGCTTAGACTCCAAAATAGCGGTCCACAAACTCAATCTTCAAGAAGACATCAAGCCTATCAAGCAGGGCCAAAGAAGATTCCGTCCAGATGTGATGGATAAAATTGAACAAGAAGTTCAAAAACTCAAAAGCGCCGGCTTCATCCGTGAGGAACAACATCCTGAATGGTTGGCCAACATTGTCCCCGTGACAAAGAAAATGGGCAGATCAGGGTCTGTATTGACTATAGAGACCTGAATGGCGAATGCCCTAAAGATGAATTTCGCTCCCCATACCAAAGGTCATCGCTTCATCTTCGCCGCTACGGATTATTTCTCCAAGTGGTCAGAAGCATTTGCACTCAACGAAATGAAGACCTCATCAGTCCTACACTTCCTGCGCACCAACATCATTTGTCGTTTCGGCATACCCAAAAGATTCGTCCATGATAACGGACCACAATTCCGGGATCACCGATTCTACAGGTTCTGCAACAAATACAAATCCAAGCTGTCCTTCGACTCCATACAATCCGGCAGCAAATGGATTAGCAGAAGCTTTCAACAAGACACTCTGCACAATCCTCAAAAAAATGGTCTCTAGTCATAAAGAGACTGGAGCGATAAAATTTCTGAAGCTTTTGTGGGCCTATCGAACCATCGTTCGAGGACCAACCCATAGCACACCATTCTCCTTGGTCTATGGATGTGAAGCGGTCGTGCCCTTGGAAATACAAATTCCTTCCTTGAGGGTATCTTTGCAAATGACATGACTTAAGAAAGCAATGTCAAATTGCGACTCCATGAGCTGGACAATCTCGATGAGAGACGGCTCGAAGCTCAACAAAGCATTGAACTTTACTAAGCACGCATGGCAGGATCTTTCGACAAAAAGGTCAGGCAACGCGCTTACAAAAAGGGTGACTTGGTTCTTGCGGTAAAAAGACCAATGGTCATCGCTCACAAGTCAAAGGCAAATTTGAGCCAAAATGGGAGGGACCCTACGTCATCGACAAGGGTTTCTCCAACGGCGCCTACGCACTCCTAAACATGGAAGGTGACAGCTGTATGCTGCCCATCAATGGTAAGTTCTTAAAGCGGTTACTACCCTTGAAGACTTACCCAACTGTGTAAGAGCAATGCCTGTACGGCCAAAACCGGTTTCCCAGGTACACGCTCGTTAAACCCACCTTTTTTTTAGAATTTTCATGTTGAAATTTCTAGAAATTTAAACAATGCTTATTTTCATCGTTTCATTGTTCAAAAATCCAGTTTAGGAACCTTTTCCTAACTTGACCACCTTGAACCAAATATCATCATTTGAAACAAAATCCGGATCAAGGATTTCCACCCTAGTCCACCCTACCTTTTACAACCTAAATGGTTTTAGGTCAAACTTATGACCCTCGTGTCTTTAAATAAAAAAAAAATGATTTTTCAAAAAGCCGCGGGGAAGCGACGTTTAGTCGACACTCACACAAATCAGAAGCATGCGAACCACGTTCGACACTTCCAAATCGCAGGGAAGCGACCTTTCTCGATACTTGCAAAATTCAAAACTGTGGAGATGCAACATTTCAGTTGATATCCACAACCCAAATTTCAAAGGTTAAAAAAAAACCTAAAAAACCATGGAGACACAACATTTCAGTTGATATCCATAACCCAAAGGTTCGAGAAAACCACAAATTTCAAAATCATTGGGGAAACGATATCAAGTCAGTACCCGCAAAACTAAAATTTTTTAAAAGCAAGGATGCAACATTCTATCGATACTTGCACCCAAATCCACGAGGATGTGACATTCCATCGATACTCGCAACCGAATGAGCAAGGATGCGACATTTCATCGATACTTGCAAGAACATTCAGCAGGGAGGCGACTTTTAGTCGATACTTGCATTTTTGAAAACCAAAACGGCTATAGATCCACCAAAACAAACCGGCTATAAATGCCACAAAACGGCTATAGATGCCACCAAACAAACTGGCTATCAATGCCACAAAACAAAACCGGCTATCATGCCACAAAACAAAAAAAAATTGGGCTTTCAAAAAACCCGGCTATCAATGCCACAACTCAGCTATCAATGCCACCAAAACCCGGCTATCAATGCCACAACCTCGGCTATCATGCCACCAAAACCGACAATAGATGCCACCAAAACCGGCTCTCATGCAAAAAATCGGCTTCCATGCCACAAACAAAAATCTGGCTTCCATGCCAGAACAATCATTTGACAAAAGATTTCTACAAAATGACAAGCTTTTGATCAAATCCCATTTAGCAATTACTTTTATCACAAAAGATTTAAGTGAGCGTAGGAAACAAAACAAAAAAGCATCCTATTTAACAATTACTTTTATCACAAAAAGATTTAAGTGCGCGTAGGGAAAACAAAAAAAAAGCATCCCATTTAGCAATTACTTTTCATCACAAAAAGATTTAAGTGAGCGTAGGGAAAAACAAAAAAAAAGTACCAAAAAATACATGTGGTACCAAAAAAAGAAAGTGTTCACAAGCACTACAAAAATAAAAGTACCAAAAATATATATATATATACATGTGGTACCAAAAAAAAAAAGAGAAGGATGTTTCTATTAAAAAAAAAAAAAAAACAGGAACTCAGCCAAAAATGGTTTCCAGCCAAGAGTTCAGCTCCTCAAGCAAACTTTGGCCTCAGCTGTCAGGGATTCCAAGGCACGCTTCTTCAGGAACTTGCCATGAGATGCTGGGGTGGGCTGTAACCCGTCTTTCGCACTGGGAAGCTTATCCCGAGCAGTTCGCCATTGTTTGTTCTCTTCAGACTTCCTTTTAAGAACTTGATCGGCATCTGCCAACCCAGCGAATCAGAGCACTCTCCCTGTCACGAGCCTCTGTTATTGCAGCCCACTTGGCAGCGACTTGTGCCTACAGATGCTCAAGATGATTTCTGGCCTCATTGACCTCCCTATCAAGGATGTTAAGGTCATGTGTCAGCCCAATGATGGCTAGCTCTTCTAAGTTCTTCTCTCGGACTATCTGCTTCCTGCTTTGTGTAGCCTCATCCAGGTTAGACTGAGCCTTATCCGCAGGGTCCAGGAACATCTCCTTGAAGAACTGGTCGTCAGGAAAACCCATGGTCTCAAACCATTTGTCACCCAGCTCAATGATCCTATCAACGATCGCCCTGGCACCTTGACATCCAGACCAGCCTCTTCGGCAATCACTGAGAATCTCACGCACATGCTGGATCATGCCAAATCCGGCATCTAAGTGCCCAGAAAGGAGAGTCTCCATCCAAGAGCTCAGAACCCGCACCACCACCTTCTTCGCAAAAAGAAGAGATGGCCCAGCTGAAGATTCGCCCAACTCCGTTGGTCGGCTGCTCATGTCATCACCCGTTGGAAGAGTAACAAAAGAACTCTTTCCAGTTGAAGCTGCTCGGGAAGGAATCTCAGCACGAGGTATCTCCTCAACAGTGTCAGAACTGGTCCCAGGAGTCTCTACCTCTGGATCGACCTTTGGCATCTCTTGCACGGTTCTGAAGGAAGCGACGGACTCTCCTCTGTCACCTGAAAACCTGCCAAAGAAACACAAAAAAGCATCATCAACATTTGCGTCCATCGATGGTTCAAAGTCATCGGAATCCTGTGGCAAGTTAGCTGACAAGAAAAATGTTAGCAAACCAAGTCACAGACACAAAAAAAAGGCAAAAGAAGTTATACCAATTGGAAGATTCTGGATTCACTCCAGAGTCCCTCAGTTCTTCTTCAGGTGCCCCGACAGGATCCGTCACCACCTCATCGGTTGGAACCTTAGGCATCACCAAGTCTTCCTCTGCTAAAAAAAAAAGAAAAGCAGAAACAAGAAGCAAATCAAAACATGGATAAATCTCATGAAAGAAATGGGAAAGAGAAAAAGGAAGAATCATACCTTCACCAACGGTCTCTTCTTCGCGGCTTCTCTTCTCTGGAGGCTCGTCAGCATCCACTGGCACATCCTCATTGATAGTAAGATGAACTTCAAAGTCAGGAGAGTCCTCATGCTGCCCCTTGCTGCGATGATGACTCCTCCTCCTCTTACTCCTGTGGGCTCGCTTCTTAGAGGAACCTGCCCCGCTGTCAGAGTCAGGTTTCCCACTTGACTCCTCACTGGATGGTCTACTCTTACCAGTAGACTCCACGGAAGCTTACCTTTGCGCCACTTGCATCCAAGCACCAAGTTCGGCTTCCTCCTGTTCTAGCTGCTCTAAAGCCTCATCAGGTACTTCTCAAACAGCTTCAGAACCAATGACGCCCTGATCACCGAGAAAGCCTATCTTGTGCTTCTCTCCAGAAAGGAAGGCCCAAACTTCCTCTCACCGGACGCCATCCGACTTTCCAAGGCCCTTTCCAGATGCCAGCTTTACATCAAGCTCCTTCTTGGAAAGCCCCACGATATGCCGAAAAGCTCTCCGCGAACCACTTTGCAAAGCCGGCAGTCCGGGAAGTCAACAACATAGGATAAGAGATCATGGCTGTAGTGTCTTCAGCACTATAGAAAGCCCATGCATTTCACCCGTCTTATAAACCTCCAAAGCGCTTTACCATGCTTGAAGGCGCTCCAACAACGCCTTGAGAAAACCCAACTGCAAAGCATAGCGAGAGGGTACATACGGCTGGATGTCGACGAAAAATTGTCTGCGGTACACCATCGTGCCGACACATATGCTGAAAAGCCACTCATTCTCTGCGTTCGTCAAGGAGTAATGCCTTCCCGTACCCCGCCCTGGTAGAGTCTCGGGAGGCACCAAAATCAAAAGCCTTCTTCCGCAACTTCGGAGAAAGCTTCACTGAAGACTGCCCCATCTCGACGTCGCTGAACCGTCGGATCCTCATGCGGGCAAACAAAAGTGATTCAGACACGGCTTTGCCCTTAGCCAGCCGAATCATCAGAGGACATCATCCTGTGTAGCACCTAGCCGGTGGAAGCCAGGACAGTGGTACATGTACCACGAATAAAGGATGTGGGCTGAAAATACCCTATTCATAGGGAGCCCAAGCCGAACCAAAAAAGCAGCAGCCTGCAGTTCGGTACACAGGTAGGAGTAAAGAGCTGGCACCAAAGCAAGCTGCTCTCTAAACGCCATCTGACAAGCCGAAAAAATAAAATGCGGCCTGATCTGCGTTCCATCTCCTCCAGCAAAAATAGCCTCACCAAGCCAATAAGTGAGGTAAACAGCGGGATCTCTCCGCAGTGCAATGTCAGGACATATGGCATTTGTACTCGCACAGAAATCTCTCAACTCTTCTTGCTTAGCCAAGATCTTCTTCGAACTTGGATCCTGAGCCCTGGCTTCCTGGGTCACACTATCAGAAGACTCTCTGCTATCAAAAAAGTTGGGGAACGAAGAGCTAGAACTCTTCCAACTGCTGGATCTAACTTTCAAACCCTCATTCTCCTTCAAAAAATCATAGAAGGCGACGAGCTGAAAGTACAGAAGCCTGAACTCCTCAGACTGCTCCTCAAGGACGCTGTCGATCGGCATAAACTCCTCATAGAGTTTGCCAAGGATGGGCAATCCAGTAATGGCGCTCAGCTCCTTCAAAGAGAAACTAATCTCACCATTCGTCACAACGAAGGTATTGGTTTGTGGAAGGAATGACTCCAGCATAGCCATGAAGGCCTCGTCGGAAAAGATCACGGTCTCCCTAAAGGCGCGGACCGCATCAAAAATCCCGGCTTCCTTCAAAACGGCGCCACCAATCAGTAGGACACGATTAGTCCACGACTTCCACTCGGAGTCAGCATTGAAACGGCCATGAAGTCGAAAAGGCTTATCCAATTGCTGCTGTCACCGCTGAAAATACCAAGGCCCACCGGTCTCAAATCGACCGACGGATAATCAGAGCCCTGGTAGCCGCTGGATGGCATCAATAGGTCCATGTCAGCAGGCGACCTCACCGTATATCTAGGATAACCGCCAACAAAAACCCCGGTCTTGATTACATTTGTCCTTCGCACCCAGCTTGGAGGATCTTCCCTCTTAGAGCACGTGGGGGTAAGGCTCATAATCGAGACGGTGCGATCAAACGTCGACCGGGTAGCAACAGTCTTCTTCTCACCATCTGCTGTGAAAGAAAACTGAAAACATCTCCTCTGGTATGTCATGTCATCAGGAACGGCATCACCAAAGAAGAAGGTAGGCTTGGGTAAACACTCTGATCTCCCATCACCCATGGACGACTGCTTACCATGATCTTATAGAAATCCTCTCCCTTGAGAGCGATCAATCGCTGCCTCATCTCATCTTTGTTGAGGGAGTTGCACTCTTCCAGGTTTCTCTCAACATACTGGACCTTCTCAAAGGACGGCCGGATTAGAAGATCTAACAGATCGACAAGGTATGCTTGTAGCAGGCTCTTTACCCTTGTTCGTTCTGGAAGAACCACATGCAAAGGATAGAAAAGAAAATATCAAACATGAAAATGACAAAATCTCGCTAAAAAAAAATCTGGCGAAATCTTGACATGATGCCGGGGGAAATTCCGAAGAAAAGGAACTATCCCGAAAGAAATAGAAAGCTTGAAGATGGGCTCAACATTGCTGCGAGCTCCGAAACTCCAAACTTTCGAAACCTCAAAGTCCCCGCAAAATCAGGAAGGGCTCAACATCGCTACAAGCTCCAAATTCCCAAATTTGCGAAAACTTTCAGGTATGCTATCACATCATGCTACAATTCAATTTACAAAAAATATACATGCATGAACATCTTGGTTTGCGAAAAAAATGCATTATCATGATGAGCAAAAAAAAAAGAAGAAAAAAAACTATCTAAAAAAAAAGGGAGAAGAACAAAAAAAAAGAAACTTTCTCAAAAAATAAGAGAAAAAGAAAACAAAAAAAAGAAAGAAAAGGTGCTGGCCCACAGGCCACGTGGCCGTACGGCCAGATCCGTACAGATCTATCCGTACGGCCCACAAAAGAAACAAACAAAAAAAAAAGAAAATTGCAAAAAAAAAAAGAGAAGGCACGAAAAAAAAGAGAGAAGGAAAACACGTGAAAAAAGTGAAAACACGTAAAAAAAAAGAAAGAAAGAAAGAACTTTTTTTCCTACAATGGGGTTTTCTTGAAAAAGGAAACTTACTTGAAGCCATCGATGGAGAAGAAGAAGAAAAGTCTTGAAGATCTTGAAGAAGAAGAACTCTTGGACTTGAAGCGCTCTTAGGATTGTTGCAAAAGAAAGCAATAAGAGCAAGAGATCCAACCTCCTTCTTGCTTTTATAGAAGATAGCATACCAAAGAAGGAAAGAAGAAAGAGGTAAGTGTTGCTAATTAGTAACCTTATCAAAAGAAAGAAATTAGAAAGATTCTTTCCCAAAAGAAAGATATCTTGAGGGATTCTTTCCCAAAAAGAAATCTATGAGAGATTTTCTCCCAAAAGATAGGATCAATGAAACATTCTTTCCCAAAGGAAGATATCTTGAGATATTCTCTCCCAAAATAATGGGAACATGAGAGATTCTCTCCAAGTAAAGATATTCTTAGATATTCTCTATCCAAAGGAGATATTTTTGGATATTCTTTACAAAAATGACACCAATGAGATCTAAGCCATTTCAAAAGCTTAAGGTCCCATGGGTTAGCCCATATGAGCCAGGTTTGAACACCTAGGCACACAAACAAAAAAAAAAAAATTTGGGCTTTTAGTCAAAGAGAAATCCCTCTTACCAAGAGCATACAAAAATGGTTCCATGCCGATTTTAAGTTGACTCGACCATACAAAAAAGAATTCCAAGCCCCATGAGTTTCCAAAATCAAACCATCCAGCCTCATCTACCAAATTGAGCAAAATCTTGAAATTGACATTCCACAAAAATCCAAACCAAATCCTGGTCCCCTAACTTGCCACATACAGCCTGTTAGGTCATAAGACCAAAACCAGAAACCAAAACCTGATCCCTAACTTGCCACATACAGCCTGTTAGGTCACAAGATCAAAACCAAAATTGATCCCCCAACATTCCATATACAGCTTGTTGGGTCACACGGTCAAAACCAAACCCGACCCCCTAACCTGCCACATACAGCTTGTAAGGTCACAAGGTCAAAACCCAAATCCACATCCCTGATGTGATCTTTAAAACTTTGCCTCGAGATGGTACGTGATCCCTTTCACTACCATAAAACTCCCCTGGAAGCTCAAAAGGCTACAAATGCAAAAAAGAAAGAATGCTCAAAGACTCTTGGTCAAGTCACAGGCTCTCCTTCACAAATCTCTTCGAGGCACATCGACTACAAAAGTTAACAACTCGTCGCTGCACCTCGAGGGGGCATTTGTTGACACCAAAAATGTTACTTTCTCTCTTCAAGATCCAAAGAGCTACATGAAGTCGTAACCTACCATAAATAGGCAATGCTACTTCCAAAAAAATCAAATCTTGTCAGAATAAAACAAAAACTGCAAGATCCTTCAAGACAGCCAAAAGAGGAGTACACAAGAAGTTTCGGGCCATTTTAAAATCACTTGGCCTAACTTCGCTTCTCCGGCAGCTGAAAAAGAGCTCCCAGCAGCGAAAGCATCGGAGACACCAAATCTTCAATCAGAGCTGATGGATGGTCTAAAAATACATCCAAAAGGCTCCACGTCAAGTTCCGAGTCAAACCGACAACGTTTTGGCCCTACATCAACCCTCGAACAGCTAAATCAAGCCTCTCGGCGGTGAGAACCATCGAGGCCATCACTCATAAGATAGAGCACAATGGACGGCTTCAAAATGCTTACAAAGGGTTACACGTTAAATTTCAGGTCATTTCGACAACATTTGACCATAATTTGACGCTTGGAAGCCAAATCAGGCCTCTCGGCGGTGAAGCTCCCCGGGACCATGGTTTCTAAGACAGAGCCTATGGATCATCTTAAAATGACTCCAATAGGTTCCCTGTCAAATTTCAAGTCAATCGGACATCGGTTGACTGCACATCAAGCCGCGACATCTTCATCGCGACAAAAGCAAGTCTACTGGTGATAGGACCCCAAACGGCTTCAAAACTCAAACAAAAGCCTATGGTTGGTCTTATTTATTGCTCAGGAGGCTTCACCTCAAATCTCAGGTCATTCCGACATCGTTTGACCCAGTTTCAGCTTCTGAAGGAAAATCGGCAGCTCTGCGCGACAAAGTCTTCGGCTTTCTCAGAAAATTGGAAACTTTGCAAACCAAAATGCAAGGATTCTCATCAGGTTTTCTACAGGGAAATTAGGCCAATAAATGATCAAAAATGTCAAGAAAAAATACAAAAGAAAAAAAGAATAAAAAAAACAGCAAAAACGGACACAAAACGGGACAAAAGGGGGGAAAACCCCCGCAGGGTCGCAAACATCTGCGACCCTGCGGGATCGCCGGGAGGGCCCCGGAACCCCATTTTTCACCATTTTTTCGCGATTCGAAGTGTTCGGCCTCTGGTATTTTCAAATATTCATACTTTTGAGACACCAAATCCTCTGACATCCGTCAAAAACACGGGTCAATCATCAAGAGTATCGAAATCAACATTGATCACCAACCGGTCAACCAAAAAAGGTGTGCTTTCTACCCGACCGATCGAGAAATCGACAGGACAGATGGCACCGACCCGCTATTGGCAACCAACACCTGAAGTTACATGGTCATCCGATGTTGATCTACATGAAGATCTATCGATGATCATCGCCAGAAGAATCCCAAAGACACGGCACGGCCCGCGACTCTTCCGCTGCTCGGCGACCACTTAATGCGATTAAATGACTAGCTTTATTACAGTCATTAATCCATTTCTTTGCATGGCCCAATCAGAAGCAAGCATCCGGGAGTTACAAGTCAAGAGATTCATGGCATTTAACCCATGAAACTCCTCCCATCATGGCGATTAAAAACGATTGAATGCCCTCAATCTCCTCCGGCCAATCAGAAGCCAAGAAAAAGGAGTTACAAAATAAAGGAATCAAATCCTGTAACTCCTCCCATTATGCGGCTTAATGACAATAAAAGCCCATAAACCCTCCTAAATGGCTACCAAAAAGCCTATAAATAGGAGAGCTCTCCAAGAAGAAAACAATACAGACAACAAAGAAAACACACAACAGACTGCAGAAAATCCGGAAACTCAGACAGAAAACGGCATCAAAGAGAGAAAACTCTGCGAAAATCCTACAACGACCACCGCTACAAGGTGACAAAAGTCCCTTGGGGGGTATCCCCCCCAAGGTCCTTGCCTTCTCCTTCTGCCTCCAATGGCTTAGACGTGGCTTTTCAGCCCGTCTACTTAGTTTTTTATTGGACATAGGACCTCCTTTTGGTCTTTGTCTTCTAAAAACCTGAGGTTATAGCCAAGCCAAGCGAATCAATAGCATCCTCTGTTCTCATCTGCATGGATGATGGCGAAGTCCACATATGGCTTGCGACCGTCAATCTGAACGGGTCCCCCACAATCTCCTGAGAAGTTAGATCTCCTTTTCTTGCTTTTCATTGTAGTTTGTGTTTTTTTAAAAAAGAGACAAAAAAACACAACTCTTGTCTTTCATTATTGATAAGGATTGTAAATCGGCTATAAACGCCAAAAATCAACTATAAATGCCAAAAAATCGCCTTTCACGGTAAATCAAGAAAATGTCTCTTTTCTTAAATATATGTGCAATGGAAAACTTGAAAGAAGTTGATTTCCTTTTTACTTGCGAAGGTTGATCTCCGGATCACCACTTGCAATTCCAAGTAAAATAGAAAATCTGGGACACCCACACAAAGAAATGTTGATGCATGCCTCTGCCCCCCAGTTATGAAAGGGTCAAACCCAAACAGACTCCCACGTCCGCCGACCTCGGTAGAACCGAGCGGAAAGCGCCATTCCATCAGCTGCTGCGTCGCCTCTCCCTCTCTCTCTCTCGCAGAGAAGACGTCTCTCTCTGCTGCTACTCTATCTCCTATCACGAGCGGCCCCCATTTCTGATCTTCTTCTCGACCTCACTGTTGTTTTCCCCCATTTCTGCTCCTAGCGATCTCCTCCCTTCTTTCCATCTGAAAAAAAAATAGAGAGCGACAGAGAAATCTTACGATCTCCTCCCTTCTTGTGATCTCCTAAGTTTATCAAGAGGTAAGTATTTTGTTTACTCATTTCTTCTATCATTACAGTTCATGTGAAATCCCTCTCTCTTTTGGAACCCTAGAATTTTTTTTTTATTTTTTTTTTTTGCAAACAGAGATCTATGGTGAGATCAAAGAAATAGATGAGTATCAATTGATGGGTTTCCTCATGTTTGGTTTGATTTCAGACCGCTGACCAATTTTTTTGGAAGACTCAAGATCAATTGCCAATCTCTTTTATGTGCTTTTCTCTTCTTCTTTTTTTTCCCCCATTTTCCTTTTTTTCTTTTAAGTTTGGACCTAGGCAGGCAATGTTGGCTATGGAAAGAAGCGACAATTGGGAGAGGTTTAAAGTTTACTGTTTAGGGGAAAAATGGGAGGCTATGGAAATTTACCTACATATTGCATTAGCCAATAGCCATTCTTTACTTTTTAATCCCACAGGCATTTTATTAGCAGCTCGACTTCTTTACACAAGGTGGGGAGGAATGTATAAGATCTAACCAGTCACCAAATGGGTCTTATCTTGGACGTGAAGAGCTCAAAGTTCACACTGATTAGAGAACCGTGACCATTGGATTGTATCAGTTTTGTGACTAAAGTAAATGGGTGGTTAAAGAGCCTTAAGGGATTGTTGAGTCTTCACCCGCCAAATCTTTTGTGCTTTGTTCTGTCCAGCATGCTGAATTTCAAGTGCTCTTGGATGATTGCAATAAAGCTATTGGGAATTTGCAGAACTCAATTCAAATGCTAATTAATTTGTTTATAAAATAAATAAATAAATAAATGAAAACAGAAGGAAAAGAGAAAAAAAATGAAGAGGGTGTAGCTCAGATGTCAATGAGAGAGAAAAAAAAAACATCCCAGACAACAAAGATAAAAGTGCAAGCTATTCAAAAGATTCTAGTTTACATGTCTTTCCACAATTCTATTTATGATACACTCACTAGAAATCCAATAACGATAACTGAAAATGGTATTGTTTTGTATGTAATATAAATCTAAAGATCAACCTTGCAAATGTCATCAGCATCTTCTCCAGTACGAAACTTAGGATGGGCTCCAAAATGCCCATGTGGGTATGGTATATGATTCTAAAAACATCCCACACAACCCATAATCCGGGATGAAGATTTTGGAAATGTCCAGATTTATAAGTTTCTTTATTTTCCCGCTCCTTTAATTAATATGTATTTTTACTCAAATATTAATTTTGGATTTGCTATGAATTTGTGTGTAGGGAGAAAGAGGTTGCGGGTTATTGATTTGGAAGGATGAGGTCGCGACTGAATATGCACCGGGCCAAAGTACTAGACGTGTGAAAATCGAAAGTAGAGAAGATGAAATGAGAACTTCACTTGAGGAGATGAAGCATGAAATAAAACTTTTGAGAGGAAGTGTAGATGCTCTAAAACAATACACAAATTACTGCAGCTTTATATTGATGATGTTTCTAGTATTTGTTGCATATGCATGGGGATCAAACTCTGCAAAATGAGGAATCGTTTATGACTTCCAGGAGGAGGTTTTCAAGCAAGTTTTAGAAGATGGGCAGCTCCAAGAAGTTTCTTCTAAATTTTGTGTTGATGTAAATATTTAGTGGATGGAAATGGAATCATGTATTTTGAATGTTGTCTGGTGTCCTTGTATGTCTGTGTGTAACCATAGTCTGGTTGGGTCTGTTTTAATCTTTCCTTTGCTAATGTTATCATCTTCTTGAGCAAAAGACAAAACATTGTCCTTTTCAGTACTGCTTCTATATGAAAATGTATATTGTAGTAAATTGAGTTCTTAAGGTCTCATAATATGGCATGAATGACTCCACCCAAATGACACTAATCCATTAATTTACCAGTTCAACCTTTGGATGAGGATCTTTTCCTACTGTTAAAAAACTAGCCAAACGCAATTGTTTTCCTCCGAAAAAATGTAGGTTTGAAGTATCCCATATGGTCTTTGAAACTCCAAAATTTCAGCCAGAAACTCCATCGGGAAGTGGGCTAACCAACCCCCTAAACGGTGCAAAACTAACCAAACACGATTGTTTCCGTCCAAAAAAAAAACCATATTTGAAGTGTGCCATATGGACTTTGAAACCCCAAAATTTTAGCCAGAAACTCCATCGGGAAGTGGACTAACCAGCCCCCTAAACAGGGGTACTCGGACATGTTTTTAAGGTTTCAGCAGATCTAAACCCACTTGGTTGAAAAAGTGCACGAGTGCAAAACTAACCAAATGCGATTGTTTTCATTCAAAAAAATGCAGATTTGAAGTGTGCCACATAGTCTTTGAAACCCCAAAATTTCAGCCAGAAACTCGATATGGAAGTGGACTAACTAGTCTCCTAAACAAGGGTACTTGGACAAGTTTTTAAGGTTTCATCAGATGTGAAACCACTTGGTTGAAAAAGTGCGTGAGTGCAAAACTAACCCAACGCGATTGTTTCCATCAAAAAAAAATGCAGATCTGAAGTGTGCCATATGGTCTTTGAAACCCCAGAATTTTAGCTAGAAACTCCATCAGGAAGTGGACTAACCAACCCCCTAAACAGGTGTACATAACATAACCCAATCAATACAATTTCTGTACATAACAGAACCCACAACATACAACAAGATTAATCACATCTGCACATCCATTCGACAACACAATTTGTCACCCCACATCCATTCCATAACAGAACCCACAACATAAAACATGGGAGAATCAAATCCCACATCCAATCCACAACACAATTTTTCACCCACATCCATTACACAACACAATTTGTCACCCACATCCATTCCATCATTCTGTACATAACAGAACCCAATCAACACTTTGATGTGCATAACATAACCACTATCTGAAAACCAAATCCATTCCATCCATTCAAGACTGTGACAACAAAGAATGATGCAAACAAAATCCATTCATTCATGCATCTTGTTCATCCACATAATGATGTGCACCTACTTACAAAAGTCTTGATCCATCTCAAACATATTAAACTACAGAAACAAAAGGCCAAGTTCATAATGATGGCAGTATTGATGTCTTCTTCTCTACATAAAGTCTTGATGGCTTCTGAAACTGCATAAATACTTAATGGCACCTTCTCTGCATGATAGTAATTGAGCTGCAATAGACATAACATGAGATAAATAATGGATGGAAATGGCTTCTGAAAAATATGCATCAACTTTCATCATCATAAAATTCTTAAAATAAGAAATAAATTATTTACATGTTTCCTCATCAAAGCTTCCTCTACTTCCAAAGTTAAGAGTTCAGTGACTGGCCTGGATCAGCATCAGCTGACCTGAAATATACTTTTATAAGTAATAATTTTATATGAAACATGGGAGATAACAAGAAAAGGAGGTCATATCCATATAGCCCAATCTTGGTGTCCTGTTTTCATCCACAGCCGGATAGTGGACAACTGATGATGGGAGCAGGTCATATCCACATGCAATCTGGATCACAAATGATTAAAATTGGTCATGAATAACAGACCCAAAGAAAGAGTTCCATGACTACTCCAATGCAGAATATTTAATTAACAGATGGCAAAAATAAAACGTGTAGTATATGTAGCAGATAAATGAGAAAACTTGCATTTAGCCATAAATGAGAAAACGAGAGTTCTCTATATGAACTTGAAACTCTATACATTCCAACCATGCAGATGATATAGAACCTTTCATGGCCCATGGGGCTACAAAGTGTGCAGTTTGGTTAAAAGATCTAGAAATGTACTTAAAAGAAATGCTATGAAACTTAAATGATTCCAAAATACTGTCCAAAGAAAAAGAAAGGATAGACCAGTCCCATAAGAATTATACTATGAAATATGAGACTCACATTAGTTATTTCGAACACATTAGACTCTGCAACTCCTTGTTCTCATAAAGTTCTTAATTTCCTCTTGTTTTTTAGTAGTGGTGACTGCTTCTGAATGTTTCACAATCTTTTTGCAATACCAATTTACTTCCGAGTTCCATCTAGTCAAATTAAATTTACAAATCAAATAACATGAGCCCATTAGCAAAACATGAGCCCATTAAAAGAAGCCAAAGGTATAAGAATACGCAAATCCATATGCCCTGTATGGATCCTCGAACTCAGTTCCTCTGTAACCTGTTAAGCAGTAGTTCGTTGTGGCAAAGAATAAAACAACTGTCAGCAACAGGTAATGATTTACATACAAACCAAATGATCTGCAATCAGTTTACAAGATTCAAATGGGTGTGTTGTCCAAAGACTTCTTCCCTGATATGTAACCATGTCCAAATTTCATAGCAAGAAGAGCAGATGTGTCCTCAATTGCCCTTGTTTTAACATACAACCATAATAAAAATCACAAGATTCAACAAGTATATAAAAAGACCAAAAAAATAATTAAAAAATCCAATGGACTCAGCTCCCAATGAAGTTCATCTAAACCACAACTAGTTCTTTGGCTTTGTCAACCATGAAAGGTTGGTCGATGAGTTGTGCAGCTTCACCTGAGATTGAATCATGCCAGGAGAAATTCTCCTGGTTCTCCAAAAAACACAGGAGACAATTTCCTTCCAAAATGACAAAGCAAGACATAGCCTTCATAAATTAACACGCAACCAGGGGAAACCATAAAAAAATAATACAGAAATGAAGTTTTAACCATGCTAAACATTTGTATTCTTGTAACCATAATGTGGGAAAGAAAAGAAAAGAATACATTTTACATCTCAGCTTTCGCTTTTGTCAAAACTGTTTGAGAAAAGCATAGGTGAAAGCAACCTACTACTCGAAACTAGATGTAGTCCAATTGAAAAGGAAAATGCATACCACGAATGATGTGCTTTTTCATCAAACCAAACATGAGGAAACCCATCAAACTAAACTCATCTATTTCTTTGATCTCACCAACGATCTTTGTTTGAAAAAAAAAAAAGAACAGACGATCTCTGTTTGCAAAAAAAAAAAACAGTTACCTTGCTGACGCAGATCTGCAGTGACGAGAGAGGGATAGATGAGGAGAGACGCAGCAGAGGGGGAGAGCAGCAGCGAGATGAGGAGCGATCGGCGAGAGATCGCGAGAGATGAGAGCACCCGAAACCCTCTGGACGAGATCACAGCGCAACAGGGAGAGGCGCTCGATCGCAGGCGAGAGGAAGAAAGAGATCGCAGCCAGCGAGATGGGAGAGAAAGAGAGATCGCAAAGAGAGAGGAGAGGAGAGGAATGAAGATGGAAAAGGGAAATGAAAGGGGGGAAAATGAACTTGTGCTGGGCGGGGGCCAATTTCATTTCATCAAGTGGCCACACACTCTCCTCACATGCTTCCAGCTGAGGCTCTCCTCAACTGCAGTTGAGGATATGAGGCTAGCTCTCCTAAGCCGAAGTTTAGCTTAGCTTAGCTTAAGTTGGAATAGTGCTAATCCCACAAATCAAAGTTGATTATATCTATTTTTTACATAATGGAACTGGAAAATCCAGTTCTGATTGGATTTATCTTGATTTTGGAGACGATCATCATGCAAAAAACAACTATAATCGACTTTGATTTGTAAGACTAGCACTGTTTCAGCTTAGGATAAGCTGAGCTTCAGCTTAGGAGAGCTGGGCCCTATATATATAAACCTCAAGCGAGGACCAGTCTAAGGTGAGCATTGCTTGCCGAAATACCATGTGAGGCTCACCTAGTGATCCATCCGAGTGGACATTATACAGGGACCCCCCAATAGTTTGGGTTTTGCCCCTATCCGAATGGACCAGACCATTGGATTGACTGTATACTCATTTTGGATGGCGAAACTTGTCGGCAGTTGATCAAGTGGTTGGGATGATCGATGATTCAAGCCTCCGTCACCCTACACAGTTAGCAGGTGTGCCCCACAAGAAACGGTGCTCACCTTATCGTAAGCACAAGTGCTCAAGTGAGGGGGCCCATTAAATTAATAACCATCATCAAAGATTATCTATTAGAGAATTATTTTGTGAGTTCTACTTCTGCATTAAATAATATTTTGCAACCGCGCGTTTTCAATAACTCTACAATCCATGATGTCTTCTTCACTGGCCATCCTATTCCTTGAGTATAAGACCCTTCCGGACGTCTTGTTGAATTTGGTATGGTCTTCTCTGCATGTAACAGTAAGTTCTTTTTATGGACTCTAAGTTTCCTTTTTATGGACTCCTCACAAATTCTATCATTTCTTGTAACTCCCGCTTCCCTCCTTAGCATGTAAATCTCATATTTTCACATCTTTCTTATTCAATGCACAACACTTTACTTCGGAGGGTATAGAAAGTACCGTCTTGCAGAGATACCTCGTCAATTGAAGTGACACTTAAAATTGCGTAACAATCCACTTCTTGGACACATTGTTTATGCAATAAGTTGCATGTTGTGGATGCACTAATGATTTACGCACTGCTGTTTATCTTGTGTGACTGCGGACTCATGATTTGGAAGACCATACCACAGATCTGACTACATCCTTTGCAAATGGAGAAATGAATAGGTGGAAAAATGGGCAAGAAAAAGAACAGAAGAAGATTTTAGAGAAAGATAAACTGTGAGAACATTCCTTAACCCACGGGAAAGATAAACTAATTTTGGAGAGCTCCAAATCCAAGATTTTAGAGCCTGATCTAGGTCAAATATCATACTAATCAGATCATCATAACTATTTACTCTAGAACCTAAAAATTGAATAATTTAGTAAGTTTTCCCGTAAAGGCCGATGGGCCCTCAAGGAAAAGGAGTACACCAAAGAGGATATAGATGGAAGTAGCAATGACAGATTTAAAAAAGTGCAGCATATCCCATTGGCCCATTATAGACTAAAATTGTGAAACAAATTTCATGTAGCTAACTCTAACATAGTTGGGAAAGGCTTTCATGTTGATGATGCTGAAGAATAATTTTGTAAGTGCTTTTGTTTCCTTCTCTTTTTCTCATGATTCAATACAATGAATGAAAATAATGGAACAAATGATAAGTTTGGAAGTGCCAATTCACAGGATTAGAGAAGGACTTCTGTTTTTTAAAAAGCAAATTAAGATCTTTTGCAGTTTTACAGTCACATGTCTTTTTTGTGCTGATTCTCAACAACACTAGCTAATAATCATTGCCCCTGGGGTTTATAATAATTTGTTAAAAGGAATTATTCTCATAGATGGGACCAAATGTAGGAGGTTCATACAAAAAACCTTTGCTTTTAATCTTCATGAAGAACACATGCAATAAGCAGATACCCGTGTAATGAGTGGTCATGTGTAGGGCTGTAAACAATTTGATGAGTTACGACCCTAGAAAAACGGTTGTGAACCATTGTGTCAGAGGTAAATGATCCCAGTCTCCTTCCAATTATGTCTGGCATATAAACCAATTAATTATCAAGTCTAAATGTTCCTGGTACACATGGACCCAATCTGGACCTGGACAGTTTACACCATTGTTCATGTACGGATAACTGCATACATATATACGTATGAAGCCCGCACATAAAAAGTGGATCACTCTCTCTCTCTCTCTCTCTCTCTCTCTCTCTCTCTCTCTCTCTCTCTCTCTCTCTCTCTCTCTGCGTGCGTCTCCTAGATTAATGCAGTATCAATACTTGATTATCATAGATATAGTATTGTTAGTTTTATGGTCTCAATACCAGCATATGATGTAATAAATTGATTCATTTCTTTATTGATTCTGACTCCCAAATTGCTCGTATAGTTGAAATGTTGGTTTAACTACTAGAAAACAAACTTTTAGCGGCCGCCATTAGCCGTCGCTAAAAGTCAAATGACGGTCGCTAATACTCTTTAGCGACCGCCTAGCGACCGCCAAATATCGGCCGCGGAAACCTCGTCGCAAAAAGCATTAGCGACCGCGCGACCACTTTTAGCGGCCGCTATAAGCCGTCGCTAAAGGTCTAAATGACGGTCGCTAATATTATTTTCTTATTTTGTAAATACTGATATATAACTAATAGCGACCACCAAATGGTAGAAGTAGCGGTCGCTAATACTTTTGTTTATTTTTTTTAAATTTTTTTTCCTCATTTTTTTGACTATTTGCGGCCGCCTGTTTAGCCTTTAGCGACCGCCATTAGCGGTCGCTAATACTATTTTTATTTCTTTTTAATTTTAGCTTTTCCTTTTTTGCGACCGGCATTTGCGACCGCCATGGCGGTCGCTAATGCTTAAAATTTTTTTTTTAATAATTCTTTTCGTATTTTTCAATTTTTATCCTGCTGTTTTTACCTGTATTTGTACCTGAACATATTATATATCTACAAGTATAACATTCAATTAAAAATACAAATAACAAAACAAAGTCTTATATTAAAAACATTTAAAATATTACAAATGTTTAAACAAATTATAATCGTTACAAATACACTTTGAAAAAAAAAGAAAAACAAATATATTTGCTGGGCGGGGTGCCGTGATCGATCCGATGCTCTCAAACCTGAAGACAAAAAAGGAAAACAAATAGTAAAAGTTAATTATAAAAATTATGAATATATAGTAAATATAAATAAAATTAAGTATTAAGAGCAAAATTTTGAAAGTTAAACCTACGTTTCAACTATATAAGCAATTCGAGAGTTTGGATCTAGAGCCGTCAGTTCCGGCAATTCAGGAATGATTATGGGCTCGTGCCCGTCCATTTTCACGGCCACCGGAGCCTGTTTTCTCGGTTTGGGCGCTCAGAGGCTAATTTTCTAAGTTTTAAGTTAAACCTATGATTTTACTATACAAGCAATTCGGGAGTCGAAATCTCGAGCGGTCAGTTCCGGCAAGTCCGGAATGAGCATGGGCTCGTGCCCGTCCAGTTTCATAGACACCGGAGCCCATTTTCTCGGTTTGGGCCCTCGGAATCTTATTTTCTAAGTTTTAAGTTAACGTTTTAAGTTAAACCAACATTTCAACTATACGAGCAATCTGGGAGTCAGAATCTTGAGCTGTCAGTTCCTACAAGTCACTCTATGCACGAGCGAAGTGCTCGTGCCGGTTTCGAATTTTTCCGAGGGCCGTTTCCCGTTCCGGACCCCCGACGGGCCTTTTTCGAGCCTAAGTATTGGAAAATCCGATGTTTTCGCTCGTCATTCTCTAACCGGAAGTCCAATTTGCGAGCCGTCAGTTCCTACGAGTCACTCTACCCTCGAGCAAAGTGCTCGTGCCGGTTTCAAATTTTTCCGGGGGCCGTTTCCCGTTCCGGACCCCCGACGGGCCTTTTTCGAGCCTAAGTGTTGGAAAATCTGATGTTTTCGCTCGTAATTCTCTAACCGGAAGTCCAATTTGCGAGCAGTCAGTTCCTACGAGTCACTCTACCCTCGAGCGAAGTGCTCGTGCCGGTTTCGAATTTTTCCGGGGGCCGTTTCCCGTTCCGGACCCCCGACGGGCCTTTTTCGAGCCTAAGTGTTGGAAAATCCGATGTTTTCGCTCGTAATTCTCTAACCGGAAGTCCAATTTGCGAGCCGTCAGTTCCTACGAGTCACTCTACCCTCGAGCGAAGTGCTCGTGCCGGTTTCGAATTTTTCCGGGGGCCGTTTCCCGTTCCGGACCCCCGACGGGCCTTTTTCGAGCCTAAGTGTTGGAAAATCCGATGTTTTCGCTCGTAATTCTCTAACCGGAAGTCCAATTTGTGAGCCGTCAGTTCCTACGAGTCACTCTACCCTCGAGCGAAGTGCTCGTGCCGGTTTCGATTTTTCCGGGGGCCGTTTCCCGTTCCGGACCCCCGACGGGCCTTTTTCGAGCCTAAGTGTTGGAAAATCCGATGTTTTCGCTCGTAATTCTCTAACCGGAAGTCCAATTTGCGAGCCGTCGGTTCCTACGAGCTACTCTACCATCGAGCGAAGTGCTCGTGCCGGTTTTGAATTATTCCGGGGGCCGTTTCCCGTTCCGGACCCCCGACGGGCCTTTTTCGAGCCTAAGTGTTGGAAAATTCGATGTTTTCGCTCGTAATTCTCTAACCGGAAGTCCAATTTGCGAGCCGTCAGTTCCTACGAGTCACTCTACCCTCGAGCGAAGTGCTCGTGCCGGTTTTGAATTTTTCCAGGGGCCGTTTCCCATTTCGGACCCCCGACGGGCCTTTTTCGAGCCTAAGTGTTGGAAAATCCGATGTTTTCGCTCGTAATTCTCTAACCGGAAGTCCAATTTGGGAGCCGTCAGTTCCTACGAGTCACTCTACTCTCGAGCTAAGTGCTCGTGCCGGTTTCGAATTTTTTCGGGGGCCGTTTCCCATTCCGGACCCCCGACGGGCCTTTTTCGAGCCTAAGTGTTGGAAAATCCGATGTTTTCGCTCGTCATTCTCTAACCGGAAGTCCAATTTGCGAGCCGTCAGTTCCTACGAGTCACTCTACCCTCGAGCGAAGTGCTCGTGCCGGTTTTGAATTTTTCCGGGGGCCGTTTCCCATCTACTTGGTTGGGACATAGTGTGGTGTGCACTCTTAATTAAAAAATTAGGGTTTTCTCAGCTTTTCTACTCATAACATCATCATCATCATCATCATTGGCTTTCCATTCCTTGCATTTCTCATCTACACGAATTATAAATAAAGTTTAGTTTTCACGGGAAACTCACTTAATTTTTCATTGCTTTTCGTACATCATTCGACCACCAAATCCACTGAATGCACATGACGGTCGCTAATGTTATTTTCTTATTTTGTAAATACTGATATATAACTATTAGCGACCGCCACTGGCGGTCGCAAATGGTAGAAGTAGCGGTCGCTAATACTTTTGTTTATTTTTTTTAAATTTTTTTTCCTCATTTTTTTGACTATTTGTGGCCGCCTGTTTAGCCATTAGCGGTCGCTAATACTATTTTTATTTCTTTTTAATTTTAGCATTTCCTTTTTTGCGACCGGCATTTGCGACCGCCATGGCGGTCGCTAATGCTTAAAATTTTTTTTTTAATAATTCTTTTCGTATTTTTCAATTTTTATCCTGCTGTTTTTACCTGTATTTGTACCTGAACATATTATATATCTACAAGTATAACATTCAATTAAAAATACAAATAACAAAACAAAGTCTTATATTAAAAACATTTAAAATATTACAAATGTTTAAACAAATTATAATCGTTACAAATACACTTTAAAAAAAAACAAAAACAAATATATTTGCTGGGCGGGGTGCCGTGATCGATCCGATGCTCTCAAACCTGAAGACAAAAAAGGAAAACAAATAGTAAAAGTTAATTATAAAAATTATGAATATATAGTAAATATAAATAAAATTAAGTATTAAGAGCAAAATTTTGAAAGTTAAACCTACGTTTCAACTATATAAGCAATTCGAGAGTTTGGATCTAGAGCCGTCAGTTCCGGCAATTCAGGAATGATTATGGGCTCGTGCCCGTCCATTTTCACGGCCACCGGAGCCTGTTTTCTCGGTTTGGGCGCTCAGAGGCTAATTTTCTAAGTTTTAAGTTAAACCTATGATTTTACTATACAAGCAATTCGGGAGTCGAAATCTCGAGCGGTCAGTTCCGGCAAGTCCGGAATGAGCATGGGCTCGTGCCCGTCCAATTTCAAAGACACCGAAGCCCATTTTCTCGGTTTGGGCCCTCGGAATCTGATTTTCTAAGTTTTAAGTTAACGTTTTAAGTTAAACCAACATTTCAACTATACGAGCAATCTGGGAGTCAGAATCTTGAGCTGTCAGTTCCTACGAGTCACTCTACCCACGAGCGAAGTGCTCGTGCAGGTTTCGAATTTTTCCGGGGGCCGTTTCCCATTCCGGACCGCCGACGGGCCTTTTTCGAGCCTAAGTATTGGAAAATCCGACGTTTTCGCTCGTCATTCTCTAACCGGAAGTCCAATTTGCGAGTCGTCAGTTCCTACGAGTCACTCTACCCTCGAGCGAAGTGCTCGTGCAGGTTTCAAATTTTTACGGGGGCCGTTTCCCGTTCCGGACCCCCAACGGGCCTTTTTCGAGCTAAGTGTTGGAAAATCCGATGTTTTCGCTCGTAATTCTCTAACCGGGAGTCCAATTTGCGAGCATCAGTTCCTACGAGTCACTCTACCCTCGAGCGAAGTGCTCGTGCCGGTTTCGAATTTTTCCGGGGGCCGTTTCCCATTCCGGACCCCCGACGGGCCTTTTTCGAGCCTAAGTGTCGGAAAATCCGATGTTTTCGCTCGTAATTCTCTAACCGGAAGTCCAATTTGCGAGCCGTCAGTTCCTACGAGTCACTCTACCCTCGAGCGAAGTGCTCGTGCCGGTTTCGAATTTTTCCGGGGGTCGTTTCCCGTTCCGGACCCCCGACGGGCCTTTTTCGAGCCTAAGTGTTGGAAAATCCGATGTTTTCGCTCGTAATTCTCTAACCGGAAGTCCAATTTATGAGCCGTCAGTTCCTACGAGTCACTCTACCCTCGAGCGAAGTGCTCGTGCCGGTTTCGATTTTTTCCGGGGGCCGTTTCCCGTTCCGGACCCCCGACGGGCCTTTTTCGAGCCTAAGTGTTGGAAAATCCGATGTTTTCGCTCGTAATTCTCTAACCGGAAGTCCAATTTGCGATCCGTCAGTTCCTACGAGTCACTCTACCCTCGAGCGAAGTGCTCGTGCCGGTTTTGATTTTTTCCGGGGGCCGTTTCCCGTTCCGGACCCCCGACGGGCCTTTTTCGAGCCTAAGTGTTGGAAAATTCGATGTTTTCGCTCGTAATTCTCTAACCGGAAGTCCAATTTGCGAGCCGTCAGTTCCTACGAGTCACTCTACCCTCGAGCGAAGTGCTCGTGCCGATTTCGAATTTTTCCAGGGGCCGTTTCCCATTCCGGACCCCCGACGGGCCTTTTTCGAGCCTAAGTGTTGGAAAATCCGATGTTTTCGCTCGTCATTCTCTAACCGGAAGTCCAATTTGTGAGCCGTCAGTTCCTACGAGTCACTCTACTCTCGAGCTAAGTGCTCGTGCCGGTTTCGAATTTTTTCGGGGGCCGTTTCCCATTCCGGACCCCCGACGGGCCTTTTTCGAGCCTAAGTGTTGGAAAATCCGATGTTTTCGCTCGTCATTCTCTAACCGGAAGTCCAATTTGCGAGCCGTCAGTTCCTACGAGTCACTCTACCCTCGAGCGAAGTGCTCGTGCTGGTTTTGAATTTTTCCGAGGGCCGTTTCCCATCTACTTGGTTGGAACATAGTGTGGTGTGCACTCTTAATTAAAAAATTAGGGTTTTCTCAGCTTTTCTACTCATAACATCATCATCATCATCATCATTGGCTTTCCATTCCTTGCATTTCTCATCTACACGAATTATAAATAAAGTTTAGTTTTCACGGGAAACTCACTTAATTTTTCATTGCTTTTCGTACATCATTCGACCACCAAATCCACTGAATGCACATGCCTACCCAATTGCAAATCAAGATATCATTTGGGACCTTCATATGAACATTTAGCTGGAACATATCTGCACACATTAGCTTGACAGAGTTTTCACTGAAATGGATATGGCTAAAAAAATTTGTAAGTTAGAGTCAATTTCTTCACATTGAAATGGACATCATCATTGTCAAAGTCTTGTTCCAACCATGTTAAATGCAGAACTGGCAACACTGAAATCACCAAAGCCTTGCTCCACCCATTTGGAACAGAGATGACGATCAAACACGCAGTAAAGAATTGGGATGTTTTTATAAAAACAGTCAATGGGACATCATGACAATAAACGGAGAAACAAATTTTTGACTAAGATGTCGATATCAGTCACATGCAAACGCCATATTTTTCTTGTTAAACCTTATAAATTAAAAGCCATCTAATACCGAATATCAACCACACCACTATGGGAGATCACCCTACAAGATAACAACACAATACTCATTACAGCCAGGAGTGAGTGAAGAAAAATGAACTATCTAAAGCTGAACTGAAAGGTAGTGAGAAATGGAGGGTAGGGTGGCGGGGACCATTCTGCAATCCGAAAAAGGCAAAAGAGACACTCCGACGAATGTCGAATGTTCTCCGGATATGCGAGAGAGATGCGAGCATTTCAGCATATCCATTGAGCATATCTAGCTATATATGGTGTCTTCTCCATGAACTACTCCTTCAAACAAGTAGCTCGCATCGCACGAGAGCGCAAGTGAAGAATCACAGGGCAGTTTTCCTCTAGGCAGTGGGTTGCACAAGCTAAGGCCTAAGAATGCAGGTTGGCGTGCAAGTCACACGTGCAGACCCCCTGCCAAAGGAGAATTGCCCTGCCATTCTCATGTACTGCGTTAACAAGGTCTTGCGGAGGAGTGATTCTGCTGCTTCGCTTCTACATTGGGTTGCTCATAGCTCGTCGTCCCTTCGTCTGCACATTCTCTTCTTTAAACGTATACAGTAGATAGTTTTGTTTTTGTTACAAAGTCATTTGGTTTTAGAGCATTTGAATTTACAGCAAAATGTGTTCTAACTAGAGCATATAATAAGATGCCTATAAATTCCGGCTAGAGCTTACAATTTTGGACACTTTAGCAATCAACATTGCTAGGAGGAGTAGCTACATTGGTATTCATATAAATGCAGTCTTGTACTTGTTGCGAGGAGGATGATGAACTGGTACTATTCCTCCAAGTGCAATTATTTTTTTGGCAAGATCGCAGTGTGGAGGATATTGAAAACTGAGGGAGGGGTCAAACTTATTACTTCCGTGGAAAATGTGCACTCTCTACCTCCCTACACCCAGAAAGAAATTGTAAATTCCATCGGTCTAGAATCCACGCCTGAGGATCATTGACAGCCACACGCATGGTTTCAGCAAACCTTGGATGCATGTGGAATCATCTATCAATTTTTACAAATGGAATCCCAAGTAATTACAAAATCTCTGTTACTTATGCGAGATTACATTGCCATCTAAGAGAAGAAAGTAAAACAGTTTCTGAGGCACTCATACATGAGCACTTCATGTGTGTAGTAAGAAGAAAAATACAGGGTTCCTCTATCTATAATAACTACATATTACTATCAATTATATACAGGTAAAACAAAGTTTGCAAGATAATGAGTTTGCATTCAAGCATATATAACAAAGCAAATTTATAGTACTTACTGCATCTGTACAGCTGAAAAGAAGACTGACAATAGCTTTCCACTGAAGAAATGCTTCAAGTTATTGTCCCATCTGCATATTTTCAGATGCCATAAGATTACAAAAGTAAGAAGACTAGTTACTGCAGTTTGATGTATCTACTTTACAAAAATGTAGGCATACTCATTACCCTGCTCACTTTGTTTGATTATTGTATGATAAATGTTCTTTAAGCATTGATGTGTAATGGAGTGATTGATTACAGTATCCCTTTCTAAGTCATGTTACAATAGAAGTAATTAATTGTCACTTTATCGGACCCATGTCAGACCAGTACCCCATAATCAAGGGGAGATAAGTTATGAAGGGCTCTAGCTAGCTACTTAGATTAAAGACATCTATAGTCGTAAAAGCTATTGCATCGGATGATGGTGTTACTAACTTGAAACCATTCAAAACAAGAAGTTATACAAATTATGGATAGAGATAGTTCAAAATACAGCGATTGATGGCTGCAAGGTGATAACTGAGAAAGATAGAAGATATAGAGAAAGTCTGCATCCAACAAAAAAGTGCAATATTTAATGATAAGAATCTTCCACTCTGAATCAGTTTTGGGGCACTTTTTATCCACAGACGAGTGCCTCATCCAAATTGTAGATGGACGACCCACATCTCCTCAGCCAAGAGGACCCATGAACCACTCACTACCTTTATTTGGTAGCCTGGACTACCCCATCCATATGGAAATGGTATTTGCAGCAGTTGCTATCACCTGTTTGCCTGGTTCATTATGAGTTTTAGGATTTCCACCAAAATGGGCTTATATCGAAGGGACTACCGATTAATTGGCTTTGAATTAATAATATTTCTATGTAATGCATTTTATCAAAGGGGCTAAATGTGAAGCAATAAAGATGATTCACAAGGGGGCATCAAGTAATCTCCCTTTCAATGGGAAATGATTAACCTTGAAAGGTGATGGTTCCATCTTGATCTGTCTTTTTTTGGTAGAAGAATCTTTATCTCTATGTCAAACCCTATTTTCACCTCTTTTCATTTACTTAGGTGATGACAGCGTATTCATTTTCCATCTCCCCTTCATTCATTTTCCATTGGTGGACTGTCACCTTATAAACATAGAAAAAATTATTATAAATCACAGAACCACTATTCAACTTCAAAGCAATAAAATGAACAAAAAAATCATGCTAATAAATCCGATTTTAGGTAAATCAGAACTATGAACATATTGCAAAAAATCACAGAACCACTATTCTAGGTAAAAAAAAAAATGAACATATTGCAATAAGCAAACAAAATAAAATAAAAGAATAAGGATTTAAAATTACCTTCAGCCAACCTTTTTACCAACTCTTGATATGTTTCTCCTGATAAAGAGCTTGGTTGTCACATAATACATGCATTGTAAAATTTCTTTTTCATTCACAACTCAAAGGGACCATCAGGATCAAGGGTGACTAGTCCTGTATCACTACAAAGAAAAGAGTAAATCAGCCCTTTACTTTCAGTTGGTTATCATGAAAGAGAAAATCCTAGATACAAAAAGTTTGAGGTTCATAACTAGATTTCTATCCTTTTAGACACAAAGGAAAGAGTCTCGTGCAAGTCCATGTCCTAGAATCAAAAACCACATATGATAGCAAGTGACATGTGTGGTAATCGGGAAAAAAAATCTAATCATTCATCAGGCAAAAGGTAAATGGGTGACATCAAATAATATAGAAAGGACACATGTTTTAAGTTTTACATAAGACTAGTTACCTGCTTGTATTTCTTGTAGATTCGCTTGGTTACTATGTTCTTGGATTCATAAAAAAAATGTGGGAACTTCTCTTCTTTTAAATCATCTCCTCCCTGCCACAGCCCATACATGCTGCCAACTCATTCTTCCTCCACTTTACCATTATCATTGCAAAATAAAAATTCATGCAAACACTCTACTACATACTAACATTCAAATGCCAATGAAAATTTATATATTCAAATATTCTTACAATATTAAAAGCACTTTACCATTACCATTGCAAGATAAATATGACATTCCTAAAAAAAGTAATGTTATGACATTCCAACACATGCAACACTGCTTAAAAATAAACAAAGAGCAACACTGCATCCACTTTTCTTCAATCCTGCATTAAAAAAAACAAAGATCAAGAATAACATACAATTAAAGTGAATTAAAGTGAACTGCACAACGAGATTTAATTGATTATAAAGTCTAAACAACCAAGTCCTTTTTTATCTAACTTTATAACTTCTTTTTATTGCTCTCTTGTAATAATACTTTCAAAGATCATGATGGTTGAAAGTGTGGCATCTATATAATAATTATACCTGGTCAGGATCAGTCAAGCCTGCTGGATCATGACTACCCTCTCCAACCGAGTCATTTCTCGCTCTGTAGCCGCTGCCAGCGTCAGGTGCCTGTAATTATTTATTATGCAGTTAAAAACAATTAAAAAAAGTAACATAAATATTGATACATCAATGACATAATTGA
Organism: Litsea cubeba; assembly: GCA_012931725.1. Lineage (NCBI taxonomy): Eukaryota > Viridiplantae > Streptophyta > Magnoliopsida > Laurales > Lauraceae > Litsea > Litsea cubeba. The sequence goes on from CM022948.1 coordinate 16,920,242, forward strand.
CAATTTAAACGTACAAATTTATTTTTTACTAACCTGAGTAGTGGGTGGTGGGTCTGAAGTCAGCGGGCCGCGACTCTGCGATAGACGAGCCTCCAGCGATGCCAACTCGGCCCTCATCTCGGCCCTCATCTCGGCCCTGAGCTCGGCTGCCACCTCATCCCTGATCGCTGCCTTCATGGAATGCAGCATCTCCTCAGCCTCCTCATGTGTACGGAAGCGCAAATCCTGGGAGGAGCTAGCACCGGATGACTCCGCTCGCGCAATGTGCGAGCGTGGAATGCCCGACCCATACGTGAGCGTGTATCCGTGCCCGTCCCTGCCAACGACAGAGTGGAATATCTCATCCCTCCGCGATGGCAAACTACGCTCCTCCTCGGGCAACTCCTCCAGTCGTGACTGATACTGGGCCTGCGTAGTTGATTCATTTAATATATTATTATGCATAACAGGTCAAACATCTTTGAAATTATATAAATGGCTGCCAAGATCCGTCGAGTCAAACAGCTTTGAACACTAAGCCATCACCCCCATCCAACCCTGTGTCACACATGGGGGATGGCCACCACCTTTTCCCTTCCACCACCATTAATTAATGAAGAATTAGGATATGTAACTATAGGCAATTTTTATATATAGGAAGAAAGAGGACAAAGAAGAAGAAAAATGCCATACATAAGCAGCTAGATACATGAAATGTACTTTAATGATTTTAACTTACAAGGATAGCTGCAACCTCCGGATGGCGAGGATCTCGAGAAAGCATCCAAACGGACATCCTGTCGCTCGGATTGCCCTTGGAACGCAGCTGTTTGGTTAAGAGTTAGTTAATTAGTATAATAGCATACAAAATGACTCAAATATAAATTACGTATGTGATCTAACTTTTTTACCTCGTGGCGGACCTGCGTGATGTGTCGAGTCCCCAACCTGTGTGCGGGACCCTGCATTGCGCGGTTCCGTGCATTTGTATCCGCCACTCTCTGTTTTCAATATTTATCAGCTAATTTTTGTTAGTTACGATAGTCACTAATAAATCATTAAAATGGACGTATTGAAAAAATATATATATATACAACTTTCTCACCTGTGCCTCCTCGCTCGTCCAGTACCGGACGAGCTGAGTCCACTTGTAAGATCCCGACCCCAGTTCTTTTGTTTAGTATTGTTTTAATCGTGGTTTAACTTTTTAAGTGAGATTTGATTTAGTTTGACCGCATTTTTGAGTTTGATTGGGTTTTTCCATAGCCTTTGAAATTTTGAAGACCGTTGACCTTGGTTTAACCCGGTTTATACGATATGTATTTTTTTTATGAGAAATTACTTGTAATTTCTAAAAATTCTGGATTTGGTGTATTTTGACTCATTTTATGAAGTTTAACAACTTTCATGTTTTGGCCATTTTGGTTTGATGCTCAGAAATCACGTTTTTCGAGGAAAATGGGGAAAAATGACATTTTCACTATATCTGTCCATGAATTTCGAAAATTTCAGAAATTGGGGAAAGTATACTTTTTGGAAAGTAGATATTTCGCTGATCATCTTTGTCTTCTTCGTCGTTTTCGTTCGGGGCCCGCAAATGCCATTTTCAGCCTTGTGAAGAATGGGACCCACAAAACCCATCTCTTAAGAAGAGGAACTCTCTTCCTCTTCCTTCATTTCCTTCTTGCACGGTTTTGAGCAAGGGTTTTTTCCCTCTCCTCCCCCACTCTCTCTCTCTCATCTGAAACTCTCATTTGGTGGAGTCCTCTTGGAAGATTGATCTCCCCAAGTTCTTCCTCATCTCTCAAGCTTTCCAAAGACCCTATTTTCAAGATTTTTGGGCTAGAGCAAGGCTCTCATCTATGCTTTTCTTCCTTGTTTGGATTTCTCAAGGTTTGCAATAGCTTTCTAAACTTTAGATCTTTGTTTTCCTTTTCATTTAGAGTGTTTTCATCACTCATGCAATGGGTTGTCATGGAGATTTGCAATGATTGGTTTTCTAGGGTTTCTTTTGAGCCATTTTGGGGGTTTTATGATTTTGGAGCTTGAGGCCATTAGAAGACTTTCATGGAGTGTTTTTGCATCTTCTCTTGACCAAGGCAAGTGGATTTCCAATTAATATGATGTTTTCATGTTTTTGTTGGGTTTCATGGCTTTTTGCTCATCATGCTCTAATTCTTTGTGATTTATGGATTTGCTTTGAATGAAGGAATCAATGTTATGTGGATTTGCATTTATGTTATGGTTTTACCATGTATTAGAAGCTTGTTTTTGTCTTGGTCATTTAGAAAATTTGATCTCTTTGTGTTAAGTGTTTGGGTTCAAAAGAAAGGGAGAAAACTTTGCTTTCAAAAGTGTTGTGTTTGGGCCAATTAGAATGATTTATGGATGGGATTTGATGAGTTTGGAAGGCCAAAGGAGGGCCCAAATGATCTTGGAATTTTGTAGGAAAGGAGGGAAGAAAAAAAATCAGAAAAGAAGAAGAAAGAGTGCATTTCTGCACTCAGCCGGACTGGGACAGAGCCCAGTCCGCTCGAGCGACCCAGTGGGCCGCTCGAGCGGACCAGGTTCTGTCTGGGCTTCGCTCGAGCGGACCCTGGGTCGCTCGAGCGAGCCCAGATCTATCCTGGGTCCGTTTATGGATCAGTTTTGGGCCTGTTCTTTTGGGGTTTCTTTGGGCTTGTTCTTGGGCCATTCAAAGTCAGTTTTGAGCCATTTCAGATCTGATATTGGGTCGTCTTTGGGCCTGATATTGGACTGATTTAAAACTGGTTTCGTGGGCTTGGTTAAGGTTCAGTTCTGGGTTGTTTTAAAAATTAGTTTTTGTGGGCCATTCAAGTTTGGTGTTGGGCTGTTTTTAAGACTGTTTTGTGGGCCTGTTCAAGGCCAGTTTTGGGCTGTTTCAAAATTTGTTTTGTGGGCCTGGTTCAGGTTAGTTTTGGGGTTGTGTTTTATAGTTTGTTTGTGGGCCATCTTAGGTTCAGTTTTGGGCTGTTTTAAGGTTTGTATTGTGGGCCATCTTAAGATTAGTCTTGGGCTGTTTTGAAAACTTATTTTGTGGGCCATTTAAGAGTAGTTTTTGGACTGTTATTAAGGACTGTTTTGGGCTCGGTTTAAGGCCAACTATGGGACTGTTTTAATGAGATTTGGGATTGTTTGTGATGCTTGGAAATTTGTGAAATGGGAATGATGTGAGAATGAGTGTATGTGAAATTATCCGAGAACCTTTCGTGTCTCAATGCGCACTTTATCATTTAAACATTATGGATTTTCATTGGCATCAAACACATTCTTTATTAATCAATGTTTAAAGGTTAAATGTGCATTGAGATGGTTCCTTGGTAAGTCATTAAGTCATTCTCCACTGTCCATTCCATTTCAAGTCAGAAAAATGTAATTGTATTTGTATTTGTATTTGTATTTGTATTTGTTTTCTTTGGTGAACTAATTTAAATAGCATCGATGATTTGTTATAAGATCATGTGGTTATCCACGTTCGAAAGGATTGACCGTATGATTCTATACAAATCACCTTGATGCGTATTTGAACGGTTTACCATAGATATTCGTATGTTTTCTCCGATTCGATTTAAAAAGAGATTGGAGTATGTTCATCACATTCGGGATTTCTTCGATAAGACTATTGTTTTGACAACACTAGTATTTGAAAATAAAAACCTCGAGGCAAGACGGGGCCAGAGCTATGTGGTGCGAGCCCATGAGCCAAAGAGGCTATGATTCCGAAAACAAAACCCTGAGGCAAGACGGGGCCAGAGCTATGTGGTGTGAGCCCCTGAGCCAAAGGGATTAGTATTATGTTAGATTTGTATCGGTTTGAGTTTGAAAACTAAAGGCACCACTAGGCTTAGGTCACCTTGTCGGGCTGATCACCCGGTTTGGGATCTTTATTCTGTCCGCCAGCTGCAGCTTGGATTCTGTCTGTACCGACCATGGCAACGGTTTTATCTGCCGGTCCCATTTGTATGGCTACGGTTCTGATTTTTTATCTGCCGGTCCCATTTGTATGGCTACGGTTCTGATCCTATTTCTAGTACCACGTTCAGTGGCTACGTTCTGTGTGCTCTTGTTACTTCGGTAAAAGGAGGATTTAGCTATTTGTGGTCGCCAAGGTTTTATCTGCATATTACTTTATTTTATGATTCTTGTTGGTTATACTCTTTATGCGTTGATTTGGTTAATGTTTACGATATCGATCATTTATCATATTGTCGCTATTATTCAGGATTTGAAATGTATTTCCGACTATTAAATGTTTTATTAGACTGTTATCTTTTCGAGATACTTATGTTTCAGAGACTGTTCCTTTATTTGCTTTGATACTTATGTTCGGTCTTTCGATCGTTTTAGCATACTTATTGTCATTATTGTCTAGACTCTTTATTCGGTTTTACGATGATTTCATCAGGTTTTATGTATGTTCTTTTGTTTCATATTATTTGTTTATTTGCTTGCCAGACCGTCGTGTCTGACCCTTTTTGTTTGGTGCCAGTATCTTCTCTTTCTGTTTGTAGGTGTTTGATCAGAGGAGGCGGTGGGACCGCCGGTCTGACGTGAGAGGCTGCCCGTTGATATCATTTAGATGTCAAGTACGGCACCGGAGTTCGTATCAAATCTTTGAGGGTAGTATTTCTGTTAGTTGGATATATTTTTGTATGGCTTTATCAGCCTTTTTCTTTGGGTTTGTAATTAAGACATTTGTTAATTGTAACTTGAATATGTGGGAATTAATTAGTCTTGTTACTACCAGCTCAGTGTGTTCTGATATATGATTTATGCCAGTCTGCTTATATGATGGCTTTATGGAATTGGTTGCGTGCGACACGGAACCCGATGGCCACGGATTCCGGGTCGTAACACCATGTTTAGCTTCCGCGAAAAATATACTCTGATTGTGTTGGAATGTGATTATCCTCATTCACGCGGATCTTGGGAACTATAACAAAAAGTTTCAAATTTATCCCAAAATTTCGCACCCCGAGGTCGGATCACTGCAGGGCCCGGTTTCGGGGTGTGACACCACTGATCCGGGAGAATGCCCCTCGGAACTCGATCAAGTATGTCAGGGGCATCCTGGTGTGGCTTCCAATGTTGCATTTTCATCTTATTTTTGTGATCTTTCCACATCTTCCGGCACTTCGACATGCAAACTGGCCGGAAGAGCTCAGGACAAGCCCTCAAATTGTCCTGCAAAGGACAAATAATGCTTCATTTAGTTATGGCTTAAATTGCCTCATATATGCGGAGAAATGTTAAATTATTACCTTGACCTGACTCCAGATACGATCTAGTGCCTCCACAGGGAATGCATCCCAATCAAGTGTGGTCAAAGGAAATGCATGTGGATCCCGGACCATATGTCCCAGCTGGCTGATAAGCTGGCGAGCATGCGGACCCACTGGGTGGTACGTCTCATCAAAGGACACGTCAATGGGATGACCGGAATTCCAAGTCCGGATCCCTCTAGCAGGGCCTCTACCCCTGCTGGTAGATGGGCCCGTGCTCACAGAATCTGTTTAAATTACAGATAATATAGTTAAATTGAAATAAAATAATTTGTTAGAATTAAAATATTTTAATTAAACAAACTTATACCAGTCTGTGTATCGGCCTCTGTAGTCCGGGATGTAGAAGCTGGCGCAGTAGCTAGCACCGGATGAGAGCTCGATGGCATACTCGATGGGGCCATCAAATTGGGCTGGGCAGAACCCGATGTAGGTCTAGGGTCCCCCGATGACGTACTGGCCTGGGCCTGGCGCAGTAGCTCGTCCATCGTCAGCGGATGATCTCTCCTCTTTCTTCCTGACATATCTGTTCAAATGTTTGTAACCGTTCAAAGATCATGTAAGTCAACTGAAATTAACATATCGTTAATGTGATAATTGAAATTAACATTTAAAAATTATTTACATTGAAATTTAACATTGGTGAATTAGTTCCCAACCGTTCAAAGATCATGTAAGTCAACTATATCTCCGTCAATGGTATCCCGAACCCAATTAACATCTTCATCACGTTGAATAACTGCATTCTGGTCAAGAACTTGTTGGGCGAATGCATCAATATCTGGCTCATCACATTCAATCCGATACACTCCCCTCCTTGACATTTTAACTGCAACCTGCCAATTAGGATCTTTCAGATCTCTGACATAGTAAACTTGCTCCGCCATTGAAGACAGTATGTAGGGTTCAGCGCTTAATTGATCATCACGATGTAACAAATTGTTAAAATTTACCAATGTAAACCGGTAATTATCTAGTTTCACTCCTCAGACGGGATCCACCCAATCACACTTAAACAATATAAATTTTAACCCGTGATTGTAAACAACTTCAACAATATCTTTCAACCGGCCATAGTAGTAACCATCATTGACGAATGGACAACCGAGCCCACTATTTTGCGTCGCTCGTTTCTCATCTACATCCTTGATGCAAAATCGAAAGCCGTTGACATCACAAGTTGTGTAACGTCGGGCCGTTATAAAGGGACCATCAGCTAACTGGTTCATTTCATCGGTCAAATTAGGATCGTTGGTTTTTCGTAAGTTACACACCTATGCAATGCATGTAATCAAAGAATATCACTACATGAAAGTAATATGACAGTAGCAAGTGACGCTACTCATAATGAATGAATACGTACATGGTTCTTGAACCAATCGTAAAATGACCGATAATGGGACTGATGAATTTGATTCTCTGTAGCACGAGGCATGCCCGTTTAAGGTCATCGATGTGTGCCCTGCAATGCATAACACGTGTTTAATGACGAGTATGATAATTTAAACAATAGAATTGACAAGTTAGTCTTATGAATGAGTGATAACTTACTGAGCCAAAGCCGCAACAGATGGGATGTTGAACAACAACCACCGGTGAGCTTGAATCCACTCAATATTGTTAAGATCAAATGTTGTGCCCTCCCCAACCGGACCATCATTAATCCGCAAGGGCCTAGTTAACTTTGTTTCAATATTATCATTAAGATATGTTGCGCAGAAATTGGTACACTCATCCATCAAATACCCCTTAGCTATTGATGCCTCTAGACGAGCCCTATTACGAACATACCTCTTCAATGTATTCATGTACCTCTCGATCGGATACATCCATCTGAATTGGACAGGGCCTCCAAGTAGGGCTTCACTGGTTAAGTGTATGGTCAAGTGAACCATGACATCGAAAAATGCAGGTGGAAAATTTTTTTCTAGATGACACAATGTCACAGCAATCCTCTCTTGCAGACTATTCAATTCATCAATCCGTATAACTCTAGAACACAGTTGTCTGAAGAAGTTACTAACTTCAATCAACGGCGCTACAACATTCTTAGGCAAACAATTCCGTATGGAGATAGGCAATAACTGCTGAATAAGAATATGATTGTCATGACTCTTCAAACCCTGTAATGTTCTTTCTTTCATGTTCACACGCTTAGCGATATTTAAACAGTACCCGTCAGGAACCTTGACCCGTCAGGAACCTTGACACCCTTCAGAACGGAGAGGAAGACATCTTTCTCATCTTTACTCATCGTGTACTGTGCAGGAGGCATGTATGCCTTGTTGGACTCTCTCAGCTGCAAGTGCAACGGTTTTCTCAAGCCAATTTCTTCCAAGTCACGGCGTGCATTGACACCATCCTTCGACTTCCTGTGGACACCGAGGATGGTCCACAATATATTGTCGCAGACATTCTTCTCGATGTGCATGACATCTAAGTTGTGCCTCAGTAAGTTATCTTTCCAGTACGGTAGCTCATAGAAAATACTTTTTTTCTTCCAATTGTGACTTCGCCTTCTACTTGCACCGGGAATAGAAGGGAGCGGGGGGGGCCAGTAAGTCTTGAAAATCGTACACAGTACGTATTTTCTCTTGCTCGAGCTGTGACAACAATTCAACTCCCGTCATTGTTCGAGGTGCTGGACCATATTCCCGAGTGCCATCAAATGACACTTTGTCCCTCCTGAACCTATGCAATGGAGGTAGAAAACGTCTATGACCCGTGTATGCCCATTTTCTGCCGTGCTTCAACCAAGTTGACCTCTTCTCCTTATTGCAGCAAGGACATGCAAACTCTCCCTTTGTGCTCCAACCTGACAAGTTAGCGTACGCAGGGAAGTCATTGATTGTCCACAATAATGAGGCACAGAGTTTAAACATTTCATTGCTTTCGGCATCAAATGTCATCAGACCATCAGCCCATAATTCATTCAATTCATTGATCAAAGGTTGCATATATACATCAATCTTGTCCCCTGGACCTCTTGGTCCATCAATAAGTGTGGATAGGATCAAAAAAGGTTGTTTCATACACATCCACGGCGGGAGATTATAAGGTAACAAAACAACTGGCCACGTACTATGATTTGCCCCAGTCATGGATCTGAACGGACTAAAACCATCTGCAGCCAAACCAAGCCGAACATTGCGACAATCGCAGGCAAAGTCTGGATTCATCCGATCGAAGTCTTTCCACGCCGGAGAATCTGCTGGATGGGTTAACTTACCATCGTCCCTGCTATTCTCGGCATGCCATCTCATCAGTTTTGAAATATTTGATGACAAAAAAAACCTCTTCAGCCTTGGCTTAAGTGGGAAATATCTCGCTTGCTTTGCTGCCACAAGTTTGCCACAATTTGTAACAGTTGTAGAACCATTCTGACGATTGTAACCAACCCCGTCCTCCTTCCATCTCGAAGTCTGACACACAATGCACGTATCAAGATGGGCATTCTCTTTCCTAAACAACATACAATTGTTTGGACATGCATCCAGAGTCTCATATGTGAAGCCTAAATTTTCAGTTAACTTGCGAGCCTGATAGTAAGACTCGGCAAGTTTTGCACCAGATGGGAGCACTCGATGCAACAACTGGACGAGCATATCGAAGGACTTGTCAGACCACTGATTCAATGCCTTCAAATGTAACAACTCAACAATAAAGGACAATTTACTAAAGTCCTTGCATCCAGGATACAATTCTGTCTGTGCATCGTCTAGAATTTCAAAATATCTCTGGGCTTCTTCATCGGCACCGGAGCGAGGATTACTCCCTCTCGCCCCCTCAGTCTCACAGCTTGTGTATTCGGGTGCCAAACCGCACGTAATATCATTTAGCATCGCGATCATCGGATCAGTCTCTGCCATATCATCCACCTGAATCTCATCTCTTTCCTCTATGCGACAGGAAACATACTCTTCTCCATGTCTTATCCAATTCTTGTATTCCTTCAAGAATCCGTTCAGAAACAGATGCTCTCGAACAAACTCTCTTTTGTAATAATACCGATTCGCACATTTTCTACATGGACAACTGATGAACTCATTGTCAAACCCATTCGTAAATTCCATGAACTGGTTAATCCCCTCCATATATTCCCTTGACATCCTATTCGGTAAATCAATCCATCTCTTGTCCATCTCAGTAACTATTTCCGTGGAAATCTAAAATAAGCAAGCACAATTAGCTCAAGGTATCGTGCATCATGCAAGTCACTTATTCATAAACTGCAAACTCCTTACTAAAGGGTGGATGGTCCTATCCCATTCGAGAATGCACGATCCAACTTGCACTCAACAACTCGAATGCTTCGTCCCCTAGTAAGATAAAAATTTCAGCAGCATGTCCGCGTGGTTCTCCAAGTACACGACACAGATACAACACCAGTCGTACCTATGTATGTACCTAGAGAACAATGGGACATCAACCGAAACTCTATCTAACATCGGACTTGCATGTGCTATTGAGTATAAAATGGATAATTGCATTCCCAAACTGTCCGAACTGGACAATTCAAGATTCGCATACGACAAAGTTCGAATGTAAATCACAAGAACAACGAATCCAGTCAAAGACCCAATCCGTCGCGTCAAGGATTACCGAACAGATGTCGTACACAACTCTCGAACGGGTCTACGTTTCAATAATGCATGCAAATGAATAAAATTTTCCAATTTCATTGATACCATCATAAAAGAAGAATAAGAAAGAAGCATGGTGTAGACCACAAATATATGTAAACTAATAACATATTTGTCAAAGAAAAAAGACTTAATGTCAATTTCTCTTTTGAAAGAAAATAGGTAAAACAACTAACCATTTCTTTCACACAAGACACACAAACTATATTACCATTGCAACAAAAGAAAAACAAAAATAAAAAATAAAAAACATGCATCAACACAGTCATCCATGAGTTCAATAAGATTAAAAAAGAAAAATATCCATTCGCCCTTAATCCATGATGGTTTGGGCTCATTCCATTCGATCAGGTCCCTTAATCCAACACAGTAGACTTCTATCATATCAAAGTAAATAGAAGTGGTGATAAGAGAAAGACAAACGGCTTTCCATTCGCCCTTTCGCATCATTCCCTTTCTTTTCTAAAGCTAAAACGACACATGCTCCTCCCCTTTATTTGAAAGATGGTCTCTTTATTATTTGTCATAAGATTGCAATCAGCTTTTGAGAGGACCAATCTCTCTCTCTCTCTCTCTCTCTCTCTCTCTCTCATATATTATGCAGGTCCACATTCAAACAGTCACATGCTACTAACACCATCCATATCTCCATTATTCAAGAAATCAAGACAAATAGCTGGTTGCAATAGATGACCTAAAAGATGTAATGCAAACAGAGAGAAATGAGAACAGATCTATGCTTCAAATCCATCATTGGTAACATGATGTGACTTGAACCCAAAACCTTTATGTTGCAATTGTGAGCACCTTCCAATGTACAATAATTCTCAACATTTTGATTAACAAAAGCTATCATATCATTGACAACATCATGTTAGCATCTATCTCTCTCTAATCACACTGGTAAATTTCCTTGTCCATTGTTGAGGCAAAATGATTAAGTTGGTTCCAACTATTCAGAACTCAGAACAATCTCATTTTCCTAAGAGCCTAAGATTAAATTAAATTTTTTGAAGAGTATCAAAACAATCTCATGTAAATGCTAAAGGAGTTATAATATATGTGAAGAATGACACGAGGTTTGACCTGAGATTTTGCACAATATACTTAGGCTGTATTTCATGGGGAACGTGCAGTTTGTTGATAAAGGCGAATGAGAAGATGGACCTTTTGATTTCCTAGACATCTATCTGGTAAGTTGTTTGCTAGTTGTCATTTCTTTTTATAAGTTGAGTTTTTATCTGTTGTTGTATTATCTTTTATTTGTCAATTTGGAGCTGCCTACTAATTTCTAATGATCTAACTTTTGGTAAATGTCCAATTCACAATTCTATATTTTTCTCTATCATCGCGTCATCAAGATTGATCTTAGTAGACTAAATGCATTAAGCAAGACATACATTCCCCGCGTAAGAACTGCAGCTTTTTATATAGTCTGTGCACATGATGCATTCATGGATTCTCTTTAATTAATGGTATCTTTCTTCAAAAGAATGTTACATTTAGTCTGCGGAAGCTTTAACTTTGGGTTGTTTATCCCATAATTAAGGTTTAGTTCCTCTACTCGATGATGACTTTTTTGTCATGATTTGGGGATCACGTCAAAGTAAGCTTAAATTAAACTATAATCACGAGAAGGCTTGAGTGGATAGAGAAGCTTCCTAGCTATTGATTAATCACTAATCAGAGGGATGACAAGTTTAAAGTGAAACTACTTGTTTATGTGTGCCACACTGCCACTACCACTTTATGGAAATTCTATGTACTTTATGGAAATTCTATGTTCTTGATCCAAGAACATATAAACGGCACAAGCAGACAAGATGTGAACCATTGGTGATGTTGACCATGGGTTCCATAGATCAAAATATAGAGATCACTTTACAATTATATGTGCCTGACTGGCCCATATAGATGGTGTTTCTTTCTTTTTCTTTTTTCTTTTATCCAGAACTCACTTCTCATGTGGCACACGAGTTTGTGAAATACAAGAGAAATGAAAATGATACTGTACCTGACCAGAGAATGCCTATCTTCTAACCTACTGAAGCAAGCGATAATGCCTATCTTGAAATGTAAACAAAAAGCATGGAAAAGAGCAGTAAAAAAAAATTACCTGTTTAGAAATGGAGGCAGCACAGCAAATCGCCCTGCACAGATTCACGGGCAAAGTGCAGTCCGAGAGGGAGAGGGAGAAGGAGGGAGGGAGGAAGGGAGGAAGGGAGAGAGAGATAGAGAAAGAGAGAGGGGGAGGGAGAGGGAGGAAGGGAGAGAGAGAGAGAGAGAGAGAGAGAGAGAGAGATAGAAACAGAGAGAGAGGGAGAGAGGCAGAGCGATAGGGAGTGAGGGAGAGAGAGAGAAATAGAGAGAGGGAGGGATGGGGAGAGAGAGACCGTGGGCGGCTCCGGAACAGGGACCCAGAGAGAGATTTCCGGTGGTGGCTCCGGCGCGCGGGACAGGGAGGGAGAGAGGGAGAGCGACAGGGAGAGGGACTGAGGGAAATAGAGAGAGAAATAGAGAGAGGGAGGGAGGGAGGGAGAGACCGTGGGCGGCTCGGGAACAGGGACCCAGAGAGAGATTTCCGATGGTGGCTCTGGCGCACAGGACAAGGAGGGAGAGAGGGAGAGAGGCAGAGCGACAGGGAGAGGGACTGAGGGAAATAGAGAGAGAAATAGAGAGAGGGAGGGAGGGAGGGAGAGGGAGGGAGGCGACTACGGCACAGGCGGGCTCCGGCGCAGGCGGCTCTGGCGAAATCGCGGCGGGAGGGCAGATCATGGGAGCAAAAGAGTGCAGAGCGCGGGAGGGGAAAAGGGGGGAAAAAGTGGGAGGGGAAAAGGGGGATGGCGCGGGGGTTTATTAGATAGGTCTTTAGCGACCGCCATAAGCGGTCGCTAATGGTGAATTTGGCGGTCGCTAATAGTGCTACTTGCGACCGCCCCAAGCGGCCGCCCGCTTCCTCATGCGCCAAAGCCAAGATTTCTAGTAGTGTAATCAATATATTCATGCTTTCCATTTCATGAGATGAATGGTGTTTAATTATATACTTGCACACAACCAATACGAATGACATAATGGTTCATGAGATGAACCGGGGTCCATAAGTATACTAGATATAATACATGTATATGGATGAGTTCCACATACGGGAGACATGTATAATAAATCTTATACTTGAATATCTTCACAACCAGTGATGAGACTGGACATCTCATACTGACAAGGTTGCAGCATTTTGATCACTATGAGATAGTGTGATTTGTCTCGATCATCAGAATGAAAGATTCTGGATCATAGTGCTGGTACATTGGATGTATTGAAGGACCATGAGAAGCACCTTATAAACACTGTCTTTATATTAAGGTCTGCTCTCATAATTCCCTAGCAGTAAGCTCTCAATCCTGAGACATTAATGAACTCAAGTTTCTATTTATTCATTTGCTTTGAGTCACCAATGAGTGAGGCCAACTGTAGGTCAACACCTCGGTGATTTGGGTACGTGGTAGTAGAGTTGTGGGAACATTCAATGGTCAAGATGGAATCTATCTCTAATATCCCCTCGTGCCAATTAATGGATTTATCATTGGTAAGTGTACACCCATTCCAATTAAGAGTTAATTGGAAAGGTACCATTGATCATTATAATTAATTGGGGCTCAAGGATAATAAGATATGGATCTAGTTTGGAAGACAGGTCCAATTGATCCATGGATATTGATGGAGGGGCCTACTTGTGGTAATAGGGAAGCTTAGGGTCTTCTATATAATTTCCTAAGACTGGAGTTCAATTACATTTATATAGTGGAATTATTTGCAATTAACTGTGGGCCCGAATTGCACATGAGATGTGGGGTCGCGTGTCCCAGTTGGAGCCAGCTTTCTAAGGAATCCCTAGGGGTCCCCACGCTAGCCCAATCATCAGACGAATACTAATTCTAGTTGAACTTTAAAAGGAAAGTTACTATTTCTATTTGAAGTGAGACTTCTAATAATGGTAATAGTATGTTTCTAATTATTAATGGAAGTGAGACTTCTATTGTAATTAAGAAAGAGAAGAAGGTTACTAATTAATTTGGAAGTGAGACTTCTAATTAAATTAGTAAAGAGTAGTTTGCAAAAGCTATAAATAGGGAACTAAAGGGGGCTTGGACGTCCACCCCTTGGAATTCACGCCCAGCTCCCTTTGTGCAAGAGTTGCACTTCTCTTCTCTCCCTTTTCTAGTTCCTTTAAGTTCCTAGTTGTCTTCTCTTGAAGATCTCACCCATCTTCTTGAGAAAGAGATTCTGATTCGGGCAATAGCGTGGAAGGCCATTGGTTTTTGGAGAAACCTATTTGATTCGCGAAAGAGTTCGTCATCAAAGAAAGTAGCAAATTCTCCATTATAGTACAACCAAGCTCCAAAGGTATAATCTATTTCCTTGTATGATATAGATCTTTGTTGCATATTTGTTACTGATTTTCCAATCTCCTAGATAGATTGAATTACTGATCATGATAGATGAGATAGAGGGTTTGCATCTTGGACACATTGGTAGCCTTCTAGATAGTTGATCCCTGCATCAAGTGGATCAAAAGTTTTTGAAACCTATCCTAGAGGCCCACCTAATTTTCCAACAATTGGTATCCGAGCCTTACCTCATCTCTTATCATGTTAGATCAGCAAGCTTGATCTAATCTTTACCTGAGATGCGAAGTGGATAGATCAAGGGCTATGTACGGATCAGTTTTGATGGTTTTGCTTGGACAATTAGTAAATCCATGTTTGGATAGTCACAAAAGGGTTTAACAATGATGGAATGATGGTAGGAAGCCACTGGGAGTCTTCAGAAGAGTTCTGGAGAAGTTTGGACACGAAATAGAAAAGGGATAAATGCAAAATACCTACTTGGACTTTGGTCATTTTTCAGATCACCCCCCGGCACTTTGGTTTTTTGTAGTAAACCTACCTATAGTTTTAATTAACATGCAAAAGTCACGGATTCTGTTAGTATTAACGGCGTATGTCGTATAAATGGTGTCTGGTGCATACGGCGGCACCCAAAAAGACTTATTTGCCCATTGAGAGAAAAAATTTATGAACCTAATCGCTTCACCTCCAAACTCCCTTGAAAGAGACCTTCTCTTTTCGCTAATCTGCTTCTCAACCTGTAATTTGGATTTTGAACCTAAAAGATTGGATTTTGATGAACCCGTATGTGTTTCCACGAAAACTGTAGAAACTCATTTGAGAAAAGATGGTGCTTTGAGTTTTTGAAAATGGGCCTTGGAGATTTTCGTGTGAAATGCAGCAGAGAGGTGAATGGAGAACAATAGAACCGGATTCTAATAGAGAAATGTAGTCGTTTGGGTTGATTTCCTTACCTTGGGTTTTATGGGTTTTGTGGTCCCGAATGCTTTCATTGTTGATATTGCTACCGGATCTTTCCTTTCTAGAGGCAGCCATGGGAGAAGTTCGACACAACTGCAAAGGTGTTTCGATCATATTAGATATCTGTACGATCTAGCCTCATCATAGTGAGAATCTGTTGGAGTGGAAGGTTATTAAACCCTTGTCATCTCTCCACGTATGCAAAAGTGCGATCACAGTACTAGAAAATAACCTCTGTGGAAAAGGTTATTAGCAGAATAAATTATTTTCAATTTGGGTTTTAATCACCTTGCTTCTATTGATTGTATTCTCAGTTTCTGATGCAAACCAATGTAAATTTCATCTGTTAAGATCTGCAGAGTCGTCCTAATTAATCCTCATTAAAACGACCTGTGCCTGCACATACATAATAGATAGATTTGCAACTCTTGCCACCACATGGCCAGGAACTCTTCCAAAGCTTGTAGCTTTTTAGCAGATGACTTGCTTTCAGAATTTGTGACGATTAACATCACCTACAATCCCTGAACTGAAACTTTTTATGTACCTCATAAATCGCTGATTTTTTTTTACTGGCAACCATATCATTAAAAGGCTCGGTACAAGAGAGATACCGATAAGCCAGCCCATCAAAAAACGCAACAAAGAGAAACAAAACAAAATGCAAGTCAACCTATAATTCATCTCTCATTGGAAGGAAGACTCTGATGTGAAACTCCCTCTTTTGCAAGAGTGTCCGGCTGATTCTCTGATGAGAAGGGGAAGATCTGATGAGAAGGGGAAGATGAAGAACCAGTTGCAGGAGCTGGAAAGATGCCTCTTTGAGGACGACGAAGAAGAAGAAGATGGAAGGAATTGCAACACAGTCTCTGCTCTAACCACCAGCGAATGGAGCGAGACTGTGCAAAATCTCATCACCCCAAACCCACCCCAGCAACCTCCTCCTCTTCTTCTTCTTCCACTGCAACATCATCTTCTCAAGATTCACATCGTCTTTGAAGAACCGCAAGCTGAAATCGATCCACCTTCTTGATGGATTCTCAAGACCAAAATCGTTGTTGATCGATTCTTGCAGGCAGTGCTGATGTGGTTTCTTTCTCCCAAAGTCGCCACTTCTTCGAAGAACCCCGAGTTATATACAGAGGGGTAATTTGGTCATTCAGTCTTTTCCGTCACGGACGTTTGTATTTGCATTGTGATTTAAAATATAGGTAGGTTTAGTAAAAAATACGAAACTACAGCGGGTAATCTAAAATACGTGCAAAGTACATGTAGGTTATCTGCATTTATCCCAATAGAAAAACCCAACTTGCAGATTTCCGTCAGGCAGGTCGACCGAGCCCTCTGGTAGGTCGACCGAAGACACTGAGGCCGGTCGACCGAATCCTCTAGCAGCTCGAACCCCGCCGGGGGACACCCCCGGACCCCCTCTGCGTAGGGGCATGAATCATAGTAGTGGCAATATTTGGCAACCTGTCTCTCCATTGTTGTTTGGTAACCTGGTTTTGTGAGTTACTTTGCTAGTATGAGATACTAACATGCAGGTTATCATGTTCTCTCCATATGGCCCACAAGTCTTTTACTTTCTTTATGGATGAATGTTTATTTTTGGCAAGTTGTAAAGGGCATCATGGTTTCCTTGGTTTCCCGGTTCAGGGCAAGGCATGGTGAAATTCCCTATGAATCCTTTTTATTTTCATTAATAGATTACCATGTAAGTCTCATCGTAGAGACATAGGAATTTATGTAATTTTTTAATTTTGTAAATTCTGGCGATGTCCAAGATGAACAAGGAAAGCAATGATGGACTCCTAATCAAAGAGTTTGAAGATTACCAAGAGGAGCTTGGAGTTTCCCAAAGAGTTTGAGAAATTCTAATTTTGGAAAGTGCAGAAGTCCAAGAAGTCTATTCCGCTTGGGCCATGTGGAGGAGAGGACTAGTTTCTAATTTTAGCGTTTTCTATTTATGGTTGAATACTTTTTTTAGAATATTTTTAAATCTGATCCAAACATAGCAAGTTACTAAAATTGGTCAAATCAAATTATTTTTGGAAAGAGTTCTAATTAGTGTTGATGACTCATGAGATGGACACATTGGTAACACTAATTTTAGAAAGTAGACTTTCCTTATAATAACTTGACTTGGAAACAATCTTAGATCATATCATGAGATGATTTGATGATCATATTTATATGTAGGCCTTACTACCTTAAAAAGGAAATCCTCAATTCTAAAATATTAAGTGGGAGCGGGGCATTTAATTTTAGAAATTCCCATGGTTTTCCACCATAGGTCCATTGTAAGGAAAGTATTAGCCTCGCGCCACCAAGAGTGTGGCCGTTCCTTCGGAGGGCTTTTATTTGTCTGGTTACTAGATATGGATCTCCAATGGATAGTATTGGTGAGACGTGGTGGGGGCTCACTCCCCTAGGAGGAGCTGCCCATGGCGGTTGTCATTCAATATTAGTTGGTGGGTCACACTTAACTAAAATAGTGATGTAGTATCCCCTAGGATTTGCATCATGTATTTTAGAAACCAAAGTTAATCGGGAGTCATACATTATTTGGTATGAGATACCTAGATAATAATGAATGATGGGGATCATGGATAGTTAGTCTTAATTCTAATTTTGACGAACTTTGATCCGCACCAATCCAAGGACATTCGCACTCCCCTAGGAGGCATGCCCTAAGGGATTGGGATTCCGATGTATTCTAAATTCAGTGGTTATGAGGATTCCCATATGAATTTGGTAGAATACTAAACCCTAATGTCATTTATATTCTTTCATTGAATGTATGGTTACGTGCTTTAATTTATACAGCATGAATTTGAATACTTTCAATCCACTTGCGACCATCCTCAACCAGAATAAATTGGTGGGATCCAACTACATGGACTGGAAAAGAAATCCGGATATTATCCTGACTGCTTCAGGATACAAATACGTCCGTACCACAACCCCCCTTGATGAGCCTATGCCAGATGCATCACAGGAACAGAAAGACCTTTATGCTAAGTGGACAAAAGATGATGAGATGGCTAGATGTTATATTCAGGCATCCATGTCTAGTGTTTTGCAATACCAACATCAATCCTTTAAGACTGCATACGATATGATATCGAACTTAAAGGAAATGTTTGCGGAACAGGGCAGGCTTGCTAGGCAGGCAGCTATGAGGGTGCTTATAAGCACCAAGATGGCTGAGGGTACACCGGTACAGGACCACATGCTTAAGATGATGGACTCATTGAATGAGTTGGATAAACTGGGTGCCGCGATTGATGCAGAATCGCATATTGACATAATCCTTGAGTCGCTACCAGATTCATTCAACAATTTTAAGGTCAATTATAATATGAACAAAATGAATCTGACTCTAGCTGAGCTGTCTAGCCAGCTGGTAGCAACTGAATGGATCATGAAAAAACCAACTGCCCTGATGACAGAAAAGTCACATGCCAAGTCCAAGCCGAAAGGCAAAGGGTGGAAAGGCAAGAAGAAATCAGTTCCCAAAGGTCCTAAAGCAGAGAATGGTCCTACTGGTGGTGTGGCAAAGGCTAAGGGTGCAGGTACAAACGGAAAGTGTTTCCATTGTGGTATGACAGGACATTGGAAGAGGAATTGTCCTGATTATCTGTCTAAGAAGAAGACCACAGGTATGATTGAGTCACTTGTTTCTGAAGTTAGTTTTGCAACTAGTACTTCAGAATCCTGGTGTGTTGACTCCGGTGCAACTAATCACATATGTAACTCGTTGCAGGGGTTCAAGGAAACCAGGAGGCTAAGTGATGGGGAAATCATTGTCAACCTAGGATCTGATGCTAAGGCAGGAGCGGTTTCAGTAGGAGTTATTACTTTATGTTTTTCAGATAATAAATTGGTTTTGTCAGACACTCTATATGTACCGTCTTTACGACGGAATTTAATTTCAGTTTCTAGTTTGGACAATAAAAGTTATTCTATTACTTTTGGAACTGAAGTTGTCATAAAGAGGAACGGTACTTTTATTTGTTCTGGCAAGTTAATCAATGGACTTTATCTGTTAACTCCCACAATGTATGAGATACATGATACCGAAACAATTAATAGACCATCATTAAAAAGGAAATCACCTTCATCTAATCCAACAAAACTTTGGCACTTGAGGCTAGGTCATATAAACCTAAACAGGATTGACAGGCTAGTGAAAGATGGTATCTTGCCTTCATTGGTGGCAGAACCAATGCCTGTCTGCGAGTCCTGTTTGGAAGGCAAAATGACCAAAAGACCTTTTTCATATAAGGGCAATAAGGCCAAAGATTTATTGGAATTAGTGCATATTGATGTGTGTGGACCTATAAACGTTAGAGCCAGAGGAGGATATGAGTACTTTATCACTTTCACCGATGATTACTCAAGATATGGATACATATACCTTATGCACCGCAAGTCCGAGGCTTTTGAAAAGTTCAAACAGTTTCGAGCGGAAGCGGAAAAGCAATTAGGTAAAAATACCAAGACTCTTCGATCAGATCGAGGAGGAGAATATCTCTCTGCTGAATTTATGGGATACTTATCAGAGAATGGGATTCTATCCCAGTTGTCTGCTCCTGGTATGCCTCAACAGAATGGAGTAGCAGAAAGAAGGAACCGGACTCTTTTAGATATGATTAGGTCTATGATGAGTTTCTCGGGATTACCTATATTCTTTTGGGGACATGCCTTGCACACTGCTATGTACATACTAAACCACGTACCATCTAAGTCTGTACCTAAGACTCCCCGGGAGTTGTGGTCTGGACGAAAGCCTAGTTTACAACATTTACACATTTGGGGTTGTCCAGCACACGTGCTGAAGGTTAAGACGGATAAGTTGGAAACGAGGTCGGAAGTATGCACTTTTATAGGATATCCTAAAGGAACTAAAGGTTGGTTATTTTATAATCCCAGAGAGCAAAAGGTGCTTGTCAGCACCAATGCGATTTTTCTGGAGGAAGATTATATGAATGACCGAAAATCTTCAGAAAAGGTTATCCTGGAAGAAATTCAAGATCAATCGATTCCAAATCCAAATATAACCGAACTTCAAGAGAATCAGCCCTCTCCTAACCCAGTAGTTACACCAGTGCCTCGTCGTAGTGGGAGAATTATCAGACCTCCTGTGAGGTTCTCGCTTTTGGGAGAGTCTTACGAGGCAATCCCGGAAGAGCAAGAACAAGATCCCTGTAACTATGATGAAGCAATCAATGACACAAACTCGGGATGTTGGCAGGAAGCTATGAAAGCTGAGATGGAGTCGATGTACTCTAATCAGGTCTGGACACTTGTGGACTTGCCTGCCAATATTAAACCTATTGGGTGCAAGTGGGTCTACAAGAGAAAGAGAGGACCGGATAAGAGAGTGGAGACCTTTAAGTCCAGGCTTGTTGCGAAAGGTTATAGTCAGAAAGAAGGCATCGATTATGAGGAAACCTTCTCGCCGGTAGCCATGCTCAAGTCCATCCGGATACTCTTATCCATTGCAACTCATCTTGATTACGAGATTTGGCAGATGGATGTCAAGACGGCGTTTCTCAACGACCATCTTGAGGAAGACATCTATATGATGCAACCAGATGGTTTTGTAGCTAAAAACCAAGCGCAAAGAGTTTACAAGCTGCAGAAGTCCATTTATGGACTGAAGCAGGCATCCCGGAGTTGGAACATCCGTTTTGACGAGGCAATCAAATCATTTGGTTTTTGTCAAAATCCGGATGAGTCATGTGTGTACATGAAAACTGAAGGAGGCAGGGTAGTTTTTCTGGTATTATATGTCGATGACATCCTACTCCTAGGGAGTGACATAGGACTGTTGTCAACAGTGAAAGTTTGGTTGGCTAAGACTTTTGATATGAAGGACTTTGGAGAAGCAAGCTACATCCTAGGGATTAAACTCCATCGAGACCGAAAAAATAGGATGATAGGATTATCCCAAGCTGCATATATAGATAAGGTACTAGTACAGTTTGCTATGCAAGATTCCAAAAAAGGTATCACACCTTTCAGGCATGGAATGAACCTTTTCAAGGATCAGTGTCCCAAGACACCTGAGGAAAATGAACAAATGAGAGCAATACCATATGCTTCGGCTATGGGTAGCCTCATGTATGCTATGCTATGTACTAGACCAGATATTTGTCATGCAGTGGGCCTAGTCAGCAGATATCAGTCTAACCCAGGGCCTGATCATTGGACTACTGTAAAATGTATTCTCAAATACTTGAGAAGGACTAGAGATTACATGTTGATTTATGGCAGTGATGAGTTGATTCCAGTCGGATACACGGATTCTGACTTTATGTCAGATAAGGATTCCAGGAAATCAATTTCTGGATATGTGTTTATGCTTGGCGGCGGCGCAATTAGCTGGAGGAGTATTAAACAAGAATGTACCGTTGATTCCACCTCGACGACTGAAAATGTAGCGTCTTGTGAAGCAGCTAAGAAGACAGTATGGCTCAAAAGATTCCTTTTGAAACTTGGAGTGGTACCTTTGGCGCGACAGCCACTCACAGTTTACTGTGACAGCAGCGGGGCAATCGCACAATCCAAAGAACCCAGGATCCATAAGAGCCAAAAACATGTACAGAGGAAGTATCGCATGGTCAAAGAGATTGTACAGAGAGGTGATATTGCTATCACCAAGATAGCCTCTGCAGACAATCTGGCAGATCCCTTTACTAAGCCTTTGACCACCAAAGTCTTTGAGCAGCATGTAGACGGGATGGGCATGAGATGTCACCCCAGACTGGCATTGAGCCCAAGTGGGAGATTGTTAGTTTTATGGTCTCAATACCAGCATATGATGTAATAAATTGATTCATTTTTTTATTAATCAATATATTCATGTTTTTCATTTCATGAGATGAATGGTGTTTAATTATATACTTGCACATAACCAATACGAATGACATAATGGTTCATGAGATGAACCGGGGTCCATAAGTATACTAGATATAATACATGTGTATGGATGAGTTCCACATACGGGAGACATGTATAATAAATCTTATACTTGAATATCTTCACATCCAGTGATGAGACTGGACATCTCATACTGACAAGGTTGCAGCATTTTGATCACTATGAGATAGTGTAATTTGTCTCGATCATCAGAATGAAAGATTCTGGATCATAGTGCTGGTACATTGGATGTATTGAAGGACCATGAGAAGCACCTTATAAACACTGTCTTTATTTTAAGGTCTGCTCTCATAATTTCCTAGCGGTAAGCTCTCAATCTTGAGACATTAATGAACTCAAGTTTCTATTTATTCATTTGCTTTGAGTAACCAATGAGTGAGGCCAACTGTAGGTCAACACCTCGGTGATTTGGGTACGTGGTAGTAGAGTTGTGGGAACATTCAATGGTCAAGATGGAATCTATCTCTAATATCTCCTCGTGCCAATTAATGGATTTATCATTGGTAAGTGTTCACCCATTCCAATTAAGAGTTAATTGAAAAGGTACCATTGATCATTATAATTAATTGGGGCTCAAGGATAATAAGATATGGATCTAGTTTGGAAGACAGGTCCAATTGATCCATGGATATTGATGGAGGGGCCTACTTGTGGTAATAGGGAAGTTTAGGGTCTTCTATATAATTTCCTAAGACTGGAGTTCAATTGCATTTATATAGTGGAGTTATTTGCAATTAACTGTGGGCCCGGATTGCACATGAGATGTGGGGTCGCGTGTCCCAGTTAGAGCCAGCTTTCTAAGGAATCCCTAGTGGTCCCCACGCTAGCCCAATCATCAGACGAATACTAATTCTAGTTGAACTTCAAAAGGAAAGTTACTATTTCTATTTGAAGTGAGACTTCTAATAATGGTAATAGTATGTTTCTAATTATTAATGGAAGTGAGACTTCTATTGTCATTAAGAAAGAGAAGAAGGTTACTAATTAATATGGAAGTGAAACTTCTAATTAAATTAGTAAAGAGTAGTTTGCAAAAGCTATAAATAGGAAACTAAATGGGGCTTGGACCTCCACCCCTTGGAATTCACGCCCAACCCCCTTTGTGCAAGAGTTGCACTTCTCTTCTCTCCCTCTTCTAGTTCTTTTAAGTTCCTAGTTGTCTTCTCTTGAAAATCTCACCCATCTTCTTGAGAAAGAGATTCTGATTCGGGCAATAGCATGGAAGGCCATTAGTTTTTGGAGAAACCAATTTGATTCGCGAAAGAGTTCGTCATCAAAGAAAGTAGCAAATTCTCCATTAGAGCACAACCAAGCTCTAAAGGTATAATCTATTTCCTTGTATGATATAGATCTTTGTTGCATGTTTGTTACTGATTTTCTATCTCCTAGATAGATTGAATTACTGATCATGATAGATGAGATAAAGGGTTTGCATCTTGGACACATTGGTAGCCTTCTGGATAGTTGATCCCTGCATCAAGTGGATCAAAAGTTTTTGAAACCTATCCTAGAGGCCCACCTAATTTTCCAACAATAGTTTCATCAGAAGAGAAGTACTTTACATTCAGTTATAAGTAAAAAGTAATATGCTCTCAAGTTGAGTAAATTTCACACGAACTTTTATAACTCTTTAAGGCCGATAAAAATAAAAACAAAAATAATCCAAAATCTCTCTTTTAATCCTTCTCTTTGGTTTTCTTACATGCTTAAAAGAATAGATAAAGCTAGAGGACCCTAAGAGCAAATCAAACATGTTATCATGAGTTAAATGAGTCGTACCACCAAGAATCAACTCAACATCTAGTCTGCTGCTTTCTGAAACTGCCTCCCAAGCTTCGTGAACCTAGAAATACATAATATTCAAATATCAGTTGGAAGAAGAATGATTCTAACCCACCACGTGTCAAATTCTAACCCAAAAAGTAAGGGAGGGAAATGAGAAAAAGAAAAAAATCTCGCAGAAATTTTATTGCTCATAGTAGTCACATTGTAACATCCCGACCCTTAGCCTGTATTAATTATAGCTAATTGCTTGATTAGTTAGTAAGTGTGTTTAGAGTCTTAGCGAGTCGGGTCTGACGTTAGAATCGTGTGGGTGAAATCTCACGTGATTCGGAGCGCGTTTGGGTACAGTAGGGGGTGGTTTGCAATTTTGGGAAGTTTTCAGGGGTTTAATTGAGATTATGAGTTTTTGTGAGTTTGGGTGCATCGGATAGGTCTCGTCATTTCAAGAATTTAGTCTTCTATCGCGTTTCGATTCGACGTGAGGAAGAGCCCAAATAATCACTTGAGTGAACCGATGACTAAACCCATATTTTCCATACTTATCCTATTATAAAGCCTCATCATCTGGATGACTCACTCCTTCATTCATCTCTACCTCCATTTCACTACTATTCACCCTCTTCTTCCTCTTCACTACCTCCTTGCCATTAACGACCGCCGGAGGGTGCATCGGATAGGTCTCGTCATTTCAAGAATTTAGTTTTCTATCGCGTTTCGATTCGACGTGAGGAAGAGGCCCAAATAATCACTTAAGTGAACCGATGACTAAACCCATATTTTCCATACTTATCCTATTATAAAGCCTCATCATCCGGATGACTCACTCCTTCATTCATCTCTATCTCCATTTCACTACTATTCACCCTCTTCTTCCTCTTCACTACCTCCTTGCCATTAACGACCGCCGGAGCTCCATATTCGCCGGACAAGCATCACTTCTTCTTCCTCAAAGCTCCAAGATCAAAACCATTCCATTTTCAAGAAGTTCCACCCACAACCCATTGAAAGGTAGGCCTCCAAAGCTTTTAACCATAGCTAATCTTCTTCCTTTTAGTTAGAAATGGATTAGGGAGACTCACTACCATCCATTGCATTCATTTTGTAGATTGATTTTGGGATTGAGAAGCTTTTACACACTTTTGAGCTCAAACAGAGAGATTTCTCTTAATTCTCTTGATTTTGATTTAGCTCATCATTAAGGCAAGTTAATCTATGTATTTATGCTTTGATATGTTGTTTCTTCCTTAAAATGATGATTGAATATGTCTAGATAACCCAATGCTCTAATCTTGACACACTTGAATCGAAAACATGATAAATTGGGTTAATTGTCTAATGAATTGGATTGGAAATGAAATGGATAGATTGAGAGGTTTATAGGACCTGAAAGGATGTGTTTTTCATTCTTGAATGGCTGTGAAACAGCTTCAGGAATTATGGGAATGGAAGGGGACCAATTACACATCAGTTACAGAACTGATGTTCTGTAACTGTGTGTATTCGGTCGACCTGCCAGGGGCTTCGGTCAACCGAAGACACAGGGTCAGGTGCGGACAGCACCTGACCATTTTATTGTTCTCCATTTCTGCACATTAATGCAGGTCGACCCGGGCTGGACCAGGTCAACCGGGACAACTGCTGGGGACCTTTTTAGGGACCCTTCTGACATCTTTTTCTATTGGACTTACATGGAACCTTGGCTACCTTTTTGGACTCATTTGACTTGATACGAGGAATGTTTTGGGCATGCATTTCTCGTTGTTATTCCTATTTTCTCGATCTTTCAACTTATATCAATCTTGAACGGTACGGGACAACGGGATACCCTCTTTTATATCTATGCACGAAGATTGTTTGTTCCGGTATCGCGATCCTTATTCCTTTCATTGACTGAATAGTGTTGTATGAGAATACGGTAATAACAATTGTACCTAGATTGGATTGTTTATCGTTTCCAACTCCGAATGGTATCATTTGATACTTTCTACATGAAATGTTCATGTTCTATAGATCGCTTTACTTGCTTTAATTGGGATTACATGATGAGCTTAGATGATGACCAAGGATCCACTTGATGTCTTGTTTATCCTGTCTATTGATTGATGGAAGTGTTGAGACTAGGTAGCTTTGATTGTAAAGCTTGATGAGGACTACTTAAGGATTGATGAAGCTTGCTTGATTGTTCTTGATTTGATATGTGGAAAAGTAGTCTCTCTGTTGATTGATGAATCTTGTTCACGCAAGAAAACCTATTCTCCTCACTCCTACTTGTCTAGGACTCTTGTGTCAGGCATCACTCAGTTGTCAACGCCCAGCACATGGTGGGGCACCACCTGTGTGAGGACTTTGGTTTGAAAGTCTGCACAGTACTACTTTTTACATTTTGATGGATTGTACACCATCGGATACATCTTGCATTATTGATCTTGTTTGGCCCTTAGTATCCATCTTGCTTGCCGGGTTTCATCCCGTGCCACTCAACCACAGCTCTCATGTTGAGCATGGAGGGTCATGTGAAACTATCCGTGGTGTATTAGCTTGTGTGATTTGCCTATTTGCTAGTTTGTTTATGATTCGTATACTATGCACTTCTTATGTCTGAAATGCATATGTTTCCATTGATCTTGTCTCTTGTCCACTCTGATTTGATATGCATATATTGTTATCATATATATATATATACATTACTTGTCAACCGTCGTGTTGACGATGCTACTCTTGGTGCATAGGTACCGAGCCCTTCTATCGCGAGGAAGAGACGACTGACCCCGTACTCGAGAGCCTTCATGCTTATCTTGATAGATTCATCTTTTGTACTTTTGTTTATCTTTTGATTAGGCCTAAGTTTTGATGTGGCCTAATGTTGTAAATAATACTTTTGGTTAAAGTGTTTAAACTTTGAACTTTAATGATGATATTCAGTATTGTTCCAAACTATGCATCTTTAAGATACCATTTGTAATTATAAAGCTTCCGCTATTGATTGTTTATATATGAGGACACAACGGTCTTCGATCCAATTGGGACACGATTGGGGCTAAGTTATATTTGACTTATGTTGGAAAAATTTTTAATTTGCCCTAATCTCACGTATAACCCCGGTTTCAATTTTGGGGACGTGACAAGCGGTATCAGAGCATTACTGGTTTCTAAATTTAAAAACAAGTAGAAACTAAGACGTGTGAGGATTGGATTTTCATTTTTTGGTATCTTAGCTTTTGTAGATTGTATAGTTTGTTTGCTAGATCGAGTCCCATAGGACTAACGTTTCTTATGTTTCAGGATGGCTGGCAGAAATATGCGTTCTAACAGTGTTGGTAACCCGGAAAGTAGCAGTGCTAATGCTACTGATAGCGATTCCATGGAAGACAGATTCAA
The DNA here is from genome assembly GCA_012931725.1 of Litsea cubeba. Classification (NCBI taxonomy): domain Eukaryota; kingdom Viridiplantae; phylum Streptophyta; class Magnoliopsida; order Laurales; family Lauraceae; genus Litsea; species Litsea cubeba. The sequence continues at coordinate 16,947,644 of CM022948.1, forward strand.
CAAGCTGATGCAAGCCTTTGTTGCTTCTCAAGAAGCACAAACTCAAATGATGACTGTATTACAGAGGCCAGTTCCAGCTACATAGGTTATTATGCCAGCAAGGGCAGTAGACCCTAATGATGTATTTGATAAATTTGAGAAGAGGAATCCGCCAGAATTTTTTGGGAATGAGGACCCACTTGATGCTGATGAGTGGGTTGTACAGATAGAGAAGATATTCGATGTCTTCAAATGTACAGGGAAGGAACGGGTACAACTGCAGCTTATATGCTTCGAGGCACAGCAGAAATGTGGTGGAAATCAGTCAAGACTCCTTTTGTTACAGTTGAGGATGAGACTGCATGGATATCTTTTAGTACGTTGTTTCGTACGAAGTTTATTCCACCCCACATTACAGCATTGAAGATAGCAGAGTTTGAGACCCTTCAGCAGGGAGAAGACTCAGTTCAGGTTTACGAGCAGCGGTTCACTAATCTATCTCGATTTGCACCATCTCTGGTGAAGACCGAAGAGGATAAGGTTATGAGGTTTATTAGGGGACTGAACCCCAACATAAAAAAATGGTGACCAGCGTTACTTTGGCCACCTATGAGGAAAACCTCAAGCGGGCTTATTGGGCTGAAGAATCCATCAAGGAGAAAGCCCGTTACAATCAGAACCTCAGACAGTTTCAAACTCAGGGTAAGAGCCAGACTTCAAGCTATCAGTATCAGCAATATCAGCAACGTCCACAACAGCCATATCAGCAGCAGAAGTCACAGCAACAGTATCAGCAGCAAGGCAAGAGGCCTAAGTTTGATCAACCACAGAGACTTCATTATGTTCATTGTGGTAAGAACCACCTGTCAGCAGAATGCAGAGTGATGTCAGGAGCATGTTTTGAGTGTGGCTTGCAAGATCACCAAGTGAATGATTGCCCTAAGAAGCAAAGGCAAGTTGTGAGGAATGCAGCTCCACGACCACCTATTGCGGCACAGCCTTTGAGGCAAGCCCCACAGCAGCAGCAGCAACAGCTTCGATTACCAGCACCACCTTAGGGCAGGGGGTAATTCAGACCCCAAGGACAATAGGGACAGCAGAGGCCTCAGGGATTCCAGCAAGGACAGCAGCAGAGGTATCAGCAGAGACCTCAGCAGCATGGTAGGCATAATGCCTTGGATATGCAGGAGGGAGAGGATATCGGAGGAGTTGTGGAAGGTACACTCTCTATTTCAGATGTACCTGCTAGAGTCTTATTTGATTCTGGTTCCACACACTCGTTTGTTTCACCTATATTTGCTGCATGTTTGGTGGGAGACATAACTCCATTGCATTATATTTTGTTAGTTAGTACTCCCTTAGGGAAAACTGTGCAGTGTGAGTCCTATTTTCCAGCGTGCAAAGTGCGGGTAGGGAATTACATCCTGTCTGCAAACTTGATCATCCTAGGGATGCAAGATTTTGATGTGATTTTGGGAATGGATTGGTTATCCATATACCGGGCAATAATGGATTGTTTCAACAAGACCATCAGATTGCAAGTGTTAGCAGACAGTGTGGAGATTGTTGGTGAGAGGAGACCCATATCCACTAGTGTCATTTCAGCCTTGAGGGCAGATCGTTTCATTAAGATTGGATGTGAAGGTTATGTGGCATTTATCACGGAGGATAAATTGTCCAAAGCGGTGGAGGATATTCTAGTTGCATGTGAATTCCCGGATGTCTTTCCGGAGGAGATACCTGGATTACCACTGGTTCGAGAGATAGACTTTACGATTGAGTTTGTGCCAGGGATGGCACCAATTTCAAAAGCTCCTTATCGTATGGCTCCAGTGGAGCTTAGAGAGTTGAAAGCTCAATTACAAGATCTCTTGGACAAAGGATTTGTGAGACCGAGTGTGTCACCATGGGGTGCACCGATTTTGTTTGTAAAGAAGAAGGATGGTACAATGCGTATGTGCATAGACTATAGACAGTTAAATCAGGTTACAATTAAGAACAAGTATCCTTTACCTAGGATAGATGAACTATTTAATCAGCTGCAAGGAGCACAGTACTTCTCTAAGATTGATTTGAGATCAGGCTACCATCAGTTGCGGGTTAAGGACTTAAATGTGCAGAAGACAGCCTTCAGGACTAGATATGGCCATTATGAATTCTTGGTGATGACATTTGGGCTATAACCAATGCACCGAGTGTATTCATGGCCTTGATGAGCAAGATCTTTGCTCCATGCTTAGATCAATTCACAGTGGTGTTCATAGACGATGCTTTATTCTATTCGAGGTCCAGAGATGATCATGCGGAACATTTGAGAGCTTCATTGCAGATCTTGAGAGAAAATCAGCTCTATGCCAAGCTAAGTAAGTGTGATTCTTGGCTTGAGCAAGTTTCTTTTCTAGGACACATCATCTCTAGAGAAGGTTTGGCAGTGGATCCAGCGAAGATTGAAGTAGTTGTCAGTTGGCAGAGTCCGAAGACAGTAGCACAAATCAGGAGCTTTCTAGGTTTAGCAGGGTATTACAGAAGATTTGTGAAAGGATTTTCCAGCATAGCAGCTCCATTGACCAAATTGACAAGGAAGGATGTTCCTTTTGTCTGGACAAAATAGTGTGAGGCTAACTTTCAAGAGTTGAAGACTAGATTGACTACAGCTCCTGTTCTTACTTAACCTACGGGAACCGGATGGTTTGTGATTTTTACAGACGCTTCAGGCATTGGCTTGGGATGCGTACTCATGCAGGAAGGAAAAGTAGTGGCCTACGGGTCCAGGCAGCTGAAAGAGCACGAGAAGAGATAAGCTACCCATGATTTGGAGCTAGCAGCAGTGGTTGTGGCACTGAAGTTATGGAGACACTACCTATACGGAGAGAAATTCGAGGTTCACTCGGATCACAGGAGTCTTCAATACTTGTTCAGGCAGAAAGATTTGAATATGAGGCAGACTAGATGGATGGAGTACATCAAGGACTACGATTTTCCGATTAAATATCATCCCGGGAAAGCAAATATGGTTGCTGATGCATTGAGCAGGAAGGAAGCAACTACCGGATGTTTACAAGTAGAATGGTCTTTGACAGAAGTATTCAGAGATTTAGATGTAGAGTTTCAGCCTCATACTGAGAGAGTGATGATTGCAAACATGCATACTTGGGAGCCAGAGATCTTGGACAGAATCAAGAGCAGTCAAGGAGAGGATCCTGAATTAGTCAGAGTGATTGATAGTATATCAAACATACCAGAGTTCAGACTCGTAGAAGGTGTACTATATTGTCAGGATAGATTGTGTGTTCTGGATGTACATGATTTGAGGAACGAGATTATGGTTGAGGCGCACCATTCTCGTTATACTATTCATCCAGGGAGCACCAAGATGTACCAGAATCTGAAGAGCTTCTATTGGTGGAATAACATGAAGAAGGAGATTGCGGGATTTGTCTCAAGATGTCTAGTGTGTCAATAAGTGAAGGTTGAACATCAGAGACTTCCAGGATTACTTCAGCCATTGCAGACACCAGAATGGAAGTGGGAGCACATTACCATGGACTTCGTTGCAGGATTACCACCTACGAAGGACCATGACAGCATTTGGGTGATTGTTGACAGACTCACCAAGTCAGCTCATTTCATTCTAATGAAGATGAGAGGACCCATGGATATTTTGGCATGCAAGTACATCGATGACATAGTCCAATTGCACGGAGTTCTAGAGTCCATTGTATCAAATAGAGACATGAGATTTGTGGGCAGATTTTGGGTTAGTTTGCAAGTAGCCTTGGGTACGACATTGAATTTGAGCACTGCGTATCACCCTCAGACCGATGGACAAATTGAAAGGACGAACCAGACTATGGAGGATATGCTGCGGGCATGTGTTCTCGATTTTGGGAAAGACTGGGAGAAGTGTCTTCCTTTGTACGAGTTTGCCTACAACAACAGCTATCACTCCAGTATCGGGATGGCACCGTTCGAAGCCTTGTACAGACGGAAATGCAGGACCCCGATTTGTTGGGAAGAGATTGGTGTTCGGAGTTTTCATGGACCTTCGATCATTAGTGATACTAGTGAGAAAGTGAAGCATATTACTGACAGGCTGAAGATTGCAAGAAACCACCAGAAGAGTTATGCAGACCTCAAGAGGAGGGATTTAGAGTTCAAGCTCGGAGACAAGGTTTTTCTTAAAGTTTCACCGACTAGAGGGACTATGAGGTTTGGGCAGAACGGTAAGTTGGCTCGGAGATTTATCGGACCTTTTGAGATTGATATGCGCGTGGGAGAAGTGGCTTACAGACTGATTTTACCGCCAGCGTTATCAGGAGTCCACAGGGTTTTTCATGTTTCCATGTTGAGGAGATATGTACCAGACCCTACCCATGTGCTTCATCATGAGCCATTAGATGTCCAGCCAGATACTACATTTGTTGAGAGGCCGAAGGAGATCATAGACACCAAGGAGCATGTTTTGAGGACTAGGACTATTCACTGGGTCAAACTATAGTGGGAGCACCACAGTCCGAGCGAAGCAACTTGGGAACTCAGAGATCAGATTAAGGAGAAGTATCCAGAGCTTCTGCCAGAGGTGTGTGAGATATTTGGAGGACCAAATAGTCCAAGGGGGGGAGGATGTAACATCCCGACCCTTAGCCTATATTAATTATAGCTAATTGCTTGATTAGTTAGTAAGTGTGTTTAGAGTGTTAGCGAGTCGGGTCTGACGTATGAATCGTGTGGGTGAAATCTCACGTGATTCGGAGCGCGTTTGGGTACAGTAGGGGTGGTTTGTAATTTTGGGAAGTTTTCAGGGGTTTAATTGAGATTATGAGTTTTTGTGAGTTTGGGTGCATCGGATAGGTCTCGTAATTTCAAGAACTTTAGTCTTCTATCGCGTTTCGATTCGACGTGAAGAAGAGGCCCAAATAGTCACTTAAGTGAACCGATGACTAAACCCATATTTTCCATACTTATCCTATTATAAAGCCTCATCATCCGGATGACTCACTCCTTCATTCATCTCTATCTCCATTTCACTACTATTCACCCTCTTCTTCCTCTTCACTACCTCCTTGCCATTAACGACCGCCGGAGTTCCATCTTCGTCGGCCAAGCATCACTTCTTCTTCCTCAAAGCTCCAAGATCACAACCATTCCATTTTCAAGAAGTTCCACCCACAACCCATTGAAAGGTAGGCCTCCAAAGCTTTTAACCATAGCCAATCTTCTTCCTTTTAGTTAGAAATGGATTAAGGAGACTCACTACCACACATTGCATTCATTTTGTAGATTGATTTGGGGATTGAGATGCTTTTACACACTTTTGAGCTCAAAAAGAGAGATTTTTCTTAATTCTCTTGATTTTGGTTTAGCTCATCATTAAGGCAAGTTAATCTATATATTTATGCTTTGATATGTTGTTTCTTCCTTGAAATGATGATTGAATATGTCTAGATAACCCAATGCTCTAATCTAGACAAACTTGAATTGAAAACATGATAAATTGGGTTAATTGTCTAATGAATTGGATTGGAAATGAAATGGATAGATTGAGAGGTTTATAGGACCTGAAAGGATGTGCTTTTGATTCTTAAATGGCTGTGAAACAGGTTCAGGAATTATGGGAATGGAAAGGGACCAATTACACATCAGTTACAGAACTGATGTTCTGTAACTGTGTGTATTCGGTCGACCTGCCAGGGGCTTCGGTCGACCGAAGACACAGGGTCAGGTGCGGACAGCACCTGACCATTTTACTGTTCACCATTTCTGCACATTAATGCAGGTCGACCCGGGCTGGACCAGGTCGACCGAGACAACTGCTGGGGACCTTTTTAGGGACCCTTTTGACCTCTTTTTCTATTGGACTTACATGGAACCTTGGCTACCTTTTTGGACTCATTTGACTTGATACGAGGAAAGTTTTGTGCATGCATTTCTCGTTGTTATTCCTATTTTCTCGGTCTTTCAACTTATATCAATCTTGAACGGTACGGGACAACGGGATACCCTCTTTTATATCTATGCACGAAGATTGTTTGTTCCGGTATCGCGATCCTTATTCCTTTCATTGACTGAATAGTGTTGTATGAGATTAAGGTAATAACAATTGTACCTAGAGTGGATTGTTTATCGTTTCTAACTCCCAATGGTATCGTTTGATACTTTCTACATGAAATGTTCATGTTCTATAGATCGCTTTACTTGCTTTAATTGGGATTACATGATGAACTTAGATGATGACCAAGGATCCACTTAATATCTTGTTTATCTTGTCTATTGATCGATGGAAGTGTTGAGACTAGGTAGCTTTGATTGTAAAGCTTGATGAGGACTACTTAAGGATTGATGAAGCTTGCTTGATTTTTCTTGATTTGATATATGGAAAAGTAGTCTCTCTATTGATTGATGCATCTTGTTCACGCTAGAAAACCTATTCTCCTCACTCCTACTTGTCTAGGACTCTTGTGTCAGGCATCACTCAGTTGTCAACGCCCAGCACAGGGTGGGGCACCACCTGTGTGAGGACTTTGGTTTGAAAGTCTGCGCAGTACTACTTTTTATATTTTGATGGATTGTACACCATCGGATACATCTTGCATTATTGATCTTGTTTGGCTCTTAGTATCCATCTTGCTTGCCGGGTTTCATCCCGTGCCACTCTACCACAGCTCTCATGTTGAGCATGGAGGGTCATGTGAAACTATCCGTGGTGTATTAGTTTGTGTGATTTACCTATTTGCTAGTTTGTTTATGATTCGTATACTATGCACTTCTTATGTCTGAAATGCATATGTTTCCATTGATCTTGTCTCTTGTCCACTCTGATTTGATATGCATATCTTGTTATCATACATATATGTATACATTACTTGTCAACCATCGTGTTGACGATGCTACTCTTGGTGCATAGGTACCGAGCCCTTCTATCTCGAGGAAGAGACGACGGAAGAAGTACAGGCGGATCAGCCTGATGACTTCTTAGACTATAGTACGGACGGCGTTGTATAGCCGTACTGACCCCGTACTCGAGAGCCTTCACGCTTATCTTGATAGATTCCTCTTTTGTACTTTTGTTTATCTTTTGATTAGGCCTAAGTTTTGATGTGGCCTAATGTTGTAAATAATACATTTGGTTAAAGTGTTTAAACTTTGAACTTTAATGATGATATTCAGTATTGTTCCAAACTATGCATCTTTAAGATACCATTTGTAATTATAAAGCTTCCACTATTGATTGTTTATATTTAAGGAAATGTTTATACCTCACAGCGGTCTTCGATCCAATTGGGACACGATTGAGGCTAAGTTATATTTGACTTATGTTGGAAAAAGTTTTAATTAGCCCTAATCTCACGTATAACCCCGGTTTCAATTTTGGGGACGTGACACACATTGCTTGTCCAGAGGACACTGGGAATTGAGAATCATATCAAGACCATTGTACCCAAAAATGCAATCCATTCAAAAGGTCACTCAGTCTAGTCAACTCGATCGATGCCACAACTGAATTTGGTCGAGTTGTGTGAATGAATTGAAAACTCAATATAAACATATATAAATAATAATGAATCAAGAGCAAGTCTTACAAAATCTTACATGGGTTTAACAAGCTTAAAAGACAGTGGCAGAGCCATTATTTTTTCTTGAGAGGGGCAAAAAATCTCAAGGTGAAATTTGAGAAATAATTAAGAAAATATTTTTTTTCTTATTAAAAATTATATAAAAGTTAACATAAATTAATTAGTTAACATAATGTCAAAATTTTAAAATCATGTATTTAATCCAATTTAACTCATAAATTAGTTCTTAAATTATACCCCAAAAAGATAAAAATGATGAACTTATGTTTCTCTCCACATCCAACATCATTCAATAAAGGGCCTGCTAGAAGCCTACAGAAGATTGCAAATTTCATTATTTGAACAAAATTACTTGTGAGCACATTATTATAATTACAAAAAAAAATCAAATTAAATAATTTTCTTGAACATCACAATATGGATTTGATAATCACATCATTTAGATGTAAGTTACTTTTTAATTATCAATTCTTTGTATGGGTGACATTTATAATGCATAAGATTGTGTTAATTAAAATTTGAGGAAATCCCACTAATAGGGCGGGAAATCCATTTGAGCCATTTGGATTTTCATTAAGTGGGTTGCATTGTGGATTCCACTCTATGCACTCAGATGAAGCATGTTGAAGATCACTTACCGAAAAGTAAATAGGTAGAGAAAGAAGAAAGAGAAATGATTGAAACCATATAATTCAAATGGATAAAAGTACATGATGCAATTGCCCTTACATATTTTGAAAGTTCTATTCCTTACCAAGAGGAACCATTATTGAGGGGTAAACAAGAAGAAAACATAAAGTTTAGGAGGGGCAAAGAAGATAAAATCAAAATAGGCATAACAACTTTCATGTCTTAGCCTCCTACATTAGAGAAAACCGATAAATTGAGTATGTGACTCCGCCACTGTTTATAAAGTCTAGGATTAGTCACCCGAATCCGAGTCTGACTCAAAATTCTCAGTTTTCCAAACAAGTTCTAGAAATCAGGTCCAGTCAACTCTACTGAATCAAATTGAGCTTGTTCAAGCCAACATTTAAAACACCGAGAAATGAGATGAGGCATTCCAATTGCCCAAAGCATGAGGCATAAGCCATGGTGCATTAAGAATAAGCCTCAAAATTAGTTAATTAGATAAGATTAGAGCAGCTTAACATAACTAGGAAAAAAATGATATATGATTGTCTTGGGAAGCTTTTAATCAGTCAACCAGGTTTTTTAAATTGCAACTTGTCTCTCATTTTTTTCCCCAAGATGTATTAATGGGGTGTACGTCCTTGATATGAAGTATGTCTGACTAGAGGACAACGCTACATTTATTCTGTATTCTCATAGGGGAGCTCTATTGGCACCACGAAATTTACTCTTCTCACCGCGAAAAATTAAAAAAAAAAAAAAAAAAAAAAAAAACTTTTCTAAACTACCCCTCCCCCTTTTTCCCTCCTCCTCCTTCTCCCTCCTCCTCCTCCCTCATCTTCCCTTCCTCTCCCACCCTCCACCCTCCCTCATCTCCCCCCCCCAGTCTCCGGCAAGGAGGGAGCCCCGGCCGGCTGGCCGGTCTCCCTCCCCCTCTCCGTCTTTCTTCCTCTCTCCCTCTTCTTTCCCTCTTCTCACTCTCTCCCTCCCTCTCGCTCCCTCTTCTCCCTCCCTCTCCCTCCCTCCCCTACTCTTCTCCCTCCCCCTCCCAGTCGCCGGCGGGGAGGGAGATCGTGGCTACAGCAGCGGGCGGAAACCAGGGTCCTGCTGCAGCCACGATCTCCCTCCCCACCGGCGACTGGGAGGGGGAGGGGGAAGGAGAAGAAGAGTAGGGGAGGGAAGGAGAGGGAAGAAGAGGAAGGGAGAAGAGAAGGGGAGGGAGGAAGAAAGAGGGAGAGGGGGAGGGAGACCGGCCAGCTGGCCGGGGCTTCCGCCGCTGGCTGCTGGCCGGGGCTCCCTCTCCGCCGGCGACTGGGGGTGGGCACAAATAAGGGAAGAGGGTGGAGGGTGGGAGAGGGAGGAAGGAGGGAGAAGGAGGAAGGGAAGAGAGGGAGGAAGGAGGGAGAAGGAGGAAGGGAAGAGAGGGAGGAGGAGGGGAAGAAAGGGAGGAGTAGTTTAGGGAAAAAAATTTTGTCTGCGGTGAGTAGAGAAAAATTCATGGTGCCAATAGCACCACTCATTCTCATATTTGGCTTGTCATTTAATGCATACCCCACAAATGGATGCCATGCCTCAAACTTGACCCTCAAGATTTCTTTGAGACGCCTCACCCAAAGCAACCTTGAAGCACAAGTCCCGAAACATTTCAAAAAACATCTATTCAACTTCTAGAAGTGGTCAAAATTCTATGAAACTTGGTTAATTCTGCCACCAACCCAAGATACTCTTTTTTTTCTTTGTATTATTGCATTGCATATGGCAGATTCAAGATAGTAAGGGATCTTTTTCTCTTTTTTGTTTTTGGGTACAGCAGGCCCCCACTCTGTAAATAGTGTGGAAATGGAAGCATTGCGGATAGCCTTCAAAAGTCTTTCGCCCTAATTTTCGGTGCACTTCGGTGGCATGTGCTACCAGGTGGGCTTCAAGTCTGTGCACTGCTCCACGGCCTATTGCAGATGCTGTGGAGGAGTTGATGGATTTATCAAAGAATAAGATTGTCTCCCATGCTCGTGCCAAAAGAAGTGCAAAGTTAGTGTTGGATCTCTTGGCTAAAGACACTAAGACAGTATAACTCGGCTTAATCTGTTGGTTGTTCAAAATGAGATGTCTTAATCTGGATTAGGTGTTGATTTTCTTTCTTGTTTGGGGAGGGTATAACATCAGCCATCTACTCTCTCTCGCACTGATGCACAGCTTTTTCGCTGTAGGTGCAGAAAATAATGACCCACAATAACTAGGGAGCCTTAGAGGACTTATCCGATGATGGTGATGACTGGGTGCCGTCCGAAAGCCTGAAAGGGAAGAACACACGGTCAGAGGACCCTGGCCTGGGCGGCGCAAGGCTCTCCGATGCCAAAGTCAGTGAAGGAACTGGGACAATGGAAGGAGAGGAAGAAGAGAGGCAGAGTAACAGCTCTATGAGTTGTATTGTGCGTGCCTTGCATGTGAAATGCAGTCCTTTTTATAGACGATTTGGAAGATATCTTGGACGATATCTTGGCATGGGTCTCATGATTCGACTGGGAAGTCAAGATCAGCCCACGTTGCAATTAATGCGGTCCAATCCAGCCCACTCTGCATTAAATGCGCGTCGGATCAGCCCACGTCGCATTTAATGCGCGTCTTCTTGGGCCAGATCGTGTTGGACGCCTTTGGCGGTAGGGGATCATCGGATCTGCCCTCGGGCCTTGCCCTGATGTGGCCTCAGCCGCTGGATGCCGCCATGTCAGTGATCTGGCGAAGATTGTGAGCGGCTGGATGTCGCGTCTGTCCCAATAGCTCGTGCCCATATCTCTCCACGTGCCTGATGACGTGGGGGATGAGGGGCGCAAGTGGAGGGTCTTTCTTGCTTCGGCTTCCATCCCGGCTCCTTCAGCCGAGGTGGAGCTCTCTGCCGAGATGGCAACCGGGGTGGCCCAGTTCGGCGCTAGTGGCCCGGAGCTGCCTGACTTCGGCCGGACCCCCTGTCCTGGTGGCCGGGGTGAGCTTGGTGCCACGTGGATGGCACGCGGATGGCACGTGAGAGTGCTTAGCCTCATCTGATGGCTGTGATTAGCGTAATCCTGTGGTTCTGGAAATCTCCCCACACAATTGCCCCCTAGCTTTTGACCTCTTAAGCGCCCTGGCCTTTAGCGGTCGAAAGCTAGAAAACTCACCTGGTGATGCGACGGTCATTGCCTGGTGTCGCTTCAGCTGTCTTGAAGCAATGAATGCTCTGTCTTGCCTGTACTGGGAAGTGAGTCGACGGTTACACACGTCGCCTCTTCACTGGTTCCGCTGTCTTATTGATGGAATGGGCGCGGATCGCGAAATCCGTCCGTTCGAATTTCGAAAGCAGCGCGCGCCGAGGGTTTCTTCTCCATAAATAGGGTCGTCTTCTTCTTCTCTCGCTTCTGATTTCTTTTCGCCTTCGCCCTCATCTCCGATTTCTGCTCTGCTGCTCAAGATCTTTCTAGCAAGGACGACCGTAGGGCGTGTCTGGATCTGTACTCGAGTCGCCCCTTTTCGTCTCTGTAAGTTGCTTCACGCCTCTGTGTAGCTTTTTCCTAGGGTTTAGCAGCCTTTAGGGTTTTTTCTTTTGCTGTACCCTTCTTTCTAGACATGGGCACCCCTAGGTTCAGTTTAGACACCGAAGAGGGTATAGCCAGATTTAGGGCTGCCTTCGACATTCCGGAGCGGGTCCTACTCAAACCGGCGGACTCCGTCGACTATGCCACGATGCGCTGGTCCGGCAGCTGGATGCCGTTCCCTCTGATCTCTGTGATCGAGGGCGGGGTCAGATTTCCCCTGCACCCTCTACTTAGAGCCTGCCTCAGCACCTGGTCCCTCACCCCTTGCCAGCTGATGCCCAATGGCTATAAGGTCATCATGGGCACGGCGAAGCTGAACGAGGTTTTGGGGACCGACCTAGGTGTCCACGATATCGAGGATACCTACGACATCTGCAAGGCTGGAGAAGGGAAATATTATCTCCGGGTGAAGCCGCAACGGAGAGGCTTCGTCCTGGCCTTGGAGGATTCAAGTAAGAACGCCGAGGGGACCGTCTTCTGTGTGTCGGGGGACTGGGAGTTCGGCGATGGCGAAAGCAGGAGGCTGGCGGTCCCACGTCGCCCCGGGACTGTCCCAAGTAAACATCGCTTCCTTTCTCTTTATTGCTTTGCTTGATCTCGGCGATGCCGAGCTGACTCTCTTGTTGCTTGTTGTGCAGAGGTAGGTGCTAGGCGACGCCGAGCTGCGAGTGAAGGCTGGAGGAAGAACGTTGCCGACATCAACAAGGTTGAGAGGTACAAGGGGCACGAGACCAGGTCAGCCTGGAAGCTGCTCGGGTACGAGCCGAGGTATCGCGGTCATTACAGGAGGACCGGAGTAGCCGAGGTGGACGAGGCGCACCCTGATCGTCCAACCGTCTCCCTTGCTGTTCCTACCGGGATCCCCTTGAACGATCATGCCGCGAGCCGAGCTGCGTCTGGGTCCGAGGCGTCCACTTCCAGTTCGGAGCCGCCAAACCTGAGACAGATAGTGGACGCTTATTCTTCCGATCGGGAAGAAGACATGGCGGGAAGGTCGCGGGAGCCAGCCGTTAAGGACCTAGCAGCCAAGTTCAGGCGGGGGTCTTCTTCCTCTACGACGCCATCTTCTGCCAGCACCCGAGCAGCTTCGAGCTCGGGAGGTGCTGGCGACACTTCCGCTCCTGCTCCTGCTTCTGCTCCGGCACCTGCTTCGAACGCGGGAGTTTGGCGACGCTCGCCGGAGCGCCCGAGGGAGGGGTCCCCGCCTAGAAAGAAGTCCAAGGCGGGGGAGAAGGATTCGGGGGCCGAACAGCCTCCGAAGAGTAAGACCCCTGCGCGGGCCCCGGAGCCAAGGCTCCAATTGAGAAGAGTGCGCCGGTTAGCAAGCCGACCGGCGGGGCGACCCGCGAGCTCACAATCTTGGTGGGGCAAGGGTCTGGATCAGCTCCCGGACCCCGAAGTGCCCCGGCGCCATGGAGGCCGAGGATGGAAACGCAGCCCGGTAAGCCTCTGAACGTCGAGGATCGGCTGCTGGGGAACGCCGACGTGATCGGGGCTCTTGCCAAGGCCTGCGCTCTGCCGCGAGATATGGAGACGCATGAGAGGTTCGACAATGAGAGCCTGATGGTCTCGGCGATCCAGGCGAACCTTCTGGTAAGTGTTTTCAGCACTTTTCCTCAAGTAACTTAGCTCGACTGCCCCGGTTTGACCCACTTTCTCCAATTGCAGAACGTGTAGAGGCTCCTAACCGTGGTGGGAAGGAGCGACAGGAACGCGACGAGGGCCACTCAGCTGGAGTCCGAAAGGGATAGGCTGAAGAAGGAGCTGGAGGAGTCGCGGGAGGGAATGGAGGGGATGAAGAAAGCCAACGCTGAAGAGGCTGCTCGGTTGGCGTCAGCTCTGGCTGATGTCGCCGAACTTACGGCGAAGGCTAACCATCTGAAGGGCGAGGTCTGGATAAGGAACAAGAGGACCGCCGAGCTGGAGTCGGAGTTGGCCAGATTAAAGGTTGAATCGACGGCTGAGGGGTCGAGGCTGTGCGGGGAAGTGCTGGCTGGGCGCGCCGAAACAGCAAAATTGAAGACGGCGAACGCCGAGCTGGAGAAGGAGAAAGCCTCTCTTCTGTCCGAGGCCCAGTCTGCTTTCCAGGATGGGGTGGATCATGCCTCCGAGCTATATGAGAAGCAGGTGGAGGAGATCACCGCCATCCTGTTCGAGGAAGGATGCCTGGCCGCACTGAGACGTGCGGGGGTCCCCGAAGATCACCCTATCTATCGGGACCTGCCGAAGTACTCGGACTCGGCTCCTGAGCCGAACTCCGTTCCTGCAGCCGAAAGTGCCCCAGTCGAAGCTCCTGCAGTTGCTCCTGCTACTGACGACGCTTCCGTTGCCCCGGTCTCGAGCGATGCCCCGGTCGCCAGCGATGCTTTGGCCGTGCCTCAGGGTGAGTCCTCTTCTGTCCCTGGTTCGGGTGAGGTACCGGTCAAAGCCTCCTCTGCCAGCGGCGCTCCAAGCAAGGTCACGGTTTCGGCCGAGTCCACTGGTCCATCAGATACGGTGATCGACCTAGTGGAGTCGCCGAAACCATAGTAGCCGGGCTCCTCTATATCTCTGTCTTCTTGCATGTAATATTTTTGCTTTTCAGCTTCGTAACACTCTGTCAATTCAATGAAAGTCGGGCTTCTTTACTTCATTTTTCTCTGCATTTGTTTCTCCTTCATTTCTGGATGTGCATTGAATGGTGTTGAATGCCTTTACTGTGACGTGTGACCCTCGAGGTAGAGAGAGTCAAACGGTCCTCATACCTGTCTGTGCCGATTCTCCGTATTCTGGAGGCCATAAATAGCAATAAACATGGTGGCACGGCCTATGAGGGAAACGGACGGATGTCTTCACTTGGCGTCATAGGGATCGCTGGTCAACAGTCGTGCATCCCGAGTAACGCGTGGGAGACTTCGCCCCCATAACTTCCTTCGGAGGCTGAGCCCTTCTTCTTCCTATAAGTAGGGGCGACAGGCTTGCCATGGGCGATGAAAAGAACAGAACGTAGGATAGCTTAAATCACATAGACATAGGAACCATGGCTGGTAGACATTCTGCAATCTTCGATCCGGGGGGGACCCTTGCGCCTGTGGACGGCTTTCTCCAAGGGGGGAAGCCCGTCGTGGTCTGCGCGCTCTCTGAAGGAACTCCCCGTGGACCACGCGCTCTCTGAACGCGGGTTCATGGCCGACCGTCCCTGGTCAGGTTGCGGGGGACACCTCTGCAACTGCGGGATGGTCGGGCCCTGGGTGTCTGCCGATTCTGCAGGGTCTGGCATGGCATCGAGCTCGCGCCCTGTCAGAATGGTAAGACTAAGGGTGGAGTTGAGGCCCGCTGGACCTGGGGGCTCTTCAAACTTTGGTCTCACTGACCGGAGGGTGTTGAAGAGCTCGGCGAGGTCCAGGGCCTCCGGACTGGAGGGGCTCTGCAGTCGCTTTGGTCTGACCAACCAAAGTGTATTGTAGAGCTCGGTGAAATTCAGGATCACTCAGAACCTCCAGTCTACGATCCGACATCTTGGAGTCTGCAGCCCGAAGAGTCGGCGAAGATCAGAGTTTCCCAGCTTTTCTTTGTTTTCTGCTTTTTAGAGGACTGTGATCCTCCTTTTTGTACTTTGCTTTATGTTCTGTAACTCTTGTAATAAAGCAACTTTCAATGAATAAAAAGGATGAACTTTGTGATCATTCAAACTGTGTGCAGCGCCTTTGCGTTCTCTTTTACTTTTCATGTACTGTTCTGGAACACAAGTGTTTTTGTGCTGCTTTGCTGTGTTTGAGTGCTGGCGCAGCTCTCTTTCTGAAAAGCTGACCTTGGCCGAAATGGCTGGCTTTGGCCGAGACGAGCTGCCTTGTGCCAAAGTGGAGTCATTATTCCGCTGGTTTCGGCTATGGGCGCGTGAGCTCGGCAATGATCTTTGAGGGGTGTATGCACCCGGACTGTAGATCCTTGTAGAGGGGTAAAAACCCTGATTTTAGGAATTCGGCCGAGTGTCCGAACTCGAGGCCTTTTCCAGGGCTGTTAACCCTTGAGTGGGTTCAAAACCCGGGACTTTAGGAATTCGGCCGAGTGTAAGAACTCCAGGCTATTTCCAGGGCGTAGACCCTTGAGTGGGTTCCAAACCCGGGACTTTAGGAAAGGCTGAGTGTAAGAACTCCAGGCCATTTCCAGGGCGTAGACCCTTGAGTGGGTTCAAAACCCGGGACTTTAGGAAAGGCTGAGTGTAGGAACTCCAGGCCATTTCCAGGGCGTAGACCCTTGAGTGGGTTCAAAACCCGGGACTTTAGGAAAGGCTGAGTGTAGGAACTCCAGGCCATTTCCAGGGCGTAGACCCTTGATTGGGTTCAAAACTCGGGACTTTAGGAATTCGGCCGAGTGTAAGAACTCCAGGCTGTATCCAGGGCGTAGACCCAGTGCTGCCGGAATCAATCAGAGAGAGACGACAAATTGATGGCAAGGCGAAAGCTGCTTTTATTGACTCTGACATTCAATACATCCTTAGAAATAAAATTTCTTCAAGTGGGATGCATTCCATGGTCTCGGCAGTGGCTTGCCTTCTAAGTCTTCGAGCTTGTAGGCTGACTTTCCTGCCAGCGAGACTATTCTGAACGGGCCATGCCAGTTCAGGGCCAGCTTCCCTTCGTTTGGCTCTCTGTCAGCTGGCAGGGTTTTCTTTAGAACCAGCTCTCCCGCGGAGAACTTTCTTTCTCTGACATTTGATTGTATGCCCTGGCTAACCGTTGCTGATAGTCGGTCAGTCGCAGGGCTGCTGCTTCTCGTCGCTCGTCTGCCAGCTCCAGCTCCATTGCCAGGTTTGTCTCATTTCGGCCTTGGTCGACCAGCTCTGTCCTCAGGGTAGGAAGGCCGATTTCCAAAGGAATGACTGCCTCCATCCTGTAGGCCAGAGAGAAGGGTGTTGCCGAGGTGGACCTCCTTGGGGTCGTTCTGTATGCCCACAGCACGCTCGGAAGCTCCTCCGTCCATCTGCCCTTTGCCTTGTCCAGTCGCTTCTTCAGGCCGTCCAGGATCACTTTGTTGGAGATTTCTGCCTGGCCATTACTCTGTGGATATGCCGGAATGGAGTAATGATTTCTGATGCCGTGCTCTTGGCAGAAGTCTTTGAAGGACTTGGAGTCGAACTGAGTCCCGTTATCCGAAATCAGGGTCCGGGGGATGTCGAACCTCGTAAGGATGTTATTCCAAACGAAGTTCCTGGAGTCCCTGTCCGTGATTGAAGACAACGGTTCAGCTTCTATCCATTTTGTGAAGTAATCCGTAGCCACTATCAGCCATCTCTTGTTTCCTGGAGCTCGGTGAAGAGGCCCCACAATGTCCAGGCCCCATTGAGCGAAGGGCCATGGGCTAGAGAGGGGACTCAGATCTTGTGCTGGCTGATGGAGGGAGTGGGAGAACTTCTGGCACTTCTCGCATTTCCTGGTGTAGACCTGCGCGTCTTTCTGCATGTAGGGCCACCAGTAGCCCTGGCTTATTGCTCTGTAAGCCAGGGATCGACCTCCTATGTGACTGCCGCAGATTCCTTCGTGGATCTCATACAGGAAGTCGTCCACCTTGCTCTGATGGACGCATTGGAGGTATGGACCTGTGAAGGATTTCCTGTAGAGTTTGCCTTCGGGAGAGAGCCAGAATCGCGCTGCTTTGAGTCTGATCCGGCGAGCTTCAGCCTTGTCCTCGGGGAGCTGGTCGTCCTTCAAGTAGGCGACAATTGGATCCATCCAGCTTGGGCCGAGGTCAGCACAGAGGACAAGCCGAGATGAATGGAGTTCTAGACTTGACCTTGATACTGACCCAACCTCGATGGTCCTCTTCTTCCCTGCTTCGACAGCGGAGGCCAGGTTTGCAAGCGCATCTGCGTGCGTGTTGGTATCTCGGGATATTTGCCTGACCTCGGCTTTCTGGAAATGAGAGAGCAGTTTTTTCGCAAGGGCTAAGTAGGCCGCCATCCTGTCGTCCCTATCCTGGTAGTCTCCAGCGAGCTGGCTAGTCACCAGTTGAGAGTCGCTGAAGATCACCAGGTGCTGGGCTCCGAGGATTTGGGCGCTGTTCAACCCTGCAATCAGTGCTTCGTACTCTGCCTCATTGTTTATCGCTTTGAAGTCCAGGGTGAAGGCCTGCTCTATGACCAGACCCTCTAGCGATTGGAGAACTATGCCGGCACCAGCTCTCTTGGAGGTGGAGGACCCGTCGACAAAGATCTTCCATGCCGAGGTGGGAGACTGCTCGACCTCAGTTTCTACTGGCTCGTGCCCTGTGCCCCCCAGTCCCGTGCCGAGCTGGGTCGGAGCCGGGTTGGGGGAGACGAATTCGACAATAAAGTCTGCCAGAATCTGGGCTTTGATCGCAGTTCGGGGACGGTACTGTATATCATACTGCCCCAGTTCAACTGCTCACTTTGATGTTCGCCCTGAAAAGTCAGCCTTCTTGAACACTGAACGGAGTGGGTGCTCCGTGATCACCACAACAGTGTGGGATTGGAAATAATGGGAGAGCTTGCGGGAGGCACTGACGAGAGCCAACGCAAGCTTCTCCAATAGAAGGTACCTGGTCTCGGCATCGAGCAGGGTCTTGCTCGTGTAATAAATTGGTTTTTGAATTCCCTCGTCCTCCCTGATGAGGACGGAGCTCACTGCGTGATCCGAGACCGCCAGATACAAATACAGAATCTCCCCCGGAGTTGGGGTGGAGAGTAAGGGTGGTGACATTAAATAGGTTTTGAGCGCGGCCAATGCCTGGTCGCACTCGGGGGTCCACTGGAATTTCAAATTTTTCTTTAAAAGCTGAAAGAAAGGCCTGCACTTATCTGATGACCGGCTGATGAAGCGATTGAGTGCTGCAGCCATTCCTGTGAGCTTCTGAACTTCCTTCGTGGTAGAGGGGCTCTGGATGCCCTGAATTGCAGTGATCTGGTCCGGATTAGCCTCTATCCCCCTCCGCGTTACCAAGCTGCCGAGGAACTTGCCAGAGGCTACGCCGAAGGCGCACTTGGAAGCGTTTAGCTTGAGCTTGTACGCGCGGAGGATGTCGAAGACTTGGCCGAGATCCGCCAGATGATCGCCGGAGTGCACTGATTTGACGACCATGTCGTCGATGTACACCTCTACCGTTCGGCCGAGCTGAGCATGGAACATTTTTGTGACGAGGCGCTGATAGGTTGCCCCCGCGTTCTTTAGCCCGAAGGGCATCACCTTGTAGCAGTAAGTGCCGCGGGGGGTTATGAATGATGTTTTCTCCTCATCAGGCTCGTAGAGCGGGATCTGGTGGTAGCCTCTGTAGGCGTCGAGGAAGCTCATTCGGTCGTGACCGGCGGTGGCCTCGATCAGTTGTCAATCTTTGGAAGGGGGAAACTATCTTTAGGGCAGGCCCTGTTCAAGTCTGTGAAGTCCACGCACACCCTCCACTTTCCAGTTTTCTTCTTGACCACCACCGTGTTGGACAGCCACACCGGGTACTGGACTTCCCGGATGGCTCCTGCCTTTAGCAGGTTGTCGATCTCTTCGATGACCGCATCTGTCTGCTACAGCCCTGTCCTACGGGCCCTCTGCACTACCGGCTTGTGGTCGGGGTCCACATTCAGCTTGTGGCACATGACCTCAGGGTCGACCCCAGGCATTTCGCTTGGGCTCCAAGCGAAGACGTCGACGTTCTGCATCAAGAACCGAGAGAGCTCGGCCCTCTCCTCGTCTGGCAGCTGGGTGCCAACCAGGAAGAACCTGTCTGGATCTGCCGGGCTCAGCCTGACCTCAGCCAGGTCTTCGATGCTCTTCTTCTCGGGATCGCGGCCGATTTCATCGAGGCCTTTCTCGAACTCGGCGAGGTTGACGCGCTCTGGCTCCTTAACTGCCGGGACTGCGGCCAGCATGCACTGCCTGGCTTGCTGCTGATCTCCCTCCACTGTGACTACTTCCATCTTGCCCTCCTTGTTCTCGAGGACGAACTTCAGCTTTTGATGGAAGGAAGAAGGAACTGCTTCTAACTTGTGGAGCCACGTTCTGCCCAGAATGACGTTGTAGTGAGAAGGGGCGTCCACGACCAGAAAGTCGGCCGACACGGAGGCTCCGCCAACTCGGGTCTCCAGGGTGATCCTGCCCTTGGGGTAGACTGGCGTGGCGGACAACCCTAGCAGGGATGCACGGACCTCCGTGAGGTCTGTTCGGAGAGTTTCATCTTCTTGAAGCAGTCGTAGTAGAGGACCTCGGAGGAGCTGCCGGAGTCGACGAGGATCCTCTTCACTGTGAAGTCTCTCAGCTTCATGGTGAGGAGCAGGGGGTCGTTGTGAGGGAGCTGGATTCCCTCTAGGTCTCTGTCGGAGAACGAGATGGCGGGTCGGTCGCGGCGGGCTTTCTTGGATGCCGGAGCGAGCTCGGCTTTCATTACTTCCTTCCCGTGCGAAGCCCGCCTGGCTTCGGCACGGGCCTGGGAGCTGCCCCGGGACGAGGAAGCGGGAGCTGAGGACGCCAGATGGATCACGTTAATGATCTTCTCTGAATCCTCACTGTCTGGAGCCTGGGCTGCGCTCTGGTGATCCGGCCCTCGCTGCCGTCGGCATCACCTGCCTTGACGAATTCTGGAATGTGGCCCTCCTCGGCCAGCTTCTCCAGGTACCACTGCAAAGTCTTGCAGTCCTCGGTCTTGTGCCCGTTACCCCTATGGAAGGAGCAGTAGAGCTTGCTTCGGCTGCCGGCGGTGGGCTCATTCTTCAAGGGCTGAGGGTACTTGAAGAACGGCTTGGACCTGATCTTGGTCAGGATGCGGTAGATCGGCTCCTTGAAGACGACGCTGACGCTCTGACTGGCGCTGGAGGGAGGTCTGGGCTTCCAGGCGCCCCCGGACCTGGACGACGCAGGCTTCGCCGAACTGGAGACCCAGGCCTGCTTGGGCTCCTGCTTCTGGAAGGGCCTCCCGCCTCTCTGCCGAGGCTGGCTACTCTTCTGCTCGGGCTCCGGATGCCCGTCCTGATCCCTGGCTCGGATCTCGTCTTCCTCCTGGGCAATGAAGCGCTTTACCCGGGACATCAACTCTGCCATGGATTCTGGGGGGTTCCCGGCCAAGTCCTTCCGCAAGTCGTGGCCGGGGATCAGGGCATGCTGGAAGGCGTAGATTGCTATCTCCTCCCTGGTGCCCTCGATCTGGCTGTAGACCGCCCAGAATCGCCGGGCGAAGATGGCGAGGGTCTCACCCTGCTTCATTTTCAGGGCGAGGAGGTCCCCTTCTTTCTTGGGGACGACGCTGTAGGCTTGAAACTTCTTCAGGAAGGAGAGCTGGAGCTCCTTCCAACTGGAAACTGACTGCTCTGGGAGAGAACAGAACCATTTTAGGGGGAGGTCACCCAAACTGGAGGAGAAGATTTTGCAGTTTAGGCGACCCTCATTCCCCCAGATGGACATCTTCTGGGAGAAGTGTCGGAGGTGAGCGGATGGGTCGGACAGTCCGTCATAGGGGACGAACCGCGGGACGGAGAACTTTCTGGGCAAGGGGGTGCGCTCGATCTCTTTTGTGAAGGGTGAGCCCCCCAGATCAGTGTGACCACAGATCTGCTTCTGGTCCCGCACGTCCAGGTTGTGCTGGAGAGCCAATCTGACGCGTTTGTCAAATCGCTCCTGCTCATCGTCTTTCTCTGGAGACTGGGCCCTTGGCTTTCGCTTGGAGTGGTTCGGGCTGCGATGGCTATGAGTTCGGCCATCGCGGCTATGATGACTTCGGCTGTTGCTCGAGCCTTCGTCACGAATCTGGCTCCGTTTATGGTCCAGATGGTTTCTGAGGTCCTCGCGGGGAGGCTGGGCTGCCCTGCTGGGGGCGTCCCTCTTCTTCCCTCGAGGCTCAGAGACCTGCCTCAAGGAGGCGGTTTGCGCTGCCCTCAGCTGCTGCTGGAGCTCACGAATCAGCTGCTCTTGCCTCTGGAGGAGAGCAGTTTGGGCTTCGAGGACTCCTCCAGTGGCAGGGGGTTGAACGTGGCGCGTCTCTCCTACGGCCACCGCTTTGTCCTTCCGAGGACGCTCATCGCGTCTGGGTGGCATGACTTCTTCTGCTGAGATCGAGGCCTCGAGCCCCTCTTGGAAGGGGAACTCGACAAAGAGCTGAGAGCCTAAGCGGCCCTCGCCTGCAGACGTGCCATGCACCGTGCGGGAGCGCCCTTGAGGAGGGACGTCCGTCGACGGTGGTGGCAGCTCGAGCGCTGCTCTCGAGGACTCTACGCCCTTCCTAGCTTTCGGAGGCATGGCTTCTGAGAGATTGAGGTTAAGAAGGTTGGGAAGGTTGGGAAGGTTGGGATATTACTTTCCCACAGACGGCGCCAATTGTAGGTGCAGAAAATAATGACCCACAATAACTAGGGAGCCTTAGAGGACTTATCCGATGATGGTGATGACTGGGTGCCGTCTGAAAGCCTGAAAGGGAAGAACACACGGTCAGAGGACCCTGGCCTGGGCGGCGCAAGGCTCTCCGATGCCAAAGTCAGTGAAGGAACTGGGACAATGGAAGGAGAGGAAGAAGAGAGGCAGAAGTAACAGCTCTATGAGTTGTGTTGTGCGTACCTTGCATGTGAAATGCAGTCCTTTTTATAGACGATTTGGAAGATATCTTGGACGATATCTTGGCATGGGTCTCATGATTCCACTGGGAAGTCATGATCAGCCCACGTTGCAATTAATGCGGTCCAATCCAGCCCACTCTGCATTAAATGCGCGTCGGATCAGCCCACGCCGCATTTAATGCGCGTCTTGTTGGGCCAGATCGTGTTGGACGCCTTTGGCGGTAGGGGATCATCGGATCTGCCCTCGGGCCTTGCCCTGATGTGGCCTCAGCCGCTGGATGCCGCCATGTCAGTGATCTGGCGAAGATTGTGAGCGGCTGGATGTCGCGTCTGTCCCAATAGCTCGTGCCCCTATCTCTCCACGTGCCTGATGACGTGGGGGATGAGGGGCGCAAGTGGAGGCTCTTTCTTGCTTCGGCTTCCATCCCGGCTCCTTCAGCCGAGGTGGAGCTCTCTGCCGAGATGGCAACCGAGGTGGCCCAGTTCGGCGCTAGTGGCCCGGAGCTGCCTGACTTCGGCCGGACCCCCTGTCCTGGTGGCCGGGGTGAGCTTGGTGCCACGTGGATGGCACGCGGATGGCACGTGAGAGTGCTTAGCCTCATCTGATGGCTGTGATTAGCGTAATCCTGTGGTTCTGGAAATCTCCCCACACATTCGCTTTTTATCAAAATTTAGTAACCATTCAAATAATAATAATTGTAATTATCATATGGTTGATTCAACTAACATATAGCAACGAAACAGATTTAGTGGATATCTTTCTTTGATTCAGAATTTCATTTGCTTTTCCATTCATGTCTTTTGTTTCTTTTATGCATCAGGTTCTAAACCATAATCAAGTTGAGGGAAAAGATAGCCCAAGAATTATCTTGGGGAAGATGAAGGACAATAACTAATTTGTCTCGAGAAAACAACAACAATATCCTGAAAGTTTTTAAACTCGTTTTAACCACTCTTTAGCATCACTTCATACACCAAGACGAGGATCTGATTGGTATCTTTAGAGCTAAGCTCAAATATGTTTCATCCCAAAGAAATTAAGTACAATAAAGCCGGTGGATTCACATTAGCCCACTTCCAACCAACACATTAAGAGGCAACCAAGTCAAAAGATTAGATAGTAGATTGGGCTGCAAAAGGATCATCAAGGTTAAGCTTGCAAAGCATAGTTAAGAAAAGTGACTAGCAACTTTGGCTTGGGGAAAAAACTCAACCTCGAATTATGATGTCTACTTGGATTCAAGATTAATATCACCCTTGCACGATCAGCCAGTTGATATTCTTGCATCCAAAATAGGGAAAATGAGTGGACATCCGTGAATAGGGAGCTAGTGAAACTAAATGGCCTTATCTTTCTTCAAGAGCATTGAGTTGTCATATCAACAAAATCATCTAGCTATGAAACATGCATCAGGTTGCCACCATTACCTTTGATGATAAACACAAAACAGGATTAAAATATGAGATCATTGGATGGATATAAGTTTAAAAATCCATTTGCTCTGAATCAATGTGAATCGTCCATGGAAGAAATGTCCCTATCATATTCCTCCAAAAGATTTATGTCCAGTTGGTCTTCCACCACTGAATCAATCATGAATTCTTCTTAAGAAACTATACCTTTCTCTCTGGTTTCCATGGTTCAAAAATCATGTTTCAGGACAACTTCGTGGTCAACCCCTAAAATTGATAGGACAAGGCGTCGCATGTCGCCGCATAAATTTCTTTGCGAACTCCAAAAAATATGAAAAAAATCTAAAATTTTCAGAATATAGAATAATGTTAGAAAACAATTTTTTTTATTAGTTCACACTATAAACCTAAAAATCGGTCCCCCTAAGTGATGACATCTTGTATCATTGTTTGATCTTTAATTGTTAAATATGTTAAGTTTTAGTGTTTTAACTTTGAGATTATCCTTATAATATATAAATCAATCAATGTAGCCCATATCTAAAACCCAAACCTATGAAAAATTATTACTCTTTCTATTACCTTCATGATAAATTTCACTCCAATTAGAGAGTTGGACTCATTGTCAAATTGACCATGCCACACGATTAGAATCATTGGCCTAGTAGAAATAAGAATACAGGGTCTAGCCTTTTACAAGAAATTAGGTTGATCAAATGTTGTTATCAGAATATGCAGCATTTCCACTATTTAGGCAGGTTTCCTTGAAAAAGGGTTAAGGATTTCATGAACTCCTTAAGAAACAGATAAATCAAGAGTATTAGTCACTTAAAAATACCTTTCGATAGCTCCATTTGGCATTTATATTTAATCACATTTTTCATCCTTTTCTTTAATGTCATATTTTTTGCCGTTGATTAATAACATATTTATGTTCAAAACCTTGAGCAATTATAAGTAGCAGTCTAGTGTTGAAACTTAGGTCATTCAAACAAGAAAAAAATCAGAGAGAAAATTAAAAACATGCAGATCTGGAACTATGGATTTCAACTCAAGAAGTTAAGAAATCCAAACCTCACGACCATTGGTGCCTCCCACAACAAAAACCAAAAGAACACTTTAATCACCCAACTTTGGTTTTGCCTGAAAGCATTCAGAATTTCATTTATTAGCATGTAGAAGTAGGGGTGTAACGGTTCGGTTAACCGTTTCCGGTTATTTTGGGAAAACCGTTAACTAAACCATAACCGTGGTTTTCTGTATTTTAAAACCGTAACCGTAACCGTAACCGTGAAGACAAAAACCGTAGAAAATCGAACCGCGGTTAACCATATTAGACGGTTCAGTTATGATTAATAACCGTAGAAAATGCCCTGCACCATGTTGGCAGAGAATGACAAAGAAAAAACCAGATACTTTCAGATAAGCACTTCCCAGCATCACCTTAGTTGATTGGATTCAAATTCAAACTGTTATACAGTGTCATTGAAGTTCTAACCTAGTCCAAGTTTACAAGCAGCCAAAAGTATCAATTTTTGGCATCAGAGCTTTGGGTTTTCATCAATTAACTACACAGAACCATCCACATTTCATTCTCAATTCATAAAAACCAATACAACTAGCAGGCATCAGAAACAAGAATTCCACTCAAAATCTACAAGATTGGAGTTTCATGAATTAATCACAAAAACACGGACACTTCATTCGAATTTGTAAAAACTGCTACAACTAGCATTCATCTTAAACAATAAAAGGAGTTTGAATTACATACTACAAGATTAGGCAGCCATTTCTCGTTCTCAGCATCGGCAAAAACGATGTTGAGCCAGTCCGAGTTCCTCGCATCCAATTCAAGGACGAGATCGAGCAAGGAATTGCAAAGCCTACACTTGGGCGAGTAGAACTTGAGCACCGTCGCCTCTTTCTGGCTCGCGAGCGCTGATGCGAAGGTGCGTTGCTCGGCTTCTCCTTGTTCTTCTGGAGATTGGATGTGGTTCCTGCTGTTGATTTGGAAAGCGACCGAAGGGGTTTTGGGGGTTTGGGTAGAGGGGTTTGTTAGGGTTTTGGAAGCGGAATCGAAGAGATTGAAGGCGAGAGAGGAGATGGTTTGGAGGGATTTGAAGAGAAAAGGGGGGTCGGAGCTGTTGCAGGAGTTAGGGCTTTTAGGTTTTTGGGGAAGATCCCAGGGCCATTTCATCACACTGTATAACCAAATAATTACTTGGCAGAGAGAGAGGCGTCTTCTTCTTCTTTGTGCGTCGAGACAGAGAGAGGAGAAAGGGGCTGGCAGCTACAGCTGGGAGTTGAGAGGAAGAGGCGAGAGAGAAAGGCCTAGGGTTTCTTTGTTTTGTTACAATGTTACTTATACATAAGTTAAGAAAAATTTTCATTCAACCCCTTATTTTTTTCCTTTATTTGTATAACAGTACAGTTAACCATGTGCGGTTAACCGAACTGTATTTTACGGATACGGTTCGGTTCGGTTAACCGCCGTAAGTTATTATGGAAAACCGTAACCGAACCGAACCGTGCGGTTTTTGGATTTCATTAACCGTAACCGTAACTGAACCATGAAACACGGTTATTAACTGTGGTTCGATTCGGTTAGACGGTTTCTCAATTTTTTTTTTACACCCCTATGTAGAAGAGGACCTTATCAATCTCACATGTTCACATAAGATAGGCCTAGATTCCCCTTTGATTGGTTCAAATAGGCAGTTAGATTTGGATCCAATGGGGTTGTGTAATTGTGTTGCCCATTTATCTACCCAGATTGACAACCTATGTGAGTAATCATGAGGCATGTAACACATTTCCTACATGCGCACGTAAGAACATCATCTTTCTATATAGGGATGGGTTAGAGTTAGACTGTCTTTTGCAAACCAAAACTTCATGGCAACTTGTCCAACACAGATGTTGCAAACATGCATGCTAAGTTGAGGTATCAAAATTGTGGGTCCCAACAAGGATGGATTGACAATCTCACGATTGAAAAGAGTTTTGAATACTCTTGAGAATATATTATTCTGTGTGTCTCTCTTGGAGAACCAGCACATGTATATATAGGAATTACAAGCCTTTAATCAAGGCAATTTACAAAGTAAATTAGCTAATCACTAAGCTAAGTTAGGAAAGCAATCAATCTAATATTTACAGCATAAGGATGGATTACATCTCCAAAAAAAAAAAAAAAACAATTAATGACCATAAAATAGGAAAGATCAGGAGTCCAAATTCAGTAAGAAAAATCACATGATAATGGTCTTCAATGAGCATGATTTTGAACTATAAACAATTCAAGGTAAGACCCACTTTTTTTTAAAGAAAAGCAAGTCCCAGAACTTCAATGATCTCGATTTGCATACATGTATGCCTCATGCAAATGGATAAGTTAACGTAATGTTTTTGGTTTCAATAATACATACATGGAAGCAACAGGAAAAAATAAAAGGAGAATACTACCTGCCCAAGGCCAAATCTTCCAAACCCACTTTTGAGAAACCGCCCAACAGCATTGGAATGATACTCTAATCCAGGTATATCATAGTTTGCTATGCCATTGTCAGAAGCTTATAAAGCAGTCCTCTGCCACTATAAGCATCACTGGTGAAATTACTTTCTATGGTTAACAAGCCTTCTCTGAAACTTTGGTTCCTCCTCTTCAAACTTGATAGTTTGTGAAAGGTCTTGAAAACATGATCTACCCTATCACGCAACTCCAGCCTCAACTGCATGTCACTGTATACTTGTTTGTTGCCATGGTTTGTCTCTTCATCATCCCAGCTACCCCAATGATCATCAAAATCATCAATTTTCGATTGACTAGAGGAAACTTCACTGGGCTTCTCAGACTTGTCCCTTTTCAAATTGGCTTCCAATTCTTCCTCCAGATCATGAAGGAACTGAAAATTTGCCATAGTTGGATTTTCAAGGATCGCATCAACTATGGCCTCCTTCAATGAATGCTCTTCTTCTCAAGAAAATGGGCCACCAGAACCAGATGTTGCAAAATTTTCACCAGCCAAGATATATCTGGTAATTGCAAGAATCAAAGCATCCTGAAAAGAAAGAAGACTCTGCTGATTGGCTCCCACTAAAACGCTCTTATGGATGAGATCCCGTATTTGTCCAGAGAGGCTCTGGCTCGTGTCTCCAGCACTTGAGCTCAATACTCTCTCAGCACTAACAAATGCATCCCATCAGGAACTATTTGGTTCACACTAAGAGTGATTTCTGCAGCTGTAGCCAGCTGAATGATACCCCAGTTTCTCATTAACGACATCTGGTCCGAACCAAGCGTTTTAGCCATAGAACGCTACTCCAACGGAGTAGCAAAACCGGGACAGATTCTCATGTTTACAGTCATTTTCTCTCTACGCAGAGTATCCTGAAGCCACTTCGAAGAAGACCGTGGCCGCTAGCATTCTTCCAATCTCATCTCTACTAGAGGGCAGAGCTCTCCACAAAGCAGCTGCAAAAGGGATGGGGGGCGAGCTGAGACCAAAAGCTGACCGAAGAGTGGACCATAAAATTGTTGCACAAGTACATATCACGCCCCAGAATCTGGCTGGATCCTAACCGCCTCCTTAGGGCGTGAGAATCAGGGCCAATTATAGCTTCTTTTCTTTAAATGCATTTGTGGCACCAATTCTAGGTGGATCGAAGTCTGCAGTGAGGCTATTAGTGATGACCAGTCACCACAAACAAATGTAGAAGCAACAATTCATGCAATCTTTGCAGATGGTCACCAATATAACATATAGCAATGTCGGAGCTGATACAAATAACAAAAAGGCATTTACTTAAAGTTTAATTACAAATGCATTAGATTTTAAATGAAGGTCCAATACTACAATAGTGACATGTAAGATATGCACTTATACTTGTCAACTAGGCCAATGGGCCTAGGTCAGTGGGCTCAGCCCATAAAACTCAAAAGTCAAATCAAATCTCGTTTGTAAATTTATGTAATTGATTATGTGCCTTATTAGGAGATCTGATTAGATGTTAATTAGATTAGATTTCCTTTATTTATGTAATTGATTATGTGCCTTATTAGGAGATCTGATTAGATGTTAATTAGATTAGATTTCCTTTATTTCAGTTGATTATCTCAATCAATGTAATCTTTTATGTAAACTTTATCTCTATATATTAAAAGATCGTGACCCTCAAAGGGGATCATGGAATTCACAAAGTTATTCGTCTCTTCTTCCTTCCTCTGGCTTTGACATGGTATCAGAGCTCTGAGTGAAACTAAACTCTATACAGAGTTTTGAGTGGATCTTCTTCATCTTCCAAGCATTGGAAGACATCATAGTGTCTGAGTAAATCTCCTTCATCTTCCAAGCGTTGGAAGTCATCAGTTCAAGGTGAGTCATACGTGGCCCACCCCAGATCCACATCATCAAATCTGGAAATTGCAACCACTCTGGTCGCCTGAATATTCTGGTGTTTATGGACATTTTTTTAGGATTTTTTGCATCTCAGAGGTAGGATTTCTATCCTTTCTTGTGAAATCCCAGTTTCTGCAGTATCGTTTCATCACAGCCATCCAAATTTCTGGATCTGGCTCCTTTTTTGCAAGCAATCTAGTTTGTTGGATGCGAATTTTTATCCTTCATCAGCCTATGATGACTGATTGATCATTCACTTCAGTTTTGCACTGCTGTACTCCATTCTAGCTGAAAAATTCAGGTCGCCTAGCACTATTTTTTTGAAAAATCTGGGTTGCTGCAGTTTTTTTTCAAATCTGATTGCTCAGTTGGATCACTTGGATCCATCATTGGTTGCTGTCTACTACAATCTGCTTGTGATCTGCTCCATCATATTTTTTGTGATCTCCTCACATCTGGTTAGCATTCCTTATCAGTTTGTGTTAAGAACAGTGAAATTTTGTTTGCACAGTTTGATAGATCTACTATTTTACTGAAATGGAAAAGCATGAAATTAAATTGATCCAATTTAATGGAAAAAATTATACTTCCTGATCCTATCAATTTCAAGTCTATCTTGAAGGAAAGGAAATGTGGGGACTTGTTTCAGGATGGGATCCACGACCTAAGGAAGATGAGAAAAAAAATACTCTCTTGGAATACTAAGGATGCCAAGATAAAAACCTGGATTCTTGGTTCCGTTGAACAAACCGTACAAGACCTCCAAGGAGATGTGGGAATATCTGAAACAAGTGTATCACCAAGGGAACTCTGCCCATCAATACCAACTTGAACTGGAGATTGCTCAGTATTCCCAAGGCACCTCTTCCATCTAGGATTATTATATAGGAGTTCTCAATTTATGGGCGAAATATGATGAAATCAAATATCTCAATGTATCTGAGGCAGCCCTTTCTGAGATTCAAACATTACGGCAACTTCTCATAGAGATCAGTTCCTCATGAAATTGAGATCTGAATATGAGATTGTTCGTTCCAATTTGATGAGCAGAGTTCCATCTCCATCTCTGAATGAGTGTCTTAATGAACTCTTGCGAGAGGAACAAAGTCAGCTCACTCAGCATGTTCTGAACCAACAGTCCTCAGGAAACTCTCCTGATGTCGCATATGCTACCACTACCAGTTACACTCCTGGTGTCTCTCACGGTCCGGGAGGGATCATTCATCATACTACTTCTGCTGCTAAAAGACAAACCCCTGCAAGAGATCTCAGCAAAATCCAACGCTTTGGCTGTAAGCGTTATGGACACTATGCCTCACAGTGTAAGACCAAGTTTGTAATTACTGCAAATCCAATGGTCATGTTATCAATGAATGCAAAAGGCGGCCACAAAATCGCACTCCACGAGCATATCATGTCAACACTGCTGATGCTACTACTTCCAGTGATAGTCCTTCCGCACCGGTCATGCCTTCGCCATCTCCTGCCTCCACTACTGTTCCTCATATCACCCCTGAGCTTATTCAACAAATGATCATAAATGCCTTTTCTGCACTTGGCATTTCAGGTAACCAACAATCCTCTTTTTCCATATGGTTTATTGATTCTGGAGCTTCCAATCACATGACCTCCTCCACCACTCATCTCTCTAACCTGCAACCATATAATGGGAATTTGCAAGTCAATACTGCTGATGGTCAAAAGCTTCCTATTACAGCTACTGGTGATATCATTCATTATTTACCTCTCACAAAAGTCTTTCTATCTCCTCATCTTACTACAAATCTTCTGTCTGTTGGACAACTGATTGATGATAATTGTAATGTTTCCTTTTCTCGCTCTGGTTGTGTTGTGCAGGATCAAGTGTCGGGGACGGTGATCGCGAAGGGGCCTAAGTGTGGACGCCTGTTTCCTCTTGTGATGCCTTCCTCTCAGAATAAACAAATCTCTGCTTTTTCTTGTTTTTCTCCTTAAGATGTTTGGAGGCTCTGGCACAATAGATTAGGCCATCCTCATTCAAAATTGTTATCTTTGATGTTGAACACTCGTAGTATTAATGAAAATAAAACATCTTTTATTCACATTTCTGATGAGTGTTCTATTTGCAAACTTGGAAAAAGTAAAGTTCTTCCATTTTCTTCCAAATCTACTATGGCTTCAAATTGCTTTGACATTATTCATAGTGACATCTGGGGGATTACACCTGTAATTTCTCATACACATTTCAAATATTTTGTCACATTTATTGATGATCATAGTAGATTCACATGGGTTTATTCTTACACTCTAAATCTGAAGTCTTTGATACTTTCCAAAAATTTATGGCGTATGTTGAAAATCAGTTTTCTACTCACATAAAAGTTCTCCGATCTGATTCCGGAGGGGAATATATGTCCCATCAGTTTCAAACTTTTTTGCAAAAACACGGGATTTTATCACAGCGATCATGCCCTTACACTCCTCAACAGAACGGAGTTGCAGAACACAAAACAGACATCTCCTCGATACTGTTCGTTCTCTTCTCTTAGAATCATCAGTTCCCGCAAGATTTTGGCCCGAAGCGTTAGCCACTGCAGTTCACTTAATCAATCACTTACCATCCTATCGCCTCACCAATCAAACACCATACTTTCGTCTCTTTCGTAAAGATCCTTCTTATACCCACCTGCGCATTTTTGGCTGTGTGTGTTTTGTTCATCTTCCTCCGACTGAACGTACTAAATTAACTGCTCAGTCCGCCAAATGTGCATTCCTTGGCTACGCATCTCACCAAAAGGGGTATATCTGCTATGATCCTGTGGTCAACCGTCTTCGCATCTCTCGAAATGTCACATTTTTCGAAAATCAAAGTTTTTTTTTAACCATTCCTCGGATTTACCATCATTTTCTCATCTACCAGAGTTTTCTGACCCAATCTCTTCTCCACTCCTTGTCTATGAACGACGTCGTTATAAGGATGTTCCACTACTGCCTCCCCCTCCGGATCCCTCACCGGCACCTAATCTTGACCACGCTTCATCACATGATGCTTCATCTCCAATTCAGCTTCGACGCTCTACCCGTCTCTCTAAGCCTCCAGAAAAATATGGGTTCACTCACACATCCTTGCTTGCTACTCTCTCCTCTATTGCTATTCCTTCTTCTTACTCACAGGCGGTGAAGCATGCTGTTGGCAAAAAGTTATGCACAAAGAATTAGCTGCACTGCAGGAGAATCATACCTGGGATATTGTTCCATGTCCCTCATCTGCAAAACCTATCGACTGCAAATGGGTTTTTTCAGTCAACTTAAGTCTGATGGCTCGTTGGATCGTTATAAAGCACGGTTAGTCGCACTGGGCAACCGACAGGAATATGGCATTGACTATGAAGAAACATTTTCTCCAGTTGCAAAAATGACAACAATCCGTACTGTTCTTGCCATTGCTGCTTCTCACTCATGGCCTCTTTACCAATTTGATGTCAAGAATGCCTTTCTTCATGGTGATCTCAAGGAAGAAGCCTATATGCGACTTCCCCAAGGCATTACGGGTGTTTCGGCAGGAGACTGCGCGCGCTTAAGACGCTCTCTATATGGTCTTAAGCAAGCTCCGCGTGCTTGGTTTGAGAAATTTAGAGATGCTCTCCTTCATCTACAGTTCTCTCAAAGTGCCTCTGATCCTTCTATGTTCCTTCATCGCCCCTCAAAAGGGATTACTGTCCTCTTGGTGTACGTGGATGATATCATCATATCTGGGACAGATTCTGGCATGATCACCCATCTACAGGCATCTTTACATGAATCTTTTCATATGAAAGACTTAGGCCCACTCACATATTTTTTAGGCCTTGAGGTTTATCAGTCAGAAAAAGGTCTCATCCTCGATCAACATAAATATGCTATGGATCTTATTGAGACGGCTGGCCTTCAAAACTCTACTCCTGTAGATACACCTGTTGAGGCTAATCTACAACTCGCACACGATACGGGTGATCTTCTTCCTGATGCCATAATGTATCGCCGTTTAGTCGGCAGCTTGATCTATTTGACTATCACTCGGCCTGATATCTCATATGCAGTGAATCTGGTTAGTCAGTTCATGACACAACCACGCCATCTCCATCTTGTTGCTGTTCGGCGCATTTTTCGCTATGTTCTTCATTCACCATCTCGTGGCCTTTTCTTTCCTGTGGGCAATTCGACTCTCTCATTGCTTACTCAGATTCTGACTGGGCTGGTTGTCCTGACAGTCGACGGTCTACCACTGGCTGGTGCATGTTCTTAGGGGACTCGTTGATCTCCTGGAAGTGTAAAGAAACAAGATAAAGTCTCCAAATCATCCACAGAAGCAGAATATCGGGCTATGTCGGCTGCCACATCTGAAATTGTCTGGCTTCGGGGTCTTCTTTCTGAACTTGGATTTCCACAATCTGGCCCTACACCTCTCTATGCGGACAATACCAGTGCCATACGGATTACTGAAAATCCTGTCTTCCATGAACGCACAAAGCATATTGAAGTGGCTTGTCATTACATACGTGATGAATTTGTGCGTGAAGCAATTACTCTTCCTCATGTTCCTACCGGACTTCAAATTGCAGATATATTTACCAAGGGACTTCCTCGGCCACGACACCAATTCTTAGTTGGCAAATTGATGCTTGCGGATTCACCAGCATTAATTTGAGGGGGGGTGTCAACTAGGCCAATGGGCCTAGGTCAGTGGGCTCAGCCCATAAAACTCAAAAGTCAAATCAAATCTCGTTTGTAAATTTATGTAATTGATTTTCAAATCAAATCTCGTTTGTAAATTTATGTAATTGATTATGTGCCTTATTAGGAGATCTAATTAGATGTTAATTAGATTAGATTCCCTTTATTTATGTAATTGATTATGTGCCTTATTAGGAGATCTGATTAGATGTTAATTAGATTAGATTTCCTTGATTTCAGTTGATTATCTCAATCAATGTAATCTTTTATGTAAACTTTATCTCTATATATTAAAAGATCGTGACCCTCAAAGGGAATCATCGAATTCACAAAGTTATTCGTCTCTTCTTCCTTCCTCTAGCTTTGACAATACTCATATAATCTAGATGTAATGCGAGGCTCTCAAGTACTAGGCCACAACACCACACTTGTGCTATGGTCCACTAGTGGTAACCCTCGACCGACGAATCCTGTGGGACCGCCTCAGCCACCTACACAACATGGCTCCGCTACCTAAGCACCAAATGTAGCATCATCAAATTACGATAATCTGACAAATAAATAGATCTTATGCGTCAAAACTGAGTAAGGACTATCATAGATCATGTGAGTAACAACGAACGACAGCTAGGCATAAAGCATGAATAAATGACAAACCATACAAATCATATGAAGATGAGTCCCTACCTACACACTCTAACAACGTGGCGCTCCACATATGCTATCAGAATGAAACCCAGATGAAGTTGGTAAAACAAATGTAACCTAGGCAAACCCGGTAACCCAAACAAGCTGGTATGATGGTGTACGTCCATCTCTCAATCTGCGGACGGTAAATACATACGCATGCATAACTCTACCCACAAAGAGGCGCCCTAACCGTGGGAGGCTAAATCGGCCTAGTGGTGCATAACATGAAGGGTCAAATGTAATACACACACAGATATAGTCCCCGGCTAGCATCTCGTTGGGTATTTCCACTGAACAGACAAATAGAGCAAAACAAAGAGGAACTACTCCACACGCATATTTCACCTAAACATATCCATAACCGTAAACCGAGTAGTTCCCGATACCCATCCTCTAGCACGAGACACCTCCTAACAGATAACACTGCCTTTTTTTAATCCATATTATGGGCTTGTTTCGTCTCTCTACTTTTTTTTTGGATAGACCCAACAAAATAGAGCCATTAAAAGAAGAGGTTAGAATAAAAAAGGAGTGCTTGGTTGTTATAAAAAAAAAAGAGTATTTGGTAATGCAATGATCCATTTTAAATAGACTTTTTTTAATCAATGGTTGAAAGTTTTTCACAAATTTCTTGAGGTCCACAGGGAATCAAGCATTGAAGATTGACCCCATAGCCATCTTCAACATTCCAAAGAGATCTAGATATTTGGATCTTGTGTTTGGGGCCCACATAATCCAAAAAATACTATCAAATGACTTACTTTTTTACACATATCTCGAGATTGGTGATGATCCAAAGGCTGAACTTTGGTCCCATAGTTGTACTTGATCTTAGGAACAATTTCAACAGTTTGAATCGAGATTTACTATACCAGATACAATAAAAAAAAAAAAAAAAGAGAGAATAAAATGATTGCTACCCCTATATGATGGTGTGTTTATTTTTTGGGAATTTCTTTAATATTTAGCAATATAGCAAAATTAGTTTAAAGTGTTATTTTTTTTTTGGCGATACTGCTTTGTTTATTTCATACTAACAATAGCCTGCTTATTTCCTAGCCCTATCTGCCATCAGGTTAGAGATGAGTACAAACTCATCCACCACAAGTTCATTAGTTCACTCTTCACATGACAACCTGTAATAAATATCCATTCTGCAATGGACTTCAAATATTCATTAATCCACATGAGTTCATGCAATTCATTAAAAAATTCATTCACCAGTTTGCTCTTCACAGGACAACCTGTAACAAGCATGAAGCATCATTTCCATGGGAATTCAAATATTCATTCATCCACATGAAGTTCATACAATTTAACCATACCAAATAATACGAAGATTAACTCCACACAAATACAATTTATTTTGGAGAAACACGAGACACCCCAGAGGCAAGGGTGTCCCATCTCACAGAGCTGCCCGTCTCATAAGTGTACCACTTACCCATCTAGCAATAATAATAATAATAATAATAAATAAATAAATAAATACCATTCATTTTGCACATAAAGATCATACAATTCATTTTCCATATGAAATCCAATTTATTATCTTGATGTTACAAACATCAATCCCATACCATCAAAGATACAACCATCTATTTTATGCATATATATATATACATACATACATACAAGTTACAATTTCATACATACATACATCACAGATTTAAGGGTATTCTGCACCTATCACAGTTAAAGGCATTCTCGTCTATTTTCACTGTGTGGCTTGTAAGAGTACCTCCAAGGAAAATCTTAAAATTTAGGAAGAAGGGGAATTCAGATGTAGAGGACCGCACGGTCCAAAAGCCCACAATAAAATGCAGTCTTCTGGAAAGAAAACATTTCATAAATTAGAAAATTCTGGATGTATGACAAAAATCAGTTCACTTTGATTCATTACCTCTATAGGTTACAAACCATATTATGAGAACAAGGTAGAAATCCTTTAAAGCTTCAATCCTGGGGTAAATACCTTCGCAAGCATCACGCCACTTTAATCTGAGAGGCTAGAAGAATCAGGAAAGGTGGTCTGTCTAACATTTCTTCTTTGTGGATCCCGGCTAAGGCCATGTTTCTTCAAGGTTTTGATATAGTTTCTCATCAGGCTAAACTTGTTGCTACCAAGATGATAGAAGTAATCCCATGTGTAAATCCCAGTTTTGTGCAAGTCATCAAAAACTATTCTGATAATCAACACAAATAACCAATCAATAAATTAGGAAAAAAGTTGAATGACATCCATTACATGTACATGAAATGGAAGTAAAAGCAAGTCGTACTGTTGTACCTTATTCCATAGTTGCCTATGGGTTCTGCTGACATGATGCCCACATGCCGACGTCCAAATATTACCTAGTTAAAAAAAAAAAGGGAATGAGAGCTCAGGTCAGGCCTCAAATGAGTATATATTTTGGAAGATACAAACAATCATAGAAAGTCATTTTGTTTGACAGTCTGTAGACTTCAGTCAAATGTTAGCGGGCAAACATGATCAGATGAATATTTACTGATGCTGGCAACAATATATTACAGGTTTGTGGTCAATAGTAATGAGCAACGAAAGCTACCAGCAATTCCTTTCGCAATCACAAAATGATATATTCCAGGTGTATATACCAAAGCTTCAGTTGGAGCCTTACTGGAACAAGGATGAAGACATGGATAGCTTCCACATGGTACCATAACTCAACCCTAAGCGCTAGTACAAAGTTCAAATGTTCTCCAAGGAGCAAGGATGAAAATAGCGGTAGCGGCAGGCGTCGCGGAACGCTATGCAGCGGGCGCTACGTATCATAGCGGCGTAGCAGTGCAATTTGAAAAAATCATCAAAAAAATCTGAAAATTTTGTAGAAAATCTAGAATATTGTTAAATGAGAGAAAATGCAATTTTTTTCTTTTTTCTTTTTGCAAAAGTAACTAAGATAAGGGGGCGTAGCGGTCCCCTCGTTGCATGAGATCCTGTATCACTGTATAAATAGAAATAATAGTAATGATCTTTTTTTTTTATATGTATTCATATTGCTTAGTTATGCTAACTTAGAAACTAATGAAAGGCTCATAAAAAACTTGTCATGAAGTCAAGACTTGAGTACCTATTGAAAAGAATACATCTACCAAAGAGGGTGTCTAATACGATGTACCTAGAAAAGAACTCTCTGTATTGACTGTAATTTGGCAAGATCATGTGCTTTTTGGAGTTCTTTTAAACATAAAAGGGTAGAAGAGTTGAGTACAAATGTTATTTGGAGAGAACAAGAAAAGAAATAAGTCTTATTGTGCATTTTAAAATTTTTTAAAAAATACAAATTTGTCTCACTCCGTAGTGGCCACTACGGGTGTGAACTCCACTAAATGCATTTTAGCGTAGCGGTCCCGATATAGCGGCCGCTACGTAGCTATTTTCATCCATGCCAAGGAGTTTCGGTAATGGACATGAGTCTATTATTGTTGGTCGACTAACTGTTAGTCTTAATCATGTTTTGCTAAGAGTTAATCATGCCAATCATTAGCTTAAGTGATAAGTGATGGTCTCGATCAGTCTTTACAATGGTGATTATTAAAACTTCAAGTCATTAGTCAAGTTATAAATCTTCGTGATTATCATTTATGGCCTCTTTTCTAATTTTAGAAAGATCAAACGAGGGAGTGGCCAAATTTTATGTATTACTAGGATTCTTAATTCTGCGTTTTATGCAAAGCCTGAAAGGCTTTAAATTTATTAACTTGTGACAAACACAAGATTTAATAAATTTTCATTAAAGCCTTTGGCTCTTTATCGCTTGTTTGGAGAAGACTCCTAACTCTCTTTACATTTATTACCTAGTGACAGCTCTTTCCCTTGATGAGGGCCAAGGATGCAAATAGCGGCCGATACGTAGCATAGCGGACGAAATATCAGCCATCGCAACCGTGGCAGCCCTTAGAGGCCCATACATTCTCATAGTGGCCGCCACGTTTCAGCCAAGGTTAAATCACACCCCCCCTCCCCTCGTTTGTTCAACTGGTGGAAGAAAAAAAGGAAAAGAAGAAAAAGAGGGATGGACAGAGAAAGGAGTTGCAGAGGACGTGTTGGAGCAGCAATAGCACCCACGACTGCATGCAGCAGGAGAAGGCAGCACCGGCGCAACGACACCATTGGCGCAGCAGCCATGGTTTAAAAAATCGGCCGGTACCGGTTCGTATCGGCCGATACGAACCGGTATCGGCCGACACCGAACCGATATCTCGCTAAGATATCGGTATCGGCGATACCGAGTTAAATATCGCCAAAATATCGCGATATATCGGCCGATTTGATGTTCATATCGGCCGTCGCGATATCTCGGCCGATATTTTGATATCCTTCCTTTTTTTTTTTTTTTTCTTTTTTTTTTTTTCGGGGGCGTTGCCCCCGATCCCCCGCCGGGGGATACCCCCGGACCCCCTCTGCGAAGCGCATGTTTTAGAGAAATGGCAATCAAGAAGACAAAATGATCCTATTTGACCATGATAGCTAGGACTCTTTTGCTAATTGTCATTCTTTTTTTTGTGCTTGGATGTCTATTATTATCATAAGCTGCTAGATATGGTATTAAACTTATTTAATTATATTTGGAATGATATAGTAGTAAAGATTGTGTAATACACTAATTCATGAACCAAAAAGCTTTATATTGAGTATTTGAGTTAGATTCGATGTTACTCACTTATTTTTCCCTAGATCTAGTATTTTAAAGTGTAGATCTAAATTTTTTTTATTTCCAAAATTTGGGGCTTTCTTGAAATCAATTACATTTTTTCACATTAGTGTTCAAATGCATTGATAATGTGTTAGTTTAAAATAGATCTATACTTTTGGAACAAAAAAGTATGAGTTTTTGCCAAAAATTGTGGTTGCATTATGTCAAATTTATGATATTTCATCTTATTGATCATGAGCATCAATAATGGTTGCATTATATAAAATACTGGAGAATAAAGCGAACAATGACACAGACAGGACTCATAACTTAAGGTGACCGAGATTTTGATTTATTGTTGTTACTAATGGAAAAAAATATTGTTTTCCAACATTTTCTAATATTCTGGATTTTTTGAATTTTTTTGCGAATTTTTTTTTATTAAAAAAAATCATACCGCGACGACCGCGACGGACCGATATCCGCGACGTATCGGTTTTTCGGCCCGGCCGATACCGCGACCGATACCAAGATTTTAAACCATGGCAGCAGCAGCATCAGCGCAAGTAGCACCTGGCAGCATCGGCTCAGGCGCACAGCACCTCTCCAAGCAGCAGGTGCTCCTATTCCTTCTCCTTCTCCTTCTCCTCCTTCTCCTTCTCCTTCTCCTTCTCCGTCTCCCACCTTTCCTTACGATTCTTCTTTTTCGGACGAAGCTAGGGCAGAAAATGCCCTTTATCGATTGAGACCTCTTTTTTAATTAAAGGTAAGTTATGGGCCCCACGGTTGGCCCACCTGATGAAAGGCTTAAATAAAAATTAAAAAAGGGCGATTATAAAACATTAAAAAACCATGCAAAAAATAAAAAATAAACAAATAAACCACTGATTAACTGATTAAAAACTATTCAAAACATTAGAAAACAGTAAAAATAAAACTACTAAAAATTGATAAAAAAAAATGAAAAAAAAAAACCCAATCCATTAAAAATTACCATTCAATAAAATGGGCCCTTCCAAAACAAGAAAAGTTGACTCTAATAGAAAATAGGGCCCAACCAATGTTCACTCTAATAGAAAATATGACTCTAACATAATTACACTCTAATAGAAAATGGACCCCTTTTCACTCTAACAAAAAATAGTGCCCCAGTCAAATTTCACTTTAATAGAATTTCTTTCTCCATATATATGAATAATTCAAAATACAACTCCGAAATGTTCTATTCTAAGCATGATAGTGACAATAGTTTGATTATAAACATTTTGTTAGTTTTTAACTTAAAATAGCCAACCAACATAAATAAACATGAACAAATTGATCAATATTATTATTTTATAATCATACAGCGATACAGGACTCCATGCAATGAAGGGACCGCTGCACCCTCCTATATAAGTTACTTTTGAAAACAAACATTAGATTCTATCATTTTCCAATATTCTGGATTTTCTGAATTTTTTTAGATTTTTTTGACGATTTTTTCACAAAGCACCGCTACACCGCTACGTAGCACCCGCTTCATAGCGTTTTGACGGCGGGTCACTACGCCCACCGCTACCGCTATTTTCATCATTGATGAGGGCTCCAAAGCGAAGGCCGACTAGGAGATGACTTCTAAATCCTATCCTACATTAAATAACCCACTTCTTCCTACATGACATTTGCCACATTGTAATTTTTAACCTAAAAGAATACTGTACGGTGTCCTGAAAAATGGAATTGTATTAGACGTGGCCAGCCAAGCAGAAACAAGAGAAACAATTGACTCTGCGATATAAGGAATAAGAAAGGAATCAACCAAGAAGCACCATAAAAGACATCATAGCTTAGATATTTTATCATATTCCACCATGTACCTTTTCTCCACCAACTGATCTGATCTTGCTGTCCGCTGCAGGGCTATATATTCTAAGAAATTCAGCTGATAAATGAAATACACTCCCATCGGCAAACTCCACCTCTACCTGAAACCAGGGGTTCAAATAAATAAAACAGATATTAAAAGTTCACATAGCTTAAGAACAGCCAATTAGGAAGATCTTGTAAAATTTATTACTGAGCAAAGGTTTAAAAAAAAAAAAAAAAAAAAAAAAAAAAAAAAAAAAAAAAAAAAACAGAATAACCCGTATAGAGGTCAATAAGGCTGCACTTCCTTTTCTTTTCTTATTCTTTTTTTTTTTTTTCAACATGAAAAACTCGAATTCACACTCTTTCACACAACACCCATGTCGCTAACCAACAGACCAACAGCAAGGGACTTGAGGTTGCATTTGATATCTGTACATTTTGATATTTTTTATTTATTTATTTTAAATGGATTTTAATAAAATTCTTAAGCATGCAAATTCCCCCTACAAAAGAAAACATATGGACTTGTTTGGACCTAACTAAGCACTCAATAGAGTCTTAAAGTATGTTTTTGTGTCATGCATGTTGAGTTGGAGCATAAAAGGAAATAGCATCAAATAAGACAGAAACTCCAATATGGATACATTGGAGTGCCTGAAACTTCAATATTAGGTGAAAATACCATATACTAAACATACCTGATGCTGTACCAGATGATATTCAGATCTCTCAAATAGTAGTGCTGCTTGGGATTTGGATTTATATCCAAATGCATCCAAAACCACATAGAAACTGTTATATGGTGTATGATATGAGTACGACCCGTAGCTGTGGTGGGTTGGGGGGTTACATGCATCATATACCAGGTGGCATTCTGCAACCAACTACAGGCTGCATCTGCATGTGCCCCATTAAATAACTCCAACTTGTCAACAGTGAATGAGCAGAATGTTACATATCTGTTGGGTTGTTTTCCACTTGCACTGTAATTTCTACTAACTGTGAAGAGCATTATTATTTTTTGTGAGTCAAATGTAGAATTCACCAGGACCATTGTCCTTTTCCATCTGTAGAACTATAACCATGCATATAGTCTGGATCCATAGAGTATTCCTCAACAAAACCACATTCCAAACTTTTAGCTGCCTGACATGATTGTAGCATTCCATGTTCATGATATAATGAAATGAATGTGTCTTGGGAAACAGCTTTCACCGGTAACTAAGCACCTATTTTTTTCTTACCCATGAAATGGGGTGATCCTAGAAAACATCGTTATTATAGGCTAATCCCTATGTAAATTAAAGACAGGAGAGCACATATGTATTTTGTTGTTGTTAGTTGACACAAATTGTGAGATATGGGCACCCTGAAGAATAACATGCAAGCATATTAACAAATTATGTAATAAAGGAAAAAATTAT
Source organism: Litsea cubeba (assembly GCA_012931725.1). Lineage (NCBI taxonomy): Eukaryota > Viridiplantae > Streptophyta > Magnoliopsida > Laurales > Lauraceae > Litsea > Litsea cubeba. The sequence goes on from CM022948.1 coordinate 16,990,054, forward strand.
GTAAAAGTAATCTCAAAAAAAATGCAAACAGTCTATTTAAGCAGTGGATGCAGAAAAAAGACACCTAAACAAGTGAAAATACATCAGTGCTGTATACTAGTGCAGTTCCTTTACGGGGATTAGTCCTGCCAAAGGTCGGGATACCCTGAGATATATAAAAATAATAAGAAGAAGAAGAAGAAGAAGAACTGTGGAGTCCACAGCTGTGGAATCCATGGGATACTTGTTTTGCCGTCATATTTGGGTGTGGATTTCATTCCTGATGAATCCACATTCTTTTGGATGAAACAATAGAGATGTCCCGTGGAAAAGGTCAAAGGTCAACCCCTTCCCCTTGGACTTCAAAAGCCTCACCATATAAGATTTTGCCGAAATTTTTCCATGGAGAATTTCTGCACCAAACATCAATTAGAAAATATCTGTGGAGAACTATAACTTTTTTTTTTTTCAGTGACTGGATTCTCTAATGATGGTTGATTGAATTTGTTACATATAACTACACATTCTACTTCAGCAGTTACATAACAGAGTTTCTACAAGTTTAGTGCCAATCAACCTCCCAGAAATAGGAAAGGATCAAATTGAAAAGGCATGGAGATAACGCCATTGCTATTTAAACATTTTTGTAACAAACACTGTCACATCTACTAGGCTATTATTCTATTGTCTAATGGCCAAATCAAATAAAATTTCTCATTTCAATGAATTAAAAATTACACCCCATTAGTTTCTAGTGACAAACCTCTTTTGTTTGAGTAAACTGTAGAAGATCTCAACATCTTGATGGATACCAAATCAAGGAAATCTATCCTGAATTCCTGATGATGCGACTGTAGTAATGCTTCTCAGTCAGGACAGGCAAAACTTTTTCAACAATGAGGAAGTATGTTATTTGCCTTTTTCTTCGCAAAATTTGTGAATTGACTTCCAATCTCGTTAAGGAAAAAATACCCTTGCCTCTGTCAAAGCTTGCTTGAAGATGGTTAAACAATGCCAACGTGCTGGAACTCTCTGAAAACTTCAAACCAGAATCACTCAACTGCAAATATACTGTCATATTTGGTGCTTTTCCATAAAGTACACCAAAGAAGTTCTACGAGAAAGCAATGTCTTCTTCTCTTCTTGATTTGAAGGATTGCCAATCGTCAGGTTTACAGTTCAGTTTGGTTTTATTTTTTTTCCTGAAAGTTTGGTTTGATTTCAGCGTTCAGTTTTCCATGAGAACTTATTTTTGTCACCAGTTTGCCGACATTAATTCAATTGGTGATATCACTTCACTTAAATAGCACATGATTGACTTGTTCCTTCTGTCATTTTTTTTTTTAATATTAATGTTCCTTCCGTCATTTTGTGGCATTTTTTCAAATTACTGACAAAGCCTCACTCCAAGACTCATGTTTGAAATTTCACTGACTAGAATTTTGCCATACTGGTCAAACTCTGATTTTTATGAACTTGGCAAGTTAATATTCACAAACTCCTACTCATGTAGAACAGAAACAGAAATTTTCATAAATGTGTGACATGTAGCGGATTGATCAGTGATCAACACTATCACAAATATCAGTGAGATTTTGACAGTATTCCAAATTTCCAATAATATCCCAATATTTTACCTGAATGGTATTTTCCCAATTATATCACAATCTTTTCAAAACATCGCCAGAAGTTGTAAATATCACAAAATTAATATAGAAAATATTGAAATAAAATAGGAGAATTTGGGAAATCCAATGAAAATCTTACTATCTAAATTTTTTAATAAATTTTCTGTGATACTCCCAATAATATCCCAAGAAACGCCAAAATTTCAAATTTTAATTTACTGAGAATATACTGGTGACAATGATAACCAACTTTCCATTCTCTTGATTTAAAGTATACAAAGTAACTCGATGAATTTGGCAACTCCCAAACATTAATTCTTAAACACAAAATCTACTCGTTCAATCCCTCTTATGTGTCTCTGTTTGTGTCAATGAAAAGGAATATCCAAATCATATGCAGTAGCTTGAAACTTCACAAAAATAGGTCCACGAAGCTTCACTGCCCAATCACTTATTCTTCAAAAAGCACCCCATTTTCCACACAATGTTAGAGATCATTCCAAAACCAAAATTTAATCAATTTGTTGCAAGATAAATTAATGACCAAACGAAATTGCAAACCGAATACAGATAGAAAAAGCCAAAAGACTCAATAACTAGCAAACAAGAATGAACGTCGATCAACATATACACATATGATAAAGTAATCACCAATTCACCATTGTAAGTTAAAATGAAAAGATTGCTTTTTGAACCGCATCTTTACATCTCCCAAAAGAAACCCACATCAGCTAACACTAGCTTTACATGCTCATTTGATCAAACATGACATGAACAATATAATCATATGCCCTTCTTATGCAATTTCTCGAAGTGTGCGCTCTAGAAATCACATTATCGAGTAATTGTGGATACAGATATGAAACAGAACACATCCCCAAAGAAAACCCACAAAAGGAAAGGAACCCAGAAATCAGATTGAGAAAAGGAGAGAGAAGCATACTTTCTTGGGGGGATGGAGGGAGCATCTGGTGAGACGAGGGGGTTGTACGGACTCGTGGATGTAACGAAGAAGCGCTCTCCGGAAGAGGAAACCTGACATGCTTTCTCTTTGCTTTTGGCGAGAAACCAACGTTTCTGAATCTGAAGTAAACAAGGAAGAAAGAAAGGAGTCGATGTTCGGTGCGGCTTTTCTAGACAGCCATTTTAGTTTTGAGAAATCCTCTTGATAGTTCTCTTTCTTGGCTTTCAATTAAAAGAACAAACAAACAAACAAACAAACAAAGATAATCACTTTTAATTGTTCCAATGCCTACAAACAACGAGAGGCCTTCAAATTGAATTTGGTGGGAATCATAATTTTACATTGCTTTTAGATACTATTCAAACCTAAACTTTCCCAAAAGTTTCACACTTATTTGCATTGGAATTTGAGGATATGAGGACTAAAATTATTTAACTGATCTAAATTTTATCATGCAAGATTACTATTAGCTAAACTTTTAGGATCTAATGTTGTCCCGTTTGTCGCATTGAAATAAATAGGATTTGAATACATAGAATTCATTTTATTAGTAGTTAAAATTAAAAATAAAATATTAATTTTTAAAAATTAGTATTAAATAATCTTTTCTTCTAAAAAATCAAATTAAAATTAGGATTTGTACTACTAGCATATTTTTTAGATGGGTGGAGGTATACAACTAGTGATACAATATTACAACCTATATGCCCACACATCGATCACTAGGCTGTAGGGATGTAAATGGGTCCCCGATTCTTCAATTATCCGGTGGTTCCGATTCGTTAAAAAGTGGGTATAGGTCCTTATTTAGGCCTTGATAAGTAAATGAGTCCGGATCCGGTTCCAACTTGGTTCGGACCCGTGGACTCAAGATATCACCTCAATTTTTGAAAATCTTTCCTAAAATTCAATTTTTCTTAATATCATTCTTTACCTTGACACGGGCTAGGATCCAAACCTGTCCCATATATAGTTATGGTTCCAAAGTCAAAAAATTGATTCCGAAACAGTTCCAGCTCTGAGTCCACCATGGACCCAGACTGGAACAAACACGTTTACAACCCTACTAGGCTGCTTTGTGAGATTAGACGCGCTTGAGGCTAAGGTGTCTTGTACTCTTGTGTTTCTCTATTAGGCCTTTTTTGTAAAAAGAACAAAAAGTGAAGGGTTTTTTTCTGATAGTTTCCCATCATTGATGCTCTTCTTTCCATCCAATGACGAGCAGCAAACAAAACAGAAGGGGAAGAAAACTTTTTAACACTTTTTGTAGTATTTCTGCTTATCCAGAAGTTGAAGGAGAAGAGAGAGTGTAGAAATGGAAGTAGGTATTTCTCTAAACGCTCTTATTCGTCTTCCTCAATCATCCAATTCTAAAGCAACAACCCTTCAATATGCCTTCTTGAAGCCTCACAGTGACAGCAAAAAAACCCATCCATCAAAAGCAGAAGCTTCTGGTGGTGGATGTCACGTCCCCAAAATAAGAATTGGGGAAAAACGTGAAAATTAAAATCGTAAATTCAAATTTCTGTGTTAAATACAACACAAGCTTCCAAAAGTAGACCCACATAAAGTTTCAACCTGTGGTGAGTCAAAATAAATTTCATCAAATGCAATGGAAGCTTTATTCAATTGGTATTCAAAGTTCATAAATAAAATCCAACACAAAAATCAAATAAACATTAATAGTTAATGTGGAAGAATAAATCCAACAATTACTAAGGAATGGTTATCATTAAAAGAAAGTTCATCTAGAGAATTGCTAAGATGACGTTCTCTTTAATGCAGGCTCAGACGGCTCCGAAACCGTCTCCAGCATCCCACTCGGGTTCGTCAGTTGGCTCAAACGATTGAAACGTTTGATCCTCCTCCGTTTCCTCGGTACCTATGCACCAACTATTACAAAGTAAATAGCAAGAACATAATCATAATTCAAATAAAATATGATGACGAGAAGAATATAGACAAGTGTGATCATATAGAAATAAAAGTGAAGATATACGCGAATGAACGTATGACATAAATCCAAATAAAACAAATGGAGCAATAAGATTCACACGGAGACAAGTGTCCCCGTTGTGGGTGGTCAACCCTACACAATCGGGAAAGCCCGTCCATAACGTCGGTGGTCAATAAACCGATCAATAAACAAATATCAAAAAAACCTGTTCACATTCATAGCGGATTATAAGTGATCCGGACACATCGGTGATCAACCGTCCATATACGATCTGCAGTCGTTCATAAATGACCCACATAAAGGAAAACATATATACATAATAGACCCGAATAATAATGCTCCGACACAAGAGTCCTAAGTCAAAATAAAGTGCTGGCCATTCCACATTCATATCATAATATAGAATTTGCCAAGCCACTTTATAGTCCATAACACAATAGGGTGTGCATCTAAAGGAATAGATATCCTAAATCAACATATATATGCATGCGAAGGTCAAGAATAATCACAAATCGATCCTAAGGTTAAATATAAGGTCTCGTACCCAACAACCACTGGAATCTGTAATAGATAAAAGATCAACGCATCCATTCTAAATTAATGGCGCATAAATCCAATTAAGGATTTTCCAATAGAGATGAGTTGAACTTAAATCCATTAGGATTTTCTCGAGGGTATATGAAGTACTAAACCCCATGTTAGTAAGATATCGCGTGCCCAAACGGTATTTACTCAAGTCCAATGATCCGATTAATAAAGTACAAATATATAATTTTAACACGTTAAAAAAAATCAAAGATACCATTCAAAATTAATTTACAAATAAGAATGATAATTAACAATCTTAGTTTATGATTTTTAGAAAACCTGAGGACCCCATCCAAAATATTTTCCACATTCAAAATAAATCAAAGAGTCTCATTTGAATTTATAAAACAACCAGGCCTGATGTCACATGGGACTCCTTTCTCCAAAAACTCGTCCAGGCCAACAACCCATTAACAGAATCTCTTTTCACCTCCACACACACAACCCATTATAAAAATACAATGGGTAAAAGGGCTAGTTAAATATTATACCATAAAGTTAATCCACCTTGTCATGTGGGATGACATCACCAGACATCACCATTCCCTCTCTCTCCTACACTCCTATATCCATCAGTTCATGTACCAACATCACCTATGATGACATCATCCATCATCAAGTCACAGTCTCCCTCCTTCGTTCCTTTCTTTTATCTCTACTACATGTAGAGATACAAACACAGAACTCGGTTCTGTGATGAATCTCATTCTTTCCAACTACCTCCTGTTCCCTTTTTTATTCCTGGATGATGGATCAAACAGGGCCCACCTCACACGGGTCCACCATCCCTATGGTCGCCCGTGGGCCCACTATTGGATCTACGGTCTTGATCAATCATCGGTGGGGTCCACCTGGCCCCACAATCCAAACCATGGTAACAGATCCAAAACAATCTGTTTCTGGATACTACTCAGGCTTGGTGCTTCACGGTTCTCATGGATATGAGTTGCATCCAACTCCAACCAGCCACCTAAGTATTACCCCATTATAGAATTATAGATGAAAAGAGGGAATTTCTCAAAATCATAAAACCATATTATCACGTGAAAAGGGCATCAAATGTTTCTACATAACAATCAAGGAGAAAACAAGTATTAAATATATAAATCATGATTAGGTACTTGCCTTTCACCGGGGTTTGAAGAAAAACAACAGATCCTAACCAATACCCAATCCGAGATAACAGGGGCGCTCGATCACGATCTTATCGCCAATCTGACATAAGAGATGGGAAAGAAATGCCTAGATGAGCAGATCTATTATAACGCTACCCAAAACCTAACATTGGAAAGAAGAAGAAGATAACCCAAGAGTATAGATTTACATCTAATGGTTTGAAGAGATGGTTACCTGAGATAAGAAAGTCGAACCCAGAATGATGGTATCTTCAGATCTTGATTCTGATTGCTGGATCCTAAAGTTGCAGAGGCTTGGGGAAGTTGAAAGAGGAAGAAGATAAACAGGGAATGGGAATAGTTGCAGAGATAAATGGGAAGAGATAAAGACTTACGATTAAAGGGATTAGGTTAAGAGAGTATTGGGCTTAAGTCATTAGGTCGGGTCAAACTGCGGGTCAGGTCATCTACCCATTAACCCAACTCACCAAACCCCGCATCTAATCTAACGTGTGCCCCACTTAATCCTAACCACTTAAATAAATAAAATACATTTCAATTAAAATAATAATAATAATAATATCTGATAAAAATATAATAAATATATAATAGGTGGGACCGGGATCTTACATTCTCCCCCCCTTAGGACATTTGGTCCTCCAAATAAAAATCATACCTTTGGAAGAATAAACGGATACAACTTCCTCACTTGGTCCCGAAGTTCCCAAGTGGCTTCTCGAGGACTATGGTGCTCCCACTCAACTTTCACCCAATGTATTGTCCGAGTCCTGAGAATTTGCTCCTTTGTGTCGATGATCTGAGAAGGTCGCTCCACATAAGTAACATCTAGCTGCAATTCCAATGGCTGATAGTGCAACACGTGCAAAGGGTCTTTGATATACTTTTTCAACATCGAGACATGAAAAACATTATGCACTGCTGACAACTCTGCTGGTAAAGCCAATCTGTAAGCAACTTCTCCAATTCTTTCCAAGATCTCGAATGGGCCTATATATCTCCGAGATAACTTTCCTTTTTGCCCAAATCTCAATGTTCCTCGCGTCGGTGACACTTTTAAAAACACATGCTCACCAATCACAAACTAAAGATCTCTTCTCTTCATGTCTACATAACTATTCTGCAGGCTTCTAGCAATTTTCAACCTGTCATGGATTTGCTTCACTTGCTCACTGGTATCAATAACAATAGATGGGCCATGAAAACTTCTGACACCTATCTCTTCCTAACAAATTGGGGTTCTGCATTTACGGCCATACAACGCTTCAAATGGTGCCATGCCGATACTAGAGTGATAACTATTATTATATGCAAACTCGCATAATGGGAGACTCTTCTGCATAATGGGAGACTCTTCCCAAACTTAAGGATGCAAGCTCGCAACATATCCTCCAGTGTCTGATTAGTCCTTTCAGTTTGACCGTCGGTCTGAGGATGATACGCTGTACTGAAATTCAACTTCGTGCCCAAGGCTGCCTGAAGTTCTGTCCAAAATCTACCCAAAAATCTAGGATCTCTGTCTGATACGATCGATAGAGGAACACCATGAATTGTGACAACCTTCTCCATATACATTCGAGCTAATTCATCTCGAGGTGTCTTCATGTTCATTGGTACGAAATATGCCACCTTTGTCAGCCTGTCAACTATCACCCAGATACTATCTCTATTATGAATCGATGGCAATCCAGAAATAAAATCCATCGTTATGTGTTCCCATTTCCAATCTGGCACTTCCAATTGTTTTAAAAGTCCTGGGGGTTGCTTCCGTTCTGCCTTTACTTGCTAACACACCAAGCATCTTGCTGTAAATCCTGCTACTTTCTTCTTCATGTTATTCCACCAATAATGATTACGCAGGTTTTGGTACATCTTTGTACTACCCAGATGAATAGTCTAACGGGAATGATGTGCCTCCGTCATGATCTCATTCTTCAACTCTTCTATGTTTGGCACACATAATTGATCTTGAAAGTACAACACACCCTCCACTATTCTGAAGTCTGGTCTGCTATCAATCTGTTCAATTACTCGAGCTAGCTCTAGATCATCTGACTGCTTGCTTTTGATCCTGCTCAAAATCTCTGGTTCCAGGACAAACATGTTAGCTAACATAACCTTGCCATCAATTGGCTGCAAAGTCACTCCCAAATCGAGGAAAATTTCTGCCCAAGATCATTCTGCTCTCAAACATGCATTATTTGCTACTCTTCGACTCAATGCATCAGCCACTACATTGGCTTTCCCGGGATGATATTTGATTGGAAAGTCAAAATCCTTCATGTATTCCATCCACCGGGTCTGTCTCATGTCAATTCAGGCTGAGTAAACAAATATTGGAGACTTCTATGGTCTGAATGAATTTCAAACTTCTCACCGTATAAGTAATGTCGCCACATCTTCAATGCCATGACTACTGCTGCAAGTTCCAAATCATGAGTGGCATACTTTTTCTCATGCTCTTTCAATTGTCTAGAGCCATAAGCCACTACCTTCCCATCCTGCATAAGCACACAACCCAATTTAACCTTCGAAGCATCTGTGTAAATGACAAATCTACCATTCTCTATAGGCAATGTGAGTACTAGACCTGTAGTCAACCTATTCTTTAACTTCTGAAAACTTGCTTCACATTCGTCAGTCCACATGAAAGGCATATCTTTTCGTGTTAATCTGGTCAATGGAGCAGAAATGGATGAAAATCCTCTCATAAATCTCCTGTAGTAACCTGCTAAACCCAAGAAACTACGAATCTCTGTTATAGACATGGGTCTCTGCCACTTGACCACTGCCTCAATCTTTCCTGGATCTACCGCCAATCCTTCCTTGCTGATGATGTGACCCAAGAAAATGACTTGCTCAAGCCAAAATTCACACTTACGCAACTTGGCATAGAGTTGATGATCTCTCAAAGTCTGCAATACTGATCTCAAATGCTGTGCGTGATCTTCTCGAGACCGAGAATACACTAATACATCGTCTATAAAAACAACGATGAACTGGTCGAGAAATGGAGTAAATATCTTATTCATCAAGGCCATAAATACTCCTGGAGCATTAGTTAATCCAAACGGCATTACTAAAAACTCATGGTGGCCATATCTTGTCCTGAATGCTGTCTTCTGAATGTCCTGATCTCGAACTCTGAGCTAGTGATATCCTGATCTCAAGTCTATCTTTGAGAAATATTCAGCTCCCTGAAGCTGGTCAAACAACTCATTGATCCTGGGAAGAGGGTATTTGTTCTTGATTGTGACCTGATTTAGTTGTCTATAATCAATACACATTCTCATGGAACCATCCTTCTTCTTCACAAATAGGACCGGTGCACCCAAGGTGATACACTTGGTCTCACAAATCCTCTGTCCAACAAATCCTGCAATTGAGTTTTCAACTCTCTGAGTTCTGCTGGAGCCATTCTATATGGAGCTTTAGAAATAGAAGCTTTCCTTGGTACCAATTCGATTGAGAAATCTATCTCTCTGACTGGAGGTAAGCCTGGAATCTCATCGGGGAAAACATCTGGAAACTCACAGACCACTGGAATATCCTCCACCCCTTTGGACTGTTTATCCTCCGTGATAAACGCCAAGTTGTTGGATATCGTGATCACTGAGAGGGGGGGCGAATCAGTGATTTCTAAAAACAGGTCCAATTCAACAACAAAACAAGTCAAACCACACAATGACACCAGATTTAACGTGGTTCACCGAAAGGCTACATCCACGGTTCAAAGACTGTCCGAACACCAATCCGGGACAGATCTGAATCTTATTTAGTCGCACCAACGACAAAGAGCACCAACCCTTAGTTTCAGATAGCACCAACTATCTAGGAAGCACCGACTCCCTTTACAATTTATCTGCACCCACAGATAGGATCACCAAACCCCAAACACCAAGCACCAACTTGATGTAAAAACAGAATAGAAGATAAACTCTGTCTACAGCCCTTCCCCTCTACAATTCTCTCTCTCTCAATCCCTTACAAATTGAAATTAAAGCATAAACAGAGAGACACTTATCTTATGGACGAAACATCATCTTCAAGAGCATATCCTCGTCCACACTTGCTGTAGAAAGATGCAGCACAACAGCACACAGCACCAGCACTCTTCTTCTCTCCAAAACTCTCTCTCTTTTCTCTTCTCTTCTTTCTCTCTTCTGGTGTATTTATGAACGACCCATACATGCCTTTTTATAGGTTTTAATAACCCTAGCAAGTCTCCAAATTCGGCTACAATTTGCTTAGAAAGAGTCCCAAACGAAGTAACAAAGAATGCTGAATTTTCGTGCACAACTTCTAATTCTGCGCAACTCTGGTTCCCGTGCTCGGTCGACATCCTGTGTTGCTCGGTCGACATCATACACTGTCTGGAATCAGACAACTATCGAGCTCGGTCGACATCCTGGGGTCCCGGTCGACCGAAGACACACTGTGTCACGGAAATAACTGAGAGGTGCCTGAATCTGTTTTCTGCAGGTTTCTCTTTGCTCGGTCGACCGCATGGGGTGCTCGGTCGACCGCGTGCTCTGCTTCAGGAATTCTGAATTCCTGACTGTTTCAATTATGATTCTTCTTTTTAGCTCTATCAACACCAGCTTATTATCATCATGTTTGTGACAATGTGTTGACAAGAATTCCAACTCAAATCAATACTTGAGATACTGATTCTTCAAATTCTTCAAAAGACTTTCAAGTCATCTCAAATTCCAACAATCTCCCCCTTTGGAATTGTTGGCAACACTATTGGAACTTCAACACTCACTTGGAACCAATTCTGAAATTCTGAAATAACAACCATGCACTGTCAACAATCTCCCCCTAGCTTTCATAGCATAACATCTCTCCTTGCTATCATAGCATAACATCTCTCCCCCTTTGACAACAAGTCCAAAGGGACCAAACCGAGGAGCGAATAGGATATTCAATGAATGCATTGCTCCCCCTTTCAAGCACAACTCCAACGGTTTAGGAGAGTGAGTAACTCCTAACTTTTTCCGGAGATACTCGAAGACTTCCTTTGGCAGAGGTTTCGTGAAAATATCAGCCACTTGCTCAGTTGTTGGAACATATTCCAACTTGACCTCTCCATCAGCAACTTTATCTTTAAGAAAATGATAACGAATTGCTACATGCTTTGTTCGAGAGTGCTGAACAGGATTCTTAGATATATGAATTGCACTTGTGTTGTCACATAGGATCGGCGTAGGATCCGTTGTAGGAACTCCTAGATCAGAGAGCATTTGCCGCATCCATAACACTTGCGTACAACAAGTTGCCGCTGCAATATATTCCGCTTCCGCTGTCGAAAGGGATACTGAGTCTTGCTTTTTACTATGCCAAGCAACTAATCTTTCTCCAAGATAAAATGCGCCGCCGCTAGTACTCTTGCGATCATCTACGCATCCAGCCCAATCGGCATCAGAATATGCAACAAGAGTGAAGGATTTGCCTTTGGGATACCAGATACCAAGCTCCATAGTACCTTTCAGATATCGAAAGATTCTTTTCACTGCTGTAAGGTGCGTTTCAGTTGGTGCTGCTTGAAAACGTGCAACCATACATACTGCTTGTAGAAGATCTGGTCTTGTAGCAGTCAAGTAGAGCAAGCTTCCTATCATAGAGCGATAGGTGGTATGATCAACGGACGAGGCCTTATCATCTTTGCTAAGCTTCGTGTTCGTTGACATTGGTGTGCTCACTGGCTTGCTGTCTTCCATATTGAACCGTTTCAGCATTTCCTTAATGTACTTCATTTGTGATATGAAGATGCCATGTTTCAGCTGCTGAACTTGTAAACCAAGAAAGAACTTTAGTTCTCCAAGCATCGACATCTCAAATTCTTTCTTCATCTCTTCAGCAAAATTCCTGCACATTTCTTCATCATTGCCACCAAAGATTATGTCATCGACATAAACAATGACAACCAGCTGTTTGCTTAACTCAGTTTTGACATACAGATTGCTATCAACCATTCCTTTTCCAAAACCGATCTTGCGGAGATAGAGATCCAGCCTTGCATACCATGCCCTTGGCGCTTGTTTCAGTCCATAAAGAGCCTTTTTCAACTTGCACACTAGATCTGAATTTTTGCTGATGAGAAAACCATCAGGTTGCTCAATGTAGACCTCTTCTTCAAGTAAACCATTCAAGAAAGATGACTTTACGTCCATCTGAAATACCTTGAAGGTTTTGTATGCTGCCAATGCAAGAAACATACGAATAGCTTCCAGACGAGCCACCGATGCAAAGGTCTCTTCAAAATCTATGCCTTCAACTTGAGCATAGCCTTTACAAACCAGCCTTGCTTTGTTTCTAATGACTTGACCATCTTCATTCAGCTTATTCCGAAAGACCCATTTAGTACCAATAACATTCTTATCAGTAGGTCTAGGAACAAGTTCCCATGTGGAGTTCTTCTCAATTTGCTCCAACTCCTCATGCATAGCTTTCAACCAACTATCATCGAGACTGGCTTCAGCCACAGTCTTGGGTTCAATGGTGGACACAAGTGAGTAATTGCTAACTACACTTTGTCTAGTTTGAACGCCTGCCTTAGGATCTCCAATGATTTGATCCTTAGGGTGTTGCTCTACCCAAGTGCTGTGCTTCTTAGGTGTAGTATCTTCTGAGTCATCCTTTGATTTCTCAGAATCATTAGATTCAGCCATCTCATCATCAATCTCACTCGAGTCCTCATAAACTGGACTGTCATTATGAGTTGCATTCTTTGATTCAATATTCTCATCTATTCTCACATCAGCACTTTCTATGATTTTTCTGGTTCTTTTGTTAAGACACCTATATGCCTTGCTAGTAGAGGAGTAACCCAGAAATATACCTTCGTCAGCTCTTTCTTCAAATTTGCCCGGATTTTGTTCGAGCCGCTTGATGTAACACTTGCTGCCGAAGACTCTGAAGTGCTTGACTGTTGCTTTTCTTCCAAACCATAGCTCATAGGGAGTTTTGACTTCATGTGGCCTGATCAAGCATCGATTTTGAATGTATACAGCCGTATGAATTGCCTCTTTCCAATACTTGTCAGCCATCTTGCTTTCACTTAGCATCGTACGAGCCATCTCTTGTACAGTGCGATTCTTCCGTTCCACAACTCCATTTTGCTGTGGAGTTCTAGGGGCTGAGTACTGTCTTTGAATGCCATGATGTTCACAATATTTAGTGAACTCTTCAGATGTGAACTCGCCTCCACGATCAGACCTTAAAATCTTGATACGTTTTTCCAATTGATTTTCAACCTGTGCTTTAAACACTTTAAAACGATCAAGTGCTTGATGCTTATGCTTAAGAAACAATACCCATGTCATACGAGTATAATCATCAATGCATAACATAAAATACTTATCTCCATTGGTGCTTTGAGTTCGCATCGGTCCACAGAGATCAGTGTGCACTAGCTCAAGAGGTTTCTTGGAATGATGCTCCTTTGATTTGAACATAACCCTCGTTTGCTTTCCCTTTTGGCAAGAGTCGCAAATGGGATTGGAAGGCTTTTCAACTGTAGACATGCCTCTTATAGCCTTTGAATTGCAAATCTTTGACATGTTATCAAAGCTTAGATGCCCAAGGCGTTTGTGCCACAACCAACTTTCCTCTGTCCGACTCATCAAGCAGGTCTTTTCAGCTCCATCTGACAATGTATAGAGATTTCCAGCAGTTCTTGATCCAGTTGCCACTGTTTTGCCGTTGCTACTCTTCTTGATGGCAAACCCATTCTTTGTGAAGATAACTTCGTGACCCTTGTCACAGATCTGGCTCACACTAAGCAGGTTGTGTCTCAATCCAGACACATATAAGACTTCTTCCGATCTGATCTTGTTTGCCATAAGCTGAATAACACCTTTTCCGCAGATTTTGGCACCATCATTGTTGCCAAACTTCACTGAACCGCCTTCATAGTGCTGTAATTTGATGAATTTCTCTCTATCACCAGTCATATGGCTTGAACAACCACTATCAAGGACCCATGGTGCTGCCTTCTTTGTGCATTGAATGCCATTTGCACAATGAGAGATTCTTTGGGACTTTCTGCACTTTGCTTTGCTCTCCAAGCCTTGACTAACTTGGGTTTCTTTTCAACCTGAAATTTGTTAGCAATATGCAACCTACAATCCCTAGCCAAGTGTCCATAATTATGACATATATGGCACTCAATTTTGTGGCTACTTAAGATTGAAAAAGGGTTCCTAGTAACAAGTGGGCTGTTTCTTACATAGAATCTACAATCAGCTCTTTTATGTCCAAACATATTACAATGAAAGCAATAACCATAGAATTTGTATCTTCTTTGTGGCTGGTTAGTCTTCATTACCTTTCTAACAGGAATGGACTCCTTTCTAGGTTGAGTGGGCTTCATAGAGTTAGAAGGTGTAGTGACTTTCTTCACAAACTCTTTCTTTTCAGGAGGTGCAATCTTAGAGGATTCACCTTTCTCAAATCCTAGACCAAATCTGAAGTGGGCAGGTCTTTGAACTTTCAGTAGTTCATTGAGTTTCATAGTCCCTTCAATCGCTTGGAGCGCTTTGAGTTTTTTGCTATTTTCCAAATTTTCAGCCTTTGCTCTAGCGATCTCAGTTTCAAGTTTCATAGCCTCTTCCTTTTTGATACTTATTTGGTTTTCAAGGACTTCTACCATTCTTTTATATTCTTCTACTTGAGTTTTCAAAGCAATAATAGAACTTTCAGATTCATGGAGAAGTTTCAGATTTTTCTTACTTGATTTGCGTTCCATGCTAAGCTCCTCAAGTGCGGCTATGAGTTCCTCTTCAAGATTGACTTCAGCCTCCTCTTCCTCTTCCGGATCTAGCTCTTCTTCTCTTCAACAGTGACCATGAAGAGAGCTTCGGTTGATTCATCATCGTCTAAAGATTCAGACGTGCTGTCATCTTGTTGACATAGAAAGTTTTTAGCTTTGCCCCTTTTTCTGAAATTTCTCTTTCCTTTACTCTTTTCAGCATAAGAGTCATTATCATTGTCTTCTTTTAGCGGACACTTCGCAGCAAAGTGACCAATACCTCCACAATTGAAGCATTTAAAGGGTAGCTTCCCTTTGTACTTGCCATTGCTTCCTTTCTTCAACTTTCTAACAAATTGAGCCTCAAGCTCATCATCATCAGAATCAACATCATGACCAGCAGTCTCTTTTGCCTTTTTCTGAACTTTGAAGGCCGCTTCTTTATCAGATGAAGATGTCTTTCCTATGCGCATCTCATAGGCAGTTAGAGAACCATGTAATTCATCCATGGAAAATGCATTCAGATCTTTGGCTTCTTCGATGGCTGAGACTTTTGAATCAAACCGGGGAAGAAGAGATCTTAGAACCTTTTTGACGATGACCGGCTCTTTAATCTCCTCCCCTAGTCCACGAATGTCATTCGTGACTTCATTCACTCGTTGCATATACGAGTCAACATTCTCGCTTTCCTCCATGCGAAGAGACTCGAATTGAGAGCGATGAGTTTGCAATTTGGCTTCTTTAATCTTCTCATCACCTTCATGTATGCTTTGCAACTTGTCCCAAATTTCCTTGGCTGTTTTGCATGCAATTACTTTGACAAGCTCGCTGTCCACAAGGCCACTAAAGAGTGCATTCTGCGCCTTGGAGTCGTTGTCTGCCAACTTCTTCGATGCAGTATCATTGGGTATGGTGGCAGTATTGTAACCGACTCTGACAGCCTCCCAAACATCATAGCCAAGAGATTTGATGAAGGCTTGCATTCTAATCTTCCAAAAAGAGTAATTAGAACCATCAAACAGAGGTGCTTTCATATTCCATGTATTGACTGCCATGTGATTTGACAAGAGATCACCCTTAGCGTATTAAACTGATCAAGGGAGCCTCGCTCTGATACCAATTGTTGGATATCGTGATCACTGAGAGGGGGGGGGGGGGGTGAATCAGTGATTTCTAAAAACAGGTCCAATTCAACAACAAAACAAGTCAAACCACACAATGACACCAGATTTAACGTGGTTCACCGAAAGGCTACGTCCACGGTTCAAAGACTGTCCGAACACCAATCCGGGACAGATCTGAATCTTATTTAGTCGCACCAACGACAAAGAGCACCAACCCTTAGTTTCAGATAGCACCAACTATCTAGGAAGCACCGACTCCCTTTACAATTTATCTGCACCCACAGATAGGATCACCAAACCCCAAACACCAAGCACCAACTTGATGTAAAAACAGAATAGAAGATAAACTCTGTCTACAGCCCTTCCCCTCTACAATTCTCTCTCTCTCAATCCCTTACAAATTGAAATTAAAGCATAAACAGAGAGACACTTATCTTATGGACGAAACATCATCTTCAAGAGCATATCCTCGTCCACACTTGCTGTAGAAAGATGCAGCACAACAGCACACAGCACCAGCGCTCTTCTTCTCTCCAAAACTCTCTCTCTTTTCTCTTCTCTTCTTTCTCTCTTCTGGTGTATTTATGAACGACCCATACATGCCTTTTTATAGGTCTTAATAACCCTAGCAAGTCTCCAAATTCGGCTACAATTTGCTTAGAAAGAGTCCCAAACGAAATAATAAAGAATGCTGGATTTTCGTGCACAACTTCTAATTCTGCGCAACTCTGGTTCCCGTGCTCGGTCGACATCCTGTGTTGCTCGGTCGACATCATACACTGTCTGGAATCAGACAACTATCGAGCTCGGTCGACATCCTGGGGTCCCGGTCGACCGAAGACACACTGTGTCACGAAAATAACTGAGAGGTGCCTGAATCTGTTTCTGCAGGTTTCTCTTTGCTCGGTCGACCGCATAGGGTGCTCGGTCGACCGCGTGCTCTGCATCAGGAATTCTGAATTCCTGACTGTTTCAATTCTGATTCTTCTTTTCAGCTCTATCAACACCAGCTTATTATCATCATGTTTGTGACAATGTGTTGACAAGAATTCCAACTCAAATCAATACTTGAGATACTGATTCTTCAAATTCTTCAAAAGACTTTCAAGTCATCTCAAATTCCAACACAAGTATCATTCACATCCAGATTTCAACAATCTTTCTGCTTTCAGTGCCAAGATCCAGCATGTCTGAATCGATCTTCTTTGCCTAACGAATTCAACAGTGTCCGAATGCAACGACAACTTGATGGTTTTATTAACACAGTCCATCACTGCTCTATAGGTCGCTAGCCAATCCATACCAAGTATGACATCGAAATCCTTCATCGTTAAAAGAATCAGGTCTGCATGTAAAATGAAATCTCCGACCTGAACTCGGCTACTCGAAAAATATTGGTGACAATGGACCTGCGTGCCCACTGGGGTACCCACTACTAAAGCAACATCTAATCTCACTACAGCCTCATTGATATGTCTAGCAAAATCATGAGAAACAAATGAATGTGTAGAGCCAGGGTCAAAAATCGCCTTAGCTTCTACCTCTGAGATTAGAACAATACCTTCCACCACTTCTACAGAAGCATCTGCATCCTCATGTGTAACTGCATACACTTTGCCCATCTGATAGGCTTGGTTCTGCTGCCCTTGGACTGGCCTTGGTGCTCTTGGTTGGCCCACTGGTTGCTGCCTCTGTTGCTGGAACTGCCTCTGTTGTCCCTGAACTGGCCTCTGTTGTCCTTGAGCTGGCCTCTGTTGTTGTGGTGCTGTACCCCTATACTGTTGATACTGAGGAGCTGGTGCCCTGTATACCTACTGCTGTGGGGCCCGATAAATCTGTTGTGGTCCGTGCGGAGGTGCTGTCCTCCAAGTCTGCTGCGTAGGAGCACGAGAAGCTGCTGGCTGGGATTTTGGCAACTGATTACCGTCGTTGGGACAATCACAAACTTGATGTCCGATTTGCCCACAATGAAAACATGCCCCTGTCTCCTTGTAGCACTGCTCAGGAGGATGATTCTTCCCACACCGTCCACACAGTTGTCTCTGACCACCTAAGGGTTGACCTTGAAACTTCGGTTTCTTCGGGTTGCCTTGGCTAGAGTACTGCCTTGACTGATGCTGCTGAAATTTGGCCTGCTGTTCTGCTGATTTCTTCCTTAGTGCACCTTCAGCCCAATATGCACTTTTCACAGTTTCCTGAAATGTAGGGCGTTGATTGTCTCCTATCATCATGTAAATATCAGCTGATAAACCATCAAGAAAACGCCTGATTTTCTCTTCTTCAGGAACTACTAGCGTAGGAGCATACTTAGCCAATCTGGTGAACTACTGCTCATACTGCTGTACTGACATGTCACCTTGCACCAAGTTCTGGAAATCTCTCTTCCACTGGTCCTTGACATATTTGGGAATAAATTTATCCATGAACTCCTTGGTGAATGTTTCCCATGAATGTTCTTCAGCCACTGCATCTGCTTGCACTACTATCTTCACAGAATTCCACCATTGAAGAGCTATCCCTCTAAACATGTAGGCTGCCAAGTTAACTCGCTGCTTTTGAGTACAGCAGAAAACTGCAAAGATCTGTTCCAACTGCTCTATGAAGTCATCTGCTGCCATTAGATCTTCTGACCTGTGAAATTCAGGAGGAACCCTCTTCCTAAATTTCTCGTAGATGTCATTAGGATCCACTTCCCGAGGAGGCATAACCACTTGTACTGGCTGAGCTGCTCTGTCAGTCAATGCTATGATCTAAGCCTGGAATGCTGCCCTATCATGATCTGCTTGTGCCCTTTCAGCAGCCCTATCTTCTCTTTCTTGTTGTTTCTCTGCAGCTCGTTCTGCCTTAGCTGCTTTTTGCTGCTCATTTTGCGTGGTCTGCGATTGCATAAAAGCTTGCAAGAGCTGATTAAAACGCTCGTCTGAGTTGTTTGATCCATTCCTAGGTTCCTTGTCCTGAGATCTTGTATTACGTTGGGCCATGACCTGCAATAAATAATAATGGTTCAGTTCCTCAGAAACAAGCTAACAAACAATTCTATAGGCTTAAAAGTTTACACTTTAAAGTCTATCTAACGGAAATTGCAATCCTCACCACGTCCTATTGTTTCTATCCATTTTTAATATCCGAAGATCGTGCTAGGCTCTAATACCATCTGTCACGTCCCCAAAATAAGAATTGGGGAAAAACGTGAAAATTAAAATCTTAAATTCAAATTTCTGTGTTTAATACAACACAAGCTTCCAAAAGTGGACCCACATTAAGTTTCCACATGTGGTGAGTCAAAATAAATTTCATCAAATGCAATGGAAGCTTTATTCAATTGGTATTCAAAGTTCGTAAATAAAATCCAACACAAAAATCAAATAAACATTAATAGTTAATGTGGAAGAATAAATCCAACAATTACTAAGGAATGGTTATCATTAAAAGAAAGTTCATCTAAAGAATTACTAAGATGACGTTCTCTCTAATGCAGGCTCAGACGGCTCCGAAACCGTCTTCGGCATCCCACTCGGGTTCGTCAGTTGGCTCAAACATTTGAAACGTTTGATCCTCCTCCGTTTCCTCGGTAAAGTAGGGCTCGATACCTATGCACCAACTATTATAAATTAAATAGCAAGAACATAATCATAATTCAAATTAAATATGATGATGAGAAGAATATAGACAAGTGTGATCATATAGAAATAAAAGTGAAGATATACGCGAATGAACGTATGACATAAATCCAAATAAAACAAATGGAGCAATAAGATTCACACGGACACAAGTGTCCCCGTTGTGGGTGGTCAACCCTACACAATCGGGAAAGCCCGTCCATAACGTCGGTGGTCATAAACCGATCAATAAATAAATATCAGGATAACCTGTTCACATTCATAGCGGATTATAAGTGATCCGGACACGTCGGTGATCAACAGTCTATATACGATCTGTAGTCGTTCATAAATGACCCACATAAATGAAAACATATAGACATAATAGACCCGAATAATAATGCTCCGACACAAGAGTCCTAAGTTAAAATAAAGTGCTGGCCATTCCACATTCATATCATAATACAGAATTTGCCAAGCCACTTTATAGTCCATAACACAATAGGGTGTGCTTCTAAAGGAATAGATATCCTAAATCAACATATATATGCATGCGAAGGTCAAGAATAATCATAAACCGATCCTAAGGTTAAATATAAGGTCTCGTACCCAACAACCACTGGAATCTCTAATAGATAAAAGATCAACGCATCCATTCTAAATTATTGGTGCATAAATCCAATTAAGGATTTTCCAATAGAGATGGGTTGAACTTAAATCCATTAGGATTTTCTCGAGGTTATATGAAGCACTAAACCCCATGTTAGTAAGATACCGCGTGCCCAAACGGTATTTACTCAAGTCCAATGATCCGATTAATAAAGTACAAATATATAATTTTAACACGTTAAAAAAAATCAAAGATACCATTCAAAATTAATTTACAAATAAGAATGATAATTAACAATCTTAGTTTATGATTTTTAGAAAACCTGAGGACCCCATCCAAAATATTTTCCACATTCAAAATAAATCAAAGAGTCTCATTTGAATTTATAAAACAACCAGGCCTGATGTCACATGGGACTCCTTTCTCCAAAAACTAGTCCAGGCCAACAACCCATTAACAGAATCTCTTTTCACCTCCACACACACAACCCATTCTAAAAATACAATGGGTAAAAGGGCTAGTTAAATATTCTGCCATAAAGTTAATCCACCTTGTCATGTGGGACGACATCACCAGACATCACCATTCCCTCTCTCTCCTACACTCCTATATCCATCAGTTCATGTACCAACATCACCTATGATGACATCATCCATCATCAAGTCACAGTCTCCCTCCTTCGTTCCTTTCTTTTATCTCTACTACATGTAGAGATACAAACACAGAACTCGGTTCTGTGATGAATCTCATTCTTTCCAACTACCGCCTGTTCCCTTTTTTACTCCTGGATGATGGATCAAACAGGGCCCACCTCACACGGGTCCACCATCCCTATGGTCGCCCGTGGGCCCACTATTGGATCTACGGTCTTGATCAATCATCAGTGGGGTCCACCTGGCCCCACAATCCAAACCATGGTAACAGATCCAAAACAATCTGTTTCTGGATACTACTCAGGCTTGGTGCTTCACGGTTCTCATGGATATGAGTTGCATCCAACTCCAACCAGCCACCTAAGTATTACCCCATTATAGAATTATAGATGAAAAGAGGGAATTTCTCAAAATCATAAAACCATATTATCACGTAAAAAAGGGCATCAAAGGTTTCTACATGACAATCAAGGAGAAAACAAGTATTAAATATATAAATCATGATTAGGTACTTGCCTTTCACCAGGGTTTGAAGTGAAACAACAGATCCTAACCAATACCCAATCCGAGATAACAGGGGCGCTCGATCACGATCTTATCGCCAATCTGACATAAGAGATGGGAAAGAAATGCCTAGATGAGCAGATCTATTATAACGCTACCCAAAACCTAACATTGGAAAGAAGAAGAAGATAACCCAAGAGTATAGATTTACATCTAATGGTTTGAGGAGATGGTTACCTGAGATAAGAAAGTCGAACCAAGAATGATGGTATCTTCAGATCTTGATTCTGATTGCTGGATCCTAAAGTTGCAGAGGCTTGGGGAAGTTGAAAGAGGAAGAAGATAAACAGGGAATGGGAATAGTTGCAGAGATAAATGGGAAGAGATAAAGACTTGCGATTAAAGGGATTAGGTTAAGAGAGTATTGGGCTTAAGTCATTGGGTCGGGTCAAACTGTCTACCCATTAACCCAACTCACCAAACCACGCATCTAATCTAACGTGTGCCCCACTTAATCCTAACCACTTAAATAACTAAAATACATTTCAATTAAAATAATAATAATAATAATATCTAATAAATATATAATAAATATATAATAGGTGGGACCGGGATCTTACAGTGGAAGCCGAAGGAAAGAGAGGAATGCAAGGTCGACGGTTCCAATGGAAACCACCCCATCCTTCCCTTCCCAAAATCGAAGTTGATGGCAACCCAAAATCCGTCATCTTCATCCGCACCACCAATGTTAGCACCTCTCTCTCTCTCTCTCTCTCTATACCACACACATGTATCTTTCTATATGTCTAAATTATTCATCTGGGTTTGTTATGTTGTGTGGAGAAACTCTCCTTAGGAGGGAGTTTTTTGAAAAATTGCATAACTTGCATTACATAAAGGGGTGAGTATTTAGATGGAGATAGATACTTGGTCCCTCAAAAATTGAAAAATTGTAGTGCTTGATATGTTCTTTCTGATATTCAACTTTTTTCTTGTTTGTATTATCTCTCTCAATGATTAAAATAGCAGTTCCAGCGGGTGTAGCGGCCCGTGGGCAAAACGCTACCTAGCGGGCAATACATAGAGTTGTAGTTGTGTGAATTTTTTAAGTGATCAAAAGAATTAAAATCTTTTGTAGCATTCAATTATTATTATTATTATTATATTTGGAACCATATAAGGTTAGAGACAGGAAAGCATATTGAGGAGGAAAAATAGGAAAAACAATGTTTTTATTTTAAATTAAAGCTACTAGGCTTTACTAGGTTTTAGACTGTAGCGCCCCTAATTTCAAAATAGCATAGTGGCCTCAGCCACTACAGACGATAATTTAGCGCAGTGGCTGCTATTTTTAACCATGCTTTCTTTCTCTCTGTGAATTTCTTGTCCTTCTTCATTGTAACACATGGATATGTGGTTTTATAATTTTAGCTTATGATATATAATATATATGTATTAGACACTCTTTTGGTGGGTTTTGGGGTATATGTGGGTTTCTTTAGTTCTTCTTTCTGGAAGTTACATTGCAATTTGATTTTGTGACATTCAATAGCTTGAGAATTGGTATTAGATTTTTGATAATAAAGATTTATGTGGGAAGGGAAGAGAAAAAAGGACGAGGAGTTGGGGTTTGGAAACATTGAATTCACAAAGCTTGTCTCATATAGATGGGATAATGTTCAATGATGATAATGATTTTTTCTTGTGTCAGTATTGGGGCTTTTATTTGCAGACCCTTGTTTGATAGGGTAAGGCTAAGTGAGAATTGTAGAATTTAGAGCCATGTGTATACAATAGTGATAATGAAGGGAAGATCATCATCATCATTTTTAGTTCCATTTGGAGTTTCGGGGTGATCAAATGGAGAGTTCATGATATTGGCAAGATCGATGGGGTTGGAAAGAGGGAATGGAGGTCAGGAGAAGGAGAGGGAGATAGAATGAGGGAGAGGGAGGGAGAAGGAGAGAGGGAGAGGGTGGGAGGAGGTGGGAGCATGGGTTGTGCGCCGAGCAGGGAGAGGGAGGGGACAGGGGTATTTTGGAAAGGTGCTAGAGGGGTCCATGAGGGGTCCCATGAATGGATGTGCACCAAGAACGAAGGGATGTGCTAATAGTCGCTCCCTATTGTTTTTTCGGGCCTTTGCTTCATACAAATTTTCCTATATTGTTTTGGTAAAAACTAGGTTTTGAATTTGATTGTAGTTGTTGGAAGAAAGCTTCCTTGATTTTGTGGATAATATGATTTATTGGCTTAAAGGTTCTCTTTCCGAATCATATATTGTTTAAGACGGACACCTTTCGAAGCAGCAGGAGGCAGCAGAATTGGACTTGTTTGTTCTACAAGCCCATCTCAAATCATTATGCTAAAGATCTAGATTGCTATTATTTATGGTATATATCTAGCTATGAAAGAATTTGAGATTTGGTGTTGGAACTTAGAACTAATTGAACTGCGAGGAATAACAATCGCAGCATGCAGAAGAGACTTTTGGATGTAAAATTGTGTGTTTTCTTTGGAGATTTTCTCCCATTATATTGAGTAGAGTTGCCTTATAGAAGGCTACAAATCAGTTAATCAATCTAATTACAATTTAATATTAATGAAAGAATATTTAAAGAAGGAAGAAAACTATACAATTGATTGACCAAATCCAACGTGATTGGATCCTACCAAATTGGGCCTGAACTTGAGTCGACCCTTACAAGTAGGCCTGATGGGCCTGAGCCATCCTGTATTTGACACCCCCCCCTCCGCTCAAATTGATGCCGGGGAATCCACAAGCATCAATTTGCTAACCTAGAACTGATGGCGAGGTCGCGGAAGCCCCTTTGTGAGGATATCAGCATTTTGAAGATCAGAAGAGATGTGAGGAAGGCTAATCACATCACGCTTGTATTCGTCGCGTATAAAATGGCAATCAATCTTTATGTGTTTAGTGCGTTCGTAGAAAACTGGATTGGCAGTAATACGAATTGAACTAGTATTATCTACATAGAGTGGTGTGGCACTTTGAGCAGGAAATCCAAGATCCGAAAGCAACTCGCGAAGCCAAAGAATTTCTGAACAAGCAGCAGAGATGGCACGATACTCAGCTTCGGTGGAAGATTTTAAGACCTTATCTTGTTTCTTACATTTCCACGAAATCAAGCTATCACCCAGATACATGCACCATTCTGTGGTAGAGAGCCGAGTGTCTGGACAACCAGACCAATCAGCATCTGAGTATGCTTTGAGTGTAAGGGAGTTGTTGGCCGGATAAAATAACCCACGGGTTGGTGTCCAAATTAGATATTTAATAATACGTCGGACTGCAGCCAAATGAAGATGTCTAGGATCATTCATGAATTGACTGACTAAATTGACTGCATAAGAAATATCAAGACGAGTTATCGTCAAGTAGACCAAGCTGCGAATGAGGCGACGATAGAGGGTAGGATCACAGAGAGGATCCCCATTGTCGTGCTGAAGTTTAACATTAACTTCTATTGGAGTATCGACAGGATCATAACCTTGAAGTCCAGCCATTTCAATTAATTCAAGAGCATATTTATGTTAATGGAGTACTATGCCTTTATCAGATTGATGAACTTCAAGACCTAAAAAATAGTTTAGAGGGCCAAGATCTTTCATGTGGAAAGATTCATGAGGAGAGGCTTGAAGTTGTTCAATCATAGCTGCATCGGTACCAATAATGATGATGTCATCCACATAAACAAGAAGAATAGTAATCCCTGCAGAAGTATGATGAAGAAACATGGATGGATCATATGGACCAGGATGGAATTCCAAGTGGCTAAGAGCATGTTAGAAATTTTCAAACCATGCCCGGAGGGGCTTGTTTTAGGCCATAAAGAGAACGCCTTAGTTTGGCAACAGCACCCGTGATGATAGACAAAACTCCCTGAGGAAGGCGCATATAGACATCTTCTTTGAGATCACCATGAAGAAATACATTCTTGAGAGCCATCTGGTATAGAGGCCAGGATTGGGACGTTGCAATGGCAAGAATAGTCCTAACAGTTGTCATCTTTGCTACAGGAGCAAAAGTCTCCTCATAATCAATACCATATTCCTGCCGATTACCCAGAGCGACAAGACGCGCCTTATACCTAGCCAGAGTTCCATCAAGGTTAAGCTTGTTAGAATAGATCCACTTGCAACCATTGGCTTAACAGAGGAAGGACACGGAACCACATCCCATGTATGATTTTGCGCAAGAGCATCCAATTCATCCTGCATAGCGTTATTCCAACACTTATGCTGCACAGCCTGAGAATATGAGTTCGGAATAGAAGTAGAAGACATGGTGGCCATCAAGGATGTGTGGGTATAACGAGTTGGAGGCACTGAAATCCGAGATGAACGGCGCAAGGGAGGGTCTCCAGTTGGACCAGATTCAGTTGGGGGATCGTTAGGGGGACTATGTGTGGTTGTAGCTTTACTCCGTAGAATCAAATTTAACAAATAAAGTTTCGTCTGAAAAACCAAGGAAGGAAACAACAGATCAGGACTCTATGCAAGTGGAAAATTGATTCTCAGCATATGCTAAAAACATCTTGAATACATTAAAGACATCAGCTTTAGAATTTAGAAAATAGACCCATGTAAATCTACTATAATCATCAATAAATGTCACAAAATATTTATAATGAGCATGAGACAGATGAGGAGCAATACCCCAAACATCACTATTAACTAAATCAAAACACTGGACGCTATTAGACGTAGAGACAGAAAAAGGAAGAGTCTTACTTTTTCCCATCTTACATGTAGCATAATCAAAAGAAACAAACTTAGAAAAGCCTATTGAGTCCAACAATCCAGAATTAACCATGTGAGACATAGTTATAAAATTAGCATGTCCAAGCCTACTATGCCATAATTAACAATTATTTTGAGCAGAAAAACAAAAATCATTTGCTGAATTATTCCTAATTAGAGTGGATAGATCAAAAGAAAATAAGCATCCATGTTTAGGCCCCCTCGCGATCTCCCTCCCTGACATCTGGTCCTGTACAACACAACCAGAGGAAGAAAAGGAAACATTACAGTTGTTTTCAACGAGTTGTCCAACTGAAAGGTCTGAAATTAAATTGGGGCAGTGATAAACATTCTTTAAGGGCAAGATACTATAAATATTTCCAATGGCAGTGATAGGAAGATGTCCGCCATCGGCTGTTTGAACATGAGTATTGCCAGTATATTTTGTCAATCTAGAAAGTTGTGCGCTGGAATGAGTCAGGTGATTTGATGCTTCGGAATCAAGATACCAAATGGAAGAAGGGGTTTTAGATTTACCTGTGATGCCAAGTACAGAAAATGCATTGACGATCATTTGTTGAACTAATTTTGGAGTGAGAGCAGTTGAAGAAGAACCAGGCTGTGAAGGCACAGATGTGGACGTAGCATCAGCAGTAGCATAGTCTATCTTGGCAGCATAGGCATCGGGGTTGTGGACGGCGGCGACATTCAGTAATGATGTGTCCCTTCTGCTTGCAGTAATTACAGAATTTCTGGTTGCATTGTGTTAGGAGGTGTCCATATTTTTTGCAAGAGTAGCATTGGACTTTGCTCATATCCCGAGTCTGAGGAGCTGGAGAAGACCGTGAGGTCTGAAGAGACCGAGTGTTCCCTTTAGCAGAGTATGCAATAGGATAAGTTGCAGTGTCCTGTTGTTCCAGATGGGCTTTTGTGTGAATACGTTGTTCTTCTCGCAGAAGCTCATTCAAATAAACATCCAAAGATGGTAATGGGCTCCGGCTAAGCAGAGATGATGTTACAGTCTCATATTCAGGATGCAATTTCATCAAAAACTGATCCCTGTGATTTGAGGCTTGAAGGTCTTGTATAGTTTTAAGAACATTGTTCGGAACAAAAGTATATTTAATCCCATCATATTCACTCCACAAATTGCGGAAAACCTGAATAGTAGTCTTGAATGGACAAGGTGCCTTGACTGTATTCTGCAATTTCACACTCAAGTTGAAATTGTCGTGCAGAATTATCTTGATGATAAACTGTCAGTAAGTAACCCCACATCTCCTTAGAGGTCGTATATGTAGAAACACAGTAGGCCCATCTCTCAAGGCCCATGACTAAGAGGCCCAAAGCTTCAAACCCACGTGTGGGATCTCTTAGATTTGGCCAACATTGTATAGTTGTATGATATCAATCATTTTTATATTCTTTCCTTTCTTACTTATATGCACCTGTAATTAGGATCAATCATAGGCTGTAATGAGCAATACTTCGTGTATAAAGAGCAACAGTCGATCCCCCCTTTGGGATACGATAGATTCCACAATCTCTCTTCTCTTTCTCTCTTATTCTTTTTCTCCTTCTTCAATACAAGGATCTGTTGATCCTTACATGGTATCAGAGCTATCTTTCTGTCGTCTTGCAATCAACAGAGTAGGATAGACAAATCCTCACTATTTCTTTAATCTTTGCATCATAGCAAGGAAGGATTTCTCAGCAGCAGTATCCTTGCATCATTGAAAGTAGCAGATCAAATGTTCTGCTCTCAGCAGCATCAAACAAAGCAGCAGATCAATTTTTCTGCAACTCTATCTAGTGTCGACAATCATCCAACCATCAGATCTCAAAGTGGGCCCCACCTCCAGATTACAGAATCTACAGAAATCAACACCAAACTGGTCAACCATTATTCCTGGGAATATTAAGCATTTTTCTGAGATTTTTATCATCTCAAACAACTCAGTCTTATCTGCTTCTCTAGTTTGCCAGTTTATAGGAACTGATTCTATTTTAAGGCTTGATATTTAGATCCAACCATTGCAATCCAATCATTCTTGGATCAAAAGTTACAGAAATAGGCTACAAGTATAACTTGGAAGGCTGATTGAAGAAAATATATTGCTACAGGAAGCAGACATCTTTCCTACTTCAAATTTCTTCTATTTCTTTTCTAAAAAACAGTGTTGCTGCCCATCTCCCTTCTTAGAAATCATCTTCTTAAATCAAATGGAAAAGGTTGATGTTATTTCTGACAAATTTAACGGTACCAATTATATGTCTTGGGCATTTCACCTTAAGAACTTCATTGAAGGACAAGAGATGTTGGGGTATTTAGATGGGACAACTATCAAACCAGCTGCTGATCCTAATGGCACAGAAGATAAAACAATTGCCACTTGGAATCAACAGAATGCTGAGGTTGTGACCTGGATTCTCAACTTCGTTGATCCCTCCTTCACAATGGCACTTCAAGCTTTTACGAAAGCCTCTGATATGTGGACACACATGAAGAAAATATATCATCAGCAACGAAGATTCCATCTTGACACAGAATTGGCCAAATACTGCCAAAATGACAAGAATGTTCAGGAATACTGCAATGGGTTTCTAACCCTATGGACTGAAAGGGACCATATGCTTCTACAGTCTGCCTCCGCGGCATTCCTTCCTCAAGCTCTCAAACTTCAGGAAGAACTTCATGTCAGTCAATTCCTGATGAATCTCCGTGCAGAATTTGAACCAGTACGAGCAGCCCTCATGAATCGGGAAAACCCTCCTGATTTGGATACATGTGTTCAAGAGGTCCTTTGTGAAGAAACTCGTCTTTCTTCCCATTGTTCCCTTCCTGAAGAATCAAAGGTCTTTCTTGCACAATCGGGACCATCTCAGACGGATGAGACAGCCTTTCTAACTGCTCGTGGTCAGAAACCGTAGTGTTTTGAATGTAAAAGGTATGGACATGTTGCATGGGACTGCTGGCAGAAATTATTTTGCAATTATTGAAAATGTAATGGACATGTTCTCTCCAACTGCACAAGAAGGCCTAACAAGAAACCTGATCAGACTCAAATGCGCGGCACTACTGCACTTCAGGCTAAGAATACAACTTCACTCGCCTCAGCATCTTCTGACATTGGTTCCATGACATTGACAACAACTCAAATTCGAGACTTGATTAATTCATCTGTAGAAGTTATAAGCAGGAGTACAGCATTGACTATGAGGAAACCTTTGCCCCGGTTGCCAAAATGACTATAGTTCGGTGCTTACTCGCAGTTGCCGGATCTCGCAACTGGCCCATCTGGCAGATGGATGTCAAGAACGCATTTTTACATGGGGATCTCAAGGAAGTTGTGTATATGCGTCCGCCACCATTGTATTCTTGTCCTCCACATCATGTCTGCAAGTTGACGAAGTCCTTATATGGGCTTAAACAAGCTCCTCGGGCCTGGTTTGAAAAGTTTCGATCTGCCATCCTTCAGGCCCGCTTCTATCAAAGCTCCAATGACAGCTCTCTCTTCATTCGGAGATCCTCTCGTGGCTATACAATTCTATTGATCTATGTTGATGATATGATAATTAGTGGGAATGATCATGATGGGATCACTAAACTTATAACTCACCTCATGTGTAATTTCAAAATGAAGGACCTTGGTTCCTTAACCTACTTTCTGGGTCTGGAGGTTCAACGGAACAAAGCTGGCATTCAAATTACTCAATCAAAATATGCTGATGACTTGATTCATTCTGCGCGACTTGATGATGCCAAAACACTTGCCACTCCCATTGAGCTTAATGTCAAGCTCAGCAAAGAAGATGGGCATCATCTCCCAGATCCTATCATATTTCGTCGTTTGGTTGGTAGCCTGCTCTACTTAACCATGACGCGGCCCCATATATCACATGTTGTGCAGACTGTTAGCCAGTTTATAGGCCATCCTCATAAACCACATCTTCAAGCTGTTTATCGTATTCTCCGATATGTAAAGGATACTCGGGATCGTGGTTTATTCTACCCTTCCACCTCTTCATTACAGTTGACAGCATAAGCTGATGCCGATTAGGCTGGATGTCCCGACACTCGTCGCTCGACGAATGGATGGTGCATGTTCTTGGGCCCTTCTCTCATCTCATGGAAAAGCAAGAAACAAGTCACAATTTCCAAATTGACAGCCGAGGCCGAATATCGTTCCATGTCTTTTGCCTGCAGCGAAGTCATGGTTGCGCCGCCTTCTTCGAGAATTTAGCATCCTCACCAAAGATCCTACTCTGTTGTATGGAGATAAGACAAGTGCTATTTGAATAGCAAAGAATATTGTTTTCCATGAGCGCACTAAGCACATTGAAATTGACTGTCACTTTATCTGTCAGCACTTTGTCTGTGAAGATATCAGTCTACCCTATATCTCTTCCTCTGAACAACAGGTAGATGTGTTCACCAAGGGCTTGCCCCGCGATCGTCATGATTCCATTCTTTCCAAATTGATGCTTCTTGGCAAACCACCGCATCAATTTAAGCATCAATTTGAGGGGGAGTGTAGAAACACAGCAGGCCCATTATATGCACCAAACAACCTAGAAATAAGTTACTAGTATGTACACAATTAAAAACTCGCAAGTGCATAAGATCACTATGTAGTGTAGTGAATTGTAAGTACGAGGTCAATCCCACAAAGACTTGTGATAAAACAATGTCAAAACTAACTAAAAATCAGAATAGTAAATGGAATAATTGAATGAAGAAAAGTGGAATTAAACTATTAAAAACAGTAATTTAAAGTATCAAAAGCTAATTAGAAAGTAACCTAAATCACAACTAGTATGAGAATTGAAAAACAGTAATAATGAATGAATGAACTAGGGTTTCATCTACTCCCCTAACCAATCCTATGCATGTCCCCTATTATCTTTTAATCAAAAATCAGATTTTGATAGTGACATCTATCAACCTAGACCATGGCATATGCATCTAGATTATTATTCCCCTAAACCTAATTCATGAGTGGCATACTACATGAATTGCTCATTATGATGCAAAAACTAAGCATGGCATATGTCCTAGTCAAAACAAACATAATGCATAAAAACAATGGGAAAGATAAATGCATGAGTCTAAGCATGGCATATACTTAGATTATTCATGGTTCTAAACCCTAGATGCATAATATCAAGATCAATCAAAATCAAATTAGCTACTCTTAAAATTAATTGAACATCACATGGTTGGCATGGCATATACACAACTCATCAATTAATAACATGGTTTAGAATCTCAACCAACAAAACTGAAATCTGAATTAAAAGACGCCAAAAGAGACTACATAGAACTAGGCTAGGGTTTCTATTACACCCTAACCCTAAAAAATTTAGCTACTCATGTCTTTAATGAAAAATAAACTAGAAAGTAGAGTCATAAGAAGAAAACTAGAAGATGATGGTGAAGTAGTGGATGGCCAGCAGCTTTTCCCCTTTATTCCTCCTCCAAAAGCTCCCCAAAATGCTCCAAAGATGGCTCCAAGGATGGCTATACAGCAGCAAGGGTTTTTGGGATGAAGATGGCTGATTTTTGTGATGATAGGGTGGTGTTATGGTGGCTGGAATTATTCTGGACATGGCTGCTGTAATGGATAGATAATGGCTGCTTTTTGTACTGGAATTAGGGCTGAACGTGTCTGGGTTTATGGAATGAATGGTGTTGGAATTACTGTTCACGTCCTTCCCTTATATGCTATTTATAAGTTTTGAAAACTGCCCCTTTTAGCAAGTAGTTCCTTGTAGAAATAGATCTTCAACCTTCCTTATAATTAGGAAACCTAATTAGATTGAATAAGGAGTTTTCTTTCTTGTTTTAGCAAGCTTTCTATATCTGGTCCCACTTGTATCTTCTAGAAACTTATTCCCACGGACCCACAAATCTGAGATTAATTGCAAGGAATTAAATCTAAACTTTTGACATAAAAGTGGGCCCCATTTCTTAGACTTCTAACTTGACTTGAATAAGACTTGCTTTAACTTTCGTTCTTTTTCTCCTTGTTTTTCTCCATTCTTGAACTCCACTTCTAACTTGAATAAGACTTTCTAATTTCTGAAATTCTTCTAGTTGTAATAGATGTGGACCCCCCTTGTGCGTGTAACCCTAGATTGGGTTTCTTCTTTCTTTATTTTACTTTTCTTCTTTGATTTGAATTGTAAGTTGTCCCAAAGAATTAGAAAGTGATCTTGAAATCTGGAATAGCTTGAATGGGACCCACCATGGTCTTTCTTTGGGATTCACGCCCATCATCCTCTTCATTAATCCCTCTCTTTTTGCTCCTTTTGACCTTAGCATAAAAATTAACAAAAACTATCTAAAATCAAATGAAATTACTATGACTAGCACAAGATGAATCAAATATTAGGGCTTAGATTGCAAACAATTAAGCACTTATTAAATTCCCCCAAACTTACCTTTTGCTAGTCCTCGAGCAAAACAATAAAATAAACAAGGTAGAAAATAAAAACACTACAATATGAAACCTATTCTTCCACCATTTGTCTCAGAGATGTCTGATCAATACATGATTCAAAGAAGCAAGAGTCTCAACCAGTTCACAATCCACATGCTCAAAAGGTCGTGTGTAAAACAATACCAACATAACTTTCAGTTTAGGCATTTACACAACCAAACAATCATTTTTGTAATTCAGTTTAACTTCAATCCTCACCATGCATACACTCACAATAAAACACTCAATAATTGGCTAAAAGTGAACAGACAATTATCTGATGAAAAATACCACATGCTTGAAGTGAAATCACACACCATAGGCTCCCATTCCATCTCATCTCCACACTGGGACTACACTTCACCTAGAATCAAGTAGAACTTTTACACATAGGTTGTCATGGGTGATGGACCAGCGCATTCTGCTCGCTCGGTTCTA
Source organism: Litsea cubeba (assembly GCA_012931725.1). Taxonomy (NCBI): domain Eukaryota; kingdom Viridiplantae; phylum Streptophyta; class Magnoliopsida; order Laurales; family Lauraceae; genus Litsea; species Litsea cubeba. The sequence continues at coordinate 17,023,229 of CM022948.1, forward strand.
CCGAGGTCGGCGGATGTGGGAGTCTGTTTGGGTCCGACCCTTTCGTAACCGGAGGGGGGCAAAGGCGTGCATCAACATTTTTTTTGTGTGGGTGTGCCAGATTTTCTATTTTACTTGGAATTGCAAATGGTGATCTGGAGATCAACCTTCGCAAGTAAAAAAGAAATCAACTTCTTTCGAGTTTTCCATTGCACATATATTTAAGAAAAGAGACATTTTCTTGATTTGCCGTGAAAGGCGATTTTCTTGGCATTTATAGCCGATTTTGGCGTTTATAGCCGATTTTTGGCGTTTATAGCCGATTTTGGCGTTTATAGCCGATTTACAATCGTTATCAATAATAAAAGACAAGAGTTGTGATTTTTGTCTCTTTTGAAAAAATACAAACTACAATGAAAAGCAAGAAAAGGAGGATCTAACTTCTCAGGAGATTGTGGAGGACCCGTTCAGATTGACGGTCGCAAGCCATATGTGGACTTCGCCATCATCCATGCAGATGAGAACAGAGGATGCTATTGATTCGTTTGGCTTGGGTATAACCTCAGGCTTTTAGAGGACAAAGACCAAAAGGAGGTCCTATGTCCAATAAAAAACTAAGTAAAGGGGCTGAAAAGCCACGTCTAAGCCATTGGAGGCAGAAGGAGAAGGCAAGGACCTTGGGGAGGGTATCCCCTAAGGGGCTTTTGTCACACTGTAGCGGTGGTCGGTGTAGAACTTTTGCAGAGTTTTCTCTCTTTCTTTCTCTGGATTTCTGTGCTTTCTTCTGATCCGGGATCTGTCTTGTTTTTCCGATCTGGAATTCTTTGGAATGCTCTCCTATTTATAGGCTTTTAGGTAGCCATTTAGGAGGATTTATGAGCTTTAATTGTCGTAAAGCTACATAAAGGGAGGAGTTACAAGATTGAATTCTTTATTTTGTAACTCCTTTTTCTTGGCTTCTGATTGGCCGGAGGAGATTGAGGGCATTTAATCGCCATGATGGGAGGAGTTTTATGGGTTAAATGCCATGAATCTCTTGACTTGTAACTCCCGGATGCTTGCTTTTGATTGGGCCGTCCAAAGAAATGGATTAATGGCTGTAATAAAGCTAGTCAATTAATCGCATTAAGTGGTCGCCGAGCAGTTGAAGAGTCGCGGGCCGTGCCGCGTCTTTTGGGATTCTTCTGGCGATGATCATCGATGGATCTTTATGTAGATCGACATCGGATGACCATGTAACTTCAGGTATTGGTTGCCAACAGCGGGTCAGTGCCATTTGTCCTGTCGATTTCTCGATCGGTCGGGTAGAAAGCATACTTTTTGGTTGACCGGTTGGCGATCAATGTTGATTTCGATACTCTTGATGATTAACCCGTGATTTTGACGGATGTTAAAGGATTTGGTGTCTCAAAAGCATGAATTTTGGAAAATCAGAGTTAGACGCTTCGAATCGCGAAGAAACGGTGAAAAATAGGGTTTCCGGGGGCCACCCGGCGATCCCGGGTTCCAGGGTCGTAGGGGTCTGCGACCCTGGAGGGATTTCCCCTTTTTGTCCCGTTTTGTGTCCGTTTTTGCTATTTTTCGATTCTTTTTTCTTCTGTATTTTTCCTTGACATTTTTTATCATTTATTGGGTTGATTTCCCTGTAGAAAACCTGATGAGAGTCCTTGCATTTTATTTTGCAAAGTTTCCAATTTTCTAAGAAAGCCGAAGACTTTGTCGAGCAGAGCTGTCGATTTTCTGTCAGAAGCTGAAACTGTGTCAAACGATGTCGGAATGACCTGAAGCCTCCTGAGCAATAAATAAGACCAACCATAGGCTTTTGTTTGAGTTTTCAAGCCGTTTGGGGTCCTATCACTAGTAGACTTATTCTTGTCGCGATGAAGTCATCGTGGCTTGATGTGGGGTCAACCGATGTCCGATTGACTTGAAATTTGACAGGGAACCTATTGGAGTCATTTTAAGATGATCCATAGGCTCTATCTTAGAAACCATGGTCCCGGGGAGCTTCGCCACCGAGAGGCTTGATTTGGCTTCCGAGCGTCAAAGTATGGTCAAATGTTTGTCGAAATGACCTGAAATTTGATGTGTAGCCCTTTGTAAGCATTTTGAAGCCGTCCATGTGCTCTATCTGATGTGTGATGGCCTCAGTGGTTCTTGCCGTCGAGAGGCTTGATTTAGCTGTTCGAGGGTTGATGTAGGGTCAAACGTTGTCCGTTTGACTCGGAACTTGACGTGGAGCCTTATGGATGTATTTTGAGACCATCCATTGGCTCTGATCGAAGATTTGGTGTCTCCGATGCTTTTCGCCGCCGGGAGCTCCTTTTCAGCTGCCGGAGAAGCGAAGTTAGGCCAAAATGATTTTGAAATGGCCCGAAACTTCTTGTGTACTCCTCTTTTGGCTGTCTTGAAGGATCTTGCAGTTTTTATTTGATTCTGACATGATTTGATTTTTTGGAAGAAGTATTGCCTATTTATGGCAGGTTGCGACTTCATGTAGCTCTTTGGATCTTGAAGAGGCAAAGTGACATTTTTGGTGTCAACAATGGGGTTAGGGTGAAGGGTTATGAATGAAAGGAAATGGATAACAAGATCTAAGGAATTTGCGTAGAATCACACTTCAGGTTCCTTATACACTTCTGATTTTGGCGGCGAAGGCTTGCATTTTGAATTTCCACATTGCCGAGTCACACGTGTACCCTCCTTTATTCTTTTTTTTTCTTTTGTTTTTTCTATTTTTTTATATATGTTTTTCTCTCTTTCCCTCTTTTTTTTTTTACTTTTTTTTTTAACACTGAAACTATGGAGATGCAGGGTAATGGCAACTTTTCCTTTTTTTTTTCTCAAGCCTTGCATACATTTTGTAATAAACCTGGAATTCATCTTTATACTTCCTTAGATAAGGTAAGGCTATACATATGGTAGGGTAACTCCCCCAAACTTAGGGGTTGGTATCGGTGCAAGAATGGCTTAATCAAGGCTCAACATGGATAACTAGCAGTAAACATCAAAGGGGATGGATAGAAAAGCACAAACAAATCAAACCATGCCTAAAATCATCTCCTATGGTTCATGTAGTCAAAATTTGCCTCAATCGGATAAAAAGGAGAGTTCTAGCATGTTTTTCCATATAAAATTGAGAACATGTAATCAAAGAATGAAATTTGAAAGATCATAACACCCAGCATATAGCCCTCTCAAGAATAAGCATTTAGGCTCAAATCTCACTAGGTTGCACAAGTTTTCACCAAAAGCATCTAATCATTCAATTATGCACGAGCTTTCAACCTCAGACTATATTAGCATTGTAATCCACACAGTGATAGCTCGACATGCTTAAACGAGATTTACAACAATTGAATAATAAAAAGAACTAGCATAATTAAGTTCGATGAACCATGCAAGACAAATCATCATTACTCATCATTGTGGTAAGAAGGAACTATGACTCAAAGAAAAATAAATATTTATGTGATTTTCGAAAAAAAAATTTAAAATTTTTAACTAAAATGACTCTTTTAATGACTAAGACTCTTCCCCCAAACTGAAATTAAACATTGTCCCTAATATTGTAAAATAAAGTAAGAAGAAAACACTAAAAACATAAAAGAAAAGTAAATAGAAACACAAGGAAAAGGGTAAAAGAACTCAGTTGGATATGGAGTACATCGCTAGCTCGGAATCGCCACCCTCATCTTTTCCGTGCAAAGATCTGGGCTACCTCCCAGTAGTGGTTGCTTTAGAGACTTCAGCCAGACTATGCTTCTCTATCAAGCGGAAGGGGAATCTGTGAATATAATCACATCCACATCCTTGTCAAAAATCTGCTCCCAATAGGGCTTGAGCCTATGTCCATTGACTTTGAACTTGTTACCATTCTTTGGATTATAGATCTCAATAGCCTCATGCTCAAATACCTGAGTGACCTTAGCTTGAGCCACACCATCTGGACTTTAGCTTCCCTGGAAATAATTTGAGTCTAGAATCGAAAAGTAATACCTTCTGTCCCACCACAAACGTCTTCCTTAATACCTTCTTATCATGGAATATTTTAGTCTTCTCTTTATACAGCTTGGCATTCTCATATGCTTCATATCGTAGCTCCTCAAGCTCATTCAATTGTAACTTCCTCTTCTCACCTGCCTCCTTCATATCAAAATTAAATTTCTTGATCGCCCAGAATGCCCTGTGCTCCAATTCCACTGGCAGATGACATGCTTTCCCATAGACCAAACGATATGGAGACATGCCTATAGGAGTCTTGTAGGCTGTCCTATATGCCCAAAGCGCATCATTCAGCCGTAAATACCGATCTTTCCTGTTGGGCTGCACTGTCTTTTCTAGAATCTGCTTGATCTCTCTATTACTCACTCCTACCTAGCCACTAGTCTGAGGGTGGTACGGAGTAGCTACCTTATGAGTTATCCCATATTTCTTTATTAATGCTTCAAAAGACCTGTTTTTGAAGTGACTGCCACCATCACTAATGATTGCTCTGGGTGTCCCAAATCTTGCAAATATCATGTTCTTCAGAAATTCCAAAACTACCTTGTGGTCATTTGTTTTACTTGGGATAGCCTCCACCCATTTGGACACATAGTCTACTCCTACCAGAATGTAGAGATAACCATAGGATGATGGGAATGGTCCCATAAAATCAATCACCCACACGTCAAAAAGCTCCACCTCTTATATGCCCTTCAGTGGCATCTGATTCCGTGAGGAAATGTTCCCCATTCGCTGGCATCTATCACAACTTAAACAAAAAGTATGTGCATCTTTAAATATAGAGGGCCAAAAGAAACCAAATTGAAGTAACTTAGCAGCTGTCTTCTTTCCTCCAAAATATCCTCCACACGCTTTGCTGTGGCAATGTGCTAAAATGCTTTGTACTTCTTCTTCTGGTACACATCTTCTAATTATCTGATCTGAGCAGTACTTGAACAAATATGGGTCATCCCAGTAATAGAAACGAGCCATGTGCACCATCCTCGTTTTGTCTTGATTAGTAAAATGCATTGGGAACTCACCACAAACCTTGTATTTCACCAAGTCTGCAAACCATGGAAGCTTGGTAATTTGAAATAGTTGCTCATCTGGAAAAGATTCATTTAGCGGAATTTCATCCCCTTTGAATGCCTCATCATTCAGCATTCTGGATAAATGGTTTGCCACTACATTCTCACTGCCCTTCTTGTCTTTGATCTCAAGGTCAAATTCGTGTAGTAACAACATCCATCTAATTAGCCTTGGTTTTGCATCCTTCTTGCTCAATAGATACTTCAGTGCTGCATGATCTGTGTAGATTATTACCTTAGACCCAACAAGGTAGGATCTGCATTTTTCTAGTGCAAAAATTACAGCAAGAAGTTCATTCTCAGTAGTAGAGTAGTTCAGTTGTGCATCATTTAGAGTCCTAGAGGCGTAGTAAATCACATGTGGAAGCTTCTCTGCTCTCTGGCCAAGCACAGCCCCCAAAGCATAGTCACTGGCATCACACATGAGCTCAAATGGCAAACTCCAATCAGGTGCCATGATAATAGGGGCTGATGTCAAAAGCATTTTTAGCAGCTCAAATGCTCGCAAGCAATTCTCATCAAAAACAAACTCCACCTCTTTTTGTAACAATTAACAAAGTGGTCTTGCAATCTTGGAGAAATCCTTAATGAATCTACGATAGAATCCCGTATGCCCAAGGAAACTCCGTACTCCCTTCACGGATGTGGGTGGTGGAAGTTTGCTGATCAAGTCTATCTTAGCCTTATCCACCTGTATCCCCTTGCTTGTTACCACATGCCCAAGTACAATGCCATGTTTCACCATGAAGTGGCATTTTTCCCAGTTTAACACCAAATTACACTCCTCACATCTCTTTAGCACAAGCTCCAGATGATACAAACAGTTATCAAATGATGATCCAAAGACAGAGAATTCGTCCATGAATACCTCAATAAAGCGCTCCACCATATCGGAGAAAATACTCATCATGCATCTCTGAAAAGTTGCTGGTGCATTGCAAAGCCCGAAAGGCATCCTCTTGTAGGCAAATGTCCCAAATGGACAAGTAAAAGTGGTCTCCTCTTGGTCCTCTGGAGCAATAGGAATCTGATTGTATCCACTGTATCCATTGAGAAAACAATAATGTGAATGCCCAGCTAGCCTCTCTAACATTTGATCAATGAATGGTAGTGGGAAGTGATCCTTTCTGGTAACTGTGTTAAGCTTCGGGTAGTCTATGCATACCCTCCATCCAGTGGTAACTCTAGTAGGAATCGGCTCATCATGTTCGTTCTTTACCACTGTCATACCACTCTTCTTGGGAACAACTTGCACCGGGCTAACCCACTTGCTATCGAAGATCGGGTAGATGATCCCAACGTCTAATAGCTTAAGAATTTCTGCTTTGACAACCTCCTTCATATGAGGGTTGAGTCCCCTTTGTGCTTCCCTTATAGGTTTAGACTCTTCTTCTAACAAGATACGATGCATATACATGGTTGGGCTTATACCTTTGATATCTGCAATGCTCCACCCCAATGCTATCTTGTGAGCTTTTAACACTTTTAACAACTTGCTCTCCTCATCAGAACTCAAATCACTGGTTGGAATGGAGGGGAGTACTTCTAGCTGATTTACAATCTCCAGAAGTGTTGCCTCAAGCTCATCACAATCATGCTCGATTTCAGATTTGGTGAGGCCTTGCTGAATGCATGTGTCCAACTCCTCACCCATGTGCTCTTGGAAACACCTCTACTATAGCCTTGCTCAATTACCTAAATCTGAAAGCAATCTTCATCTCTAGGCATTTTCATAGCTTCGAACACTTGAAACTCAATGTGCTGCCCATGACCTTCATTTCAATTGTGCCTTTCTGTACGTCTATCATTGAACCCGCAGTGGCCAGGAAAGGTCGACCGAGTATAGTAGAAAGGTGGTGAGGTAATGATACACTCTCCATGTCCAATACCACAAATTCAGCAGGTAATATGAATTCTCTACCTTCACCAAAATGTCATCCAGCATGCCCCTTGGGTGCTTCACACTCCTATTGTCACGTCCCCCGAACCCGATTAAAGAAATAACCGGATCCGGAGAGTGAATTTTTGGACTATTTAAAAATTTTGTCCTTTGGGCCCACGGATCGTAGTCCGCGGTGAGGATTTAATATTTCAAACCTCAAACCTCATGTAGTATAAATGTATAATACAAATAGAGTCCAAACAACTCTAGACATATAGAATCTCAAGCAATGATTAATAATCTCTCATTAATTTAAAGTTTGCAAGAAAAGTAAACAAACTAGAAGTGAAGTTATTTATTACATTGGCCATCCCAGAAATAAGGCCAATAAAGAACAAGTCAATGAAAGTAACAAAAGGTCCAACGAGAGAATCAATAAAAGAATAATGTAATCGATATGAAACCCAATGTATCTCTCTCGTGCCGAAATGATGACGCTACTCTACGTCATCGGCACGCCACTCTCGTGCCTCCTCTGCTGGTTGGAGATCCTCTGGGATCTCCTCACCTGCCTGCTCCTCGTAATAGTACTCACCTGATGTGTCTGCACACCAAGGAACAGAGTCAACGACATGTTGAGCAATAGATAAGCAATGCATAATAAACATGACATGCATCAAGTGTAGAATAATGACAAGTATAAGATCATATGAATACAAGAACATGAAGCTAGGCATAAAGCGGGATTAATTTGTAGAAACAATAACAGGAATCCTAGCAATCTAACAATAACCACTATCATGCAAATGCTAACAAGACAAGCAAGAGGGAGACTCCGAGGATGTCCTATGCCACCTCCCGGGGGTACCAGTAACAATCCCCTTGGACTACTGATACCATAGTCCGGCTCCAGTGGGATCCTAGCTCCCTGTCCTGGGAATAGCAGCACGGTCCTAGCCCGCTCCCAGCTATTCAACGCCATGGACGCCGTCCTACGCCGACTGCCCACCCCGACAACCGGAGTAACCGATTCGTCATTAAATCCCAAACTGCAGATGGCCATGATATGCAACAATAATAATAAAGTGGTTCTGACACAAGAATATCAAGACAAGCAAGTCTGGCTAGTTCCATGTACAAGACAAGATCCTAGGGATTATCTTATTCAAGATATCACAAGACAAGCAACACGAGATAATCCCTTCCATCACTAGCCAGTCATGTTTATCAAAACAAGACACGGTTTCCTAAGGTACACTCTAAGTCAAGTCCAAGTCCTATATGCTATAAGAATTTATGTTTCATAATTAATTACGTGTTTTATGTCAAGAGAGTGTACAAGGAGAATGGTAACAACGGATACAATTTACAAGTCAAAGAGAATTTACTATCCAATCCTAAGCAAGTGGTGTCATCCCTGTATTCCCCGTATTCTAACAGAGTACATGTGGAAATTGAATCAATGATGCTTTTAAGATAATTCCCTGGTGTACAATCATGTTGAGCATCATTAAATTCAACTCCATGTGCATTCGGTTACATCACGTGTAATACACGAATACCTAGACAACCCATCGAATTCACACCAAGCCACGTGATTCGATTTCAATCCCTTTTATGGTCATGTGATAATAGGTTGATGGTTTCCAGCATCTAAGTCCCAATTTCTAGGTTACAGGTCTCATTTCCAATAAAACATGAGCTGAATTAATAATCCAAGTATTTACATCACTTCCCGACCTCTGATTGTGATGAAACCAGAACCATTGGATTCTACGTTTCAAGAGCTTTCCAACGATATATTATACGTAGAATTCCAACGGGCGGATTAAAAGTTATGGTCATTTCAAAATGGTAATTTCGACTGACCTTCATGCTGGTGTCGGTTGACCGACCCGAACCGACGGGTGAACCGACAGTACAAATTTTGCTCTCTGTTTTTGGAACCGAGAACAGTGTCGGTTGACCGACGCCAAGGTGTAGGCTGATCGACCCGAACCGACAAGTGAACCGACAGTTCAATAAGTCAAATACGGCTCTCTGTTTTTGGAACCGACGTGGCTATCGGCTGACCCACACCAATCTGTCGGTTGACCGACACTGAACCGACGAGTGAACCGACAGTACGGAACTCGTGCGGGTTCAGGCCATTTCTGGTCTCCTTCTTCCCCATTTCATTTTCTCCATTCCCCAAACCTTTCCAAGGCTTAAACCTGCATCAAATAGAGCCTCCTGCTCTCCCAACATTCATTCCATTCAATCCCATCACCACAATCTCACCATTTACAATTCAAAACAAATTAGATTTATCAATTATTCAATCTATCCATTCCATTCACAATTCTAACCTAACATGTAATTTCCATATCAATATTAACAAGGCTTGGAATTAATGGGAAATCTATCATGAAACCATTGAAATCAATAAAGGAACAAACACACATGCTATATTATGCATTGTAAATCTACTTGCCTCAATGTCAGAAGATTGAAAATGGGTGGAATCTGAGGAGAAGCTTTTCTACCCCGTAAACGACGATCTAACCCGATAAAACTCAAACTAGGAAGCCAAGAAGAAGATAGGAAGGAAAAGAATTAAGATCGGACCTAATATAACTAAATAACTGATAAAGTGAAAATAAAAGATTGTGAGGAGTCTTACCAAAATGGTACCGGAAGCAAGAGGGAAACGCGAGGATGACTCCTAGCGGATCGGATCTTCGAACGGAATCTTCTAGGGCAGAGTTCCGGACTTGAGAAAGGAAGAGGAAGAAAAGATGGGAGGCTGTTCTTTCGTTCGTTGCAGAGGAAAAGTGGAATTAGGGTTAGAGTTTAGTTTAAGAAGAAGATTAAGGAGGAAAAGACCGAATCGTCCTTTAAGTGGGTCCGGTGAAAGAATGGACCACTTGAAAGGTTTCTGATCACCGGATCGCGATGAGTCAAGAGACAAAAGTCATCAGAACGACGAGACCTTTCCAACGAACCCATAAGTCACGGCGTTTTGGAATATTTCGGAAAAACACTCAATTTTCCCTAAATTGCAAACTACACCCCTGCTATGATCAAACGAACTCGGAATCGAACGAAACTTCGCAGGCACTATTCTAATGCTAAAAGAAACTCGCTCATGATCTAAACCCACTTAAATATCTAAAATACAATTAAATAAAATAATAACAAATTAAACGGGTCAATGGGCCGGGTTTTGGGCCCAACTGACCCAGTAAGGTCACGGACCTTACACCTATCTTCCAATTGCAATGTAATTGAAGTTGGTTTGAGCTCTCCCAAACCCAAATACTCATAGACTGAGAATGGCAGCAAATTGATACTTGAACCCAAGTCTAGTAAAGCTTTCTCAAAAGTATGCTATCCTATCTTGCAAGGTATAGTAAAGCTCCCAGGGTCCTTTAATTTTGGAGGAAGCTTTCTTGAAAAAACTGCACTGACTTCCTCGGTTAACTTAACCTCTTCATGATCTTTGAATCTCCTCTTGTTTGTACATAGCTCCTTGATAAACTTTGCATATAAGGGTATCTGCTTGATAGCATCAATCAGCGGAATGTTAATCTCTACCTTCCTTAGAGTCTCGAAGATGTCTTGAGTGAACTGATTTTTCTTCTCTTATCTCAGCCTCTGAGGGTAAGGTGGAACTGGCTTATAGACCCTTTCTGGTGCTTTAGAAGTTTTTTCCTGAATAAGAGTTTGCCTTGCACTGTCCTGTGGCTCAATGTCTACAATTTTTGGATTTTCATGTGGCCCATTCACACTGGTGTCTATGGTTGTACCATGCTGCCTCATTCTCCTGTAGACCTTCTCTGGATCTTTGGTGACAGTAGTTATGGCCTTCAGATGCTCATGATTTTTAGGGTTGATTTCAGTCTGACTTGGAAACTTACCGTCGTCCCTTTTGCTCAAGGCATTAGCTATCTGACCCACTTGTGTTTCTACTGCTGAGTATTTGTATTTGCTTGGCTATGTTGCTGGAAATTAGCCTGAGATGACTGAATAAACTGGGTCACCAAACTCTTAAACTCATCTTCTTGTGGCTTTTGTGCACTGTTCTGAGAAAAAATGTTATTCTGGTAAGTTCTCTGCTATCCTTAATATTGGTTCTAATTCCCTTGATTTCCTTGATTGTTTTGATTCCCTCCCAAAGAAAAGTTTGGATGATTCCGCCATCCAGAATTGTAGGTATTACTGTAGGGATTATTGTGCTTAGGAAAAGCATTACCAACATAGTTGGCTTGTTCCTGGTCTGTAAAAGATGACATGGGGCAGCATTCAGTAGCATGGTTTGTGTGAGAACATATAGCACAAACTTCCTTTGGTGTCTGTCCTTGCATGTTATTGGAAGCCATTGCTTTGATGAGCATGTCCATTTTTTTTATCCATTGCCGCCATCTGTGTAGCTATATTTCCTTGAGACTGGATCTCATATATTCCTTGCTTCTTACCCATCTGTTTGTTTCGACAAGAAAATTGTTGTGAGTTTTCACTAAGGGTTTCAAAAAGATCATAAGCTTCCTCACTATTTTTCTCCATCAGGGCCCCTCCACAGCAGAGTCAACTATTCCTTTATTCAGCTCGTTCAGTCCTTCATAAAAAGCTTGAACCTGATCATCTTTGGTGAGGTTGTGATGTGGACACTTCAATAATAAATCTTTAAAATGCTCCCACGCTTCCCAGAACTGATCTCCATCTTTCTGTTGATATGTTTGGATCTCTCTTTTAAACTGCCTTGTCTTTTGAGCCGGAAAAAATTTCTTCAGAAACTTACTGGCTAGCAGCTGCCAAGAGTTGATAGAACCAGCATCCAAGGAGTTTAACCATATTTTAGCTTTATCCATAAGCGAGAAAGGGAATAGACGTAGCCTGATGCCCTCTGCAGTAACTCCATGTATCTGTTATGCTGCGCACAACTCAAAGAATTCCTTAATGTGAAGATAAGGATCTTCATTAAGTAACCCATGATAGTGTGGCACCATATTCAGCAGTTGTGCATGGAGAGTGGAATTTTCAGCCGTAGTAGGTGGATAAAGAATGGTGGACGACTGTTCGGTGTGCAAGGGTATTGTCAGACCCCGACCCAGGTTTGGAATATTTAATTTTATTTTAATCGTGATTAGATGATAAGTGGGGTTAGTGGACGATTAGCTTATTTTGTTTAAGCTAGATTAGAATGTTTGAATAGCTTTGGGAATTTTCGAGAGTCGTTGACTTAGGCTTGACGCCGGCCGGGGCACCCGTGTGTTGTGTGTGAATCTTTGGGGTTTAACTTTGATTTTTGTAAAATCCCGATTTTGTGCATTTTGACTCATTTCATTTAGATTATCAGCTTTCATGTTTTGACCATCTTGATTTAATGATCAGAAATTGCGTTTTTCGATAAAAAGGGCAAAACTGACCTTTCACACAAAATCTGTACCCAAATTTCAAAATTTTCAGAAATTGACAAAAATATACTTTTTGGATAATAGATATTTCGTTGATCGTTTTTGTCTCCTTCGTCGTTTCCATTCGGGGCCCGCAAATGCCATTTTTAGCCTTGTGACGATTGGGGCCCACAAACCCATCTTATAAGAGAAAAATTCTTCTCTTCTCCTTCATTCTTCTTTTCCTGCACGTTTTGGAGCCCAGGGCTTTCCTTCTCTTCCAGCAACTTTCTCTCTCCTCTGGAACACCTATCTCTTGGAGATTTCATGGAGGATTGATCTCCTAGGGTTCTTCCTCATCATTTAAGCCTTCCAAAGATGTGTTTTTCTAAGGATTTGAGCTAGGGTAAGGTTCTCTTTCAAGCTTTTCTTCATGGTTTGAGTTCTTCAATGTTAGCAATGGCTTTCCAAACTTGAAATCTTTGTTTTCCTCTTCATTTAGAGTGTTTTCATCACACATGCAAGAGTTTTCCCTTGAGATTTGCAAATGTTGATTTTTAGGGTTCTTTGGGAAAATTTTGGGGTTTTTGTAGATTGGGAGCTTGAGGCCCTAGAGGATTGTTTGAGGAGTATCTTAGCCCTCATCTTGGCTTGAGGCAAGTGGATTCTACAATTAATATGATGGTTCTACTTTATATGTTCATTTCATGGCATTTTCTTTCTATGCTCCAACCTCTTTGTGATTCAGGGATTTTCCTTGGATAAATGGATTAATGCGTATGTTTGAATCTATTTGTGTTATTGTTTTGCAATGGATTGGAACTTGGTTTTTGAATTTGGTCATCTTGAAATGAGCCTTATTTATGTCAAGTCTTTGTGTTCAAAGAATGGAGGAAATTTTTATTTAAAAGTGTTTGAATGGTTGTTTAGAATGATTATTGAATGATGATTTGATGAGTTGAGGAGGTCAAGAAAGGGCCCAAATACTCATGGAGTTGTGTTTGGAAGAAGGGGAAAGAAAGAAAATGGATAGGGATTGGACAAAAGAGGGATCCAACCAAATAGGCTGAGATTCGCCGCTGTTCGATCGATCGGACTGTGGGCATTTCAGGTTCGATCGATCGGCCAATGAGTCCGATCGATCGGATTGAAATGAGAAGAGTTGCAAAAAGGGGATTGTTGGACCATTCTCCAGGCTCACTTCAAGCCCATATTCAAGTCCAATTCAGCCCAATCCCTTTTCTATAATTGAAGCCCATTCAGCCCCTTTTTAAATCATAGAACCATTATGTAAATTTATTTGAACTATGAATAAAACCATTTGGGGAATCTTTCAAGTCTCAATGTACACTTCATCCCTTTTTATCATCAACGATCTTCTGTGGCACCAAATTACTATTTATTAATGACAATTGGGGGTCAAATGTACATCAAGACAACCCGCATTAGACTGTTGAATCATCATACACTAAATTCATTCCATGTAAAAAGGTTTTGTCCGGATTCATTTATGAACCTATTTGAATGCTTTGGGCTGGTTTACCACATTTATAGATATTGATAAGACTACTCATCTATTTTGCTCGGATTCGTCGATATGTGAGATATGTATTTGTTCGGAGTAGTTTTCTTATCGGTTTTGGGAAATATTTCTTTATGAACGGATTTATATTACTTCGAGGTTTCAAACTTTTACTCTAATGGCACCACTAAGCTTAGGTTACCTTGTCGGACTGATCATCCGGCTTGGAATCTTTAATTTATTCGCCAACTGCAGTTTGGATTCTGTCTGTACCGACCATGGAATAGATACATTTCTTTTTGGGATTTTGTTGTAGCCATTGTTGGCTTATTCTTTTGGGGAAAAATTGTAATTATTGGTTAACTTTACTTTTATATTAAACTTGAAACTAACTTTGAGGCCTATCTATAGAATGTCTCTCTTTTTTATACTAGTTTTGTGTGTTCTCATTATACTCATATGATATGGACTTTTATGTTTGCTACAATACTTCCGCATAATTTATTCGTATGAATGTGATTCTTAATAATCACTGTTGGATCGGATTTTGAGGATCCTTACCACGGAAACCTGTGGGAAACTAGCGTGTGCGGGCGGAATTTTCCGGCCCGTTGCGCCACGACCCCGGATTAAGGTCTTGTTTAACGGGTCCTCGGTCCGGGGGCGTGACAGGCTTGGTATCAGAGCGAGAAATATTTGAGGCAATTAAAATTGGATTAGAAACATAAGGACGTGGCAAGGATTCGTTAGAATTTCCGTTAGTTAGCATCGATTGGGTTTGGGAATGCCTTATCTATTATATTTTATTGTACTAACAAGTTGTTTTGCAGCACTATGCCTCCACGCAGACCTCCAGTGAATGCGAATGCATCAGGCAGTAACAATGACAGTGGGGTTGAGAATCAGATGACAGTTCAATTTCAGCAGCTCATGCAGATGTAATTTGAACAACAACAGAGGGCCAATGAGAATCAAGCTAGAATCCAAGAGCAGATGGCAAAGAAAGATGAAGAATTGACTCAAGTTCAGAGGCAGTTGCTTGAATTTTGGGTAGGAGACCAGAACCATTGCTTAATATGGAAGTTATGCATAACAGAGACCGGGATCCTAATATCTTGTTTGAGAAGTTCAGAAAGAGAGGTCCTAAGGAGTTCACAGGACAAGAAGATCCTTTGGCAGCTGATGATTGGTTAGCCCACACGGAGAACATCTTTGATATTTTTACATGCACAGGCAGGCAACAAGTTCTTCTAGCAGCGTCTATGTTCACCGGATTGGCAGATATTTGGTGGAAAACCATTAAGGAGGGTTATCAGAACATCGAGAATGAGATTGCTTGGGCCACCTTCAAACAGCAGTTCAGTGAGAAGTATGTCCCTGCACACATCAAGAAGCAGAAAGCAGCAGAGTTTCAGTTGCTCAAGCAAGAGGACATGACCGTTCTTGAATATCTTACCAAGTTTAAGAAATTGTCTCGTTATGCACCGAAGCTTGTGGATACGGAAGAGAATAAGATTACCAAGTTCATGGATGGACTTAATCCCATCATCTTGAGGGATGCATTAGGTGTGGTACCACCGACCACTTTCCAAGAGGCTATCAAAAGAGCTTATAGATTTGTGATGGACCGCGCCCCGGATGCTCGGGTTCCTACCGAGGTCGGCGGACGTGGGAGTCCGTTTGGTTCCGACCCTTTCGTAACCGGGGGGCAAGGGGGCGTGCATCAACATTTCTTTTTTTGTGGGTGTGCCAGATTTTCTATTTTTACTTGGAATTGCAAGTGTTGATCCGGAGATCAACCTACGCAAGTAAAAAGGAAATCAACTTCTTTCAAGTTTTCCATTGCACATATATTTAAGAAAAGAGACATTTTCTTGATTTGCCGTGAAAGGCGATTTTTTTGGCATTTATAGCCGATTTTGGCGTTTATAGCCGATTTTTGGCGTTTATAGCCGATTTTGGCGTTTATAGCCGATTTACAATCCTTATCAACAATGAAAGACAAGAATTGTGATTTTTGTCTCTTTTGAAAAAAATACAAACTACAATGAAAAGCAAGAAAAGGAGGATCTAACTTCTCAGGAGATTGTGGGGGACTCGTTTAGATTGACGGTCGCAAGCCATATGTGGGCTTCGCCATCATCTATGTAGATGAGAACAGAGGATGCTATTGATTCGCTTGGCTTGGCTATAACCTCGGGTTTTTAGAAGACAAAGACCAAAAGGAGGTCCTATATCCAATAAAAAGCCGAGTAGACGGGCTGAAAAGCCACATCTAAGCCATTGGAGGCAGGAGGAGAAGGCAAGGACCTTGGGGGGGTACCCCCCAAGGGACTTTTGTCACCTTGTTGCGGTGGCCGGTGTAGAACTTCCGCAGAGTTTTCTCTCTTTTTCCTTTCTTTGGATTTCTGTCTGTGTGCTTGTGCTTTTTTCTCTGATGTTTCTGATGCTCTGTGATGTGATTTCTTCTTGGAGAGCCCTCCTATTTATAGGCTTTTAGGTAGCCTTTTAGGTGGGTTTATGGGCTTTTATTGTCATTAAGCCGCATAATGGGAGGAGTTACAAAATTGAATTGTTTATTTTGTAACTCCTTTTTCTTGGCTTCTGATTGGCCGGAGGAGATTGAGGGCATTTAATCGCCTTTAATCGCCATGATGGGAGGAGTTTCAAGGGTTAAATGCCATGAATCTCTTGACTTGTAACTCCCGAATGCTTGCTTCTGATTGGGCCGTCCAAAGAAATGGATTAATGACTGTAATAAAGCTAGTCAATTAATCGCATTAAGTGGTCGCCGAGCAGCTGAAGAGTCGCGGGCCGTGCCACGTCTTTTGGGATTCTTCTGTTGATGATCATCGATGGATCTTCATGTAGATCGACATCAGATGATCATGTAATTTCAGGTGTTTGTTGCCAACAGCGGGTCGGTGCCATCTGTCCTGTCGATTTCTCGATCGGTCGGGTAGAAAGCACACTTTTTTTTTGTTGACCGGGTGGCGATCAATATTGTTTTCGATACTCTTGATGATTGACCCGTGTTTTGGACGGATGTCAGAGGACTTGGTGTCTCAAAAGCATGAATTTTGGAAAGTACCAGAGGCTGGGCTCTTCGAATCGCGAAAAAACGGCGAAAATCGGGGTTTCCGGGGCTTTCCCGGCGACCCCGGGTTCCAAGGTCGCCGGCGACCCTGGGGGGGTTTTCCCCCTTTCGTGTCCCGTTTTGCGTCCGTTTTTGCTGTTTTTCGATTCTTTTTTCTCCTGTACTTTTCCTTGACATTTTCACCATTTATTGGCCTAATTTCTTTGTAGGAAACCTGATGAGAATCCTTGCATTTTATTTTGCAAAGTTTCCAATTTCCTGAGAAAGCCGAAGACTTTGTCGCGCAGAGCTGCCGATTTTCCGTCAGAAGCTGAAACTGGGTCAAACGATGTCGGAATGACCTGAAATTTGGTGTGAAGCCTCCTGAGCAATAAATAAGACCAACCATAGGCTTTTGTTTGAGTTTTGAAGCCGTTTGGGGTCCAATCACCTGTAGACTTGCTTTTTGTCGCGATGAAGATGTCGCGGTTTGATGTGCGGTCAACCGATGTCCGATTGACTTGAAATTTGACAGGGAACCTATTGGAGTCATTTTAAGATGATCCATAGGCTCTGTCTTGGAAACCATGGTCCCGGAGAGCTTTGCCGCCGAGAGCTCCTTTTCAGCTGTCGGAGAAGCGAAGTTAGGCCAAATGATTTTGAAATGGCCCGAAACTTCTTGTGTACTCCTCTTTTGGCTGTCTGGAAGAATCTTGCAGTTTTTGTTTGATTCTGACAAGATTTGATTTTTGGAAGCAGCATTGCCTATTTATGGCAGGTTGCGACTTCATGTAGCTCTTTGGATCTTGAAAAGGCAAAGTGACATTTTTGGTGTCAACAAATGCCCCCTCGAGGTACAGCGGCGAGTTGCTTAACTTTGTAGTCGATGTGCCTCGAAGAGATTTTTGAAGGAGAGCCTGTGACTTGACCAAGAGTCTTTGAGCAGTCTTTCTTTTTGGTATTTGTAGCCTTTTGAGCTTCCAGGGGAATTTTATGGTAGTGAAAGGGATCACGTACCATCTCGAGGCAAAGTTTTGAAGATGACATCAGGGATGTGGATTTGGGTTTTGACCGTGTGACCTAACAGGCTATATGTGGCAGGTTAGGGGGTCGGGTTTGGTTTTGATCGTGTGACCCAACAAGCTGTATGTGGAATGTTGGGGGATCAATTTTGGTTTTGATCTTGTGACCTAACAGGCTGTATGTGGCAAGTTAGGGGATCAGGTTTTTGGTTTTTGGTTTTTGGTCTTGTGACCTAACAGGCTGTATGTGGCAAGTTAGGGGACCAGGATTTGGTATGATTTTTGTGGAATGTCAATTTCAAGATTTTGGCTCAATTTGGTAGATGAGGCTGGATGGTTTGATTTTTGGAAGCTCATTGGGCTTGGAATTTTCTTTTGTATGGTCCAATCAACTCAAAAGAGGCATGGAACCATTTTTGTATGCTCTTGGTAAGAGGGATTTCTCTTTGACTAAAAGCCCAAAATTTAGTTATTTATTTTTTTTTTATTATTTTTTTTTTGTGTGCCTAGGTGGTCAAACCTGGCTCATATGGGCTAACCCATGGGACCTTAAGCTTTTTGAAATGGCTTAGATCTCATATGGTGTCATTTTTGTAAAGAATATCCAAAAATATCTCATTTGGATAGAGAATATCCAAGAATATCTTTACTTGGAGAGAATCTCTCATGATCCTTTTATTTTTGGGATAGAATATCTCAAGATATCTTTCTTTTGGGAAAGAATCCGTCATAGATTTCTTTTTGGGAGAAAATCCTTCAAGATATCTTTCTTTTGGGAAAGAATCTTTCTAATCTATTTCTTTTGGTAAGGTTACTAATTAGTAACACTTACCTCTTTCTTCTTTCCTTCTTTGGTTTGCTCTCCTCTATAAAAGCAAGGAGAAGGTTGGATCTCTTGCTCTTATTACTTTCTTTTGCAATAATCTCAAGAGGGCTTCAAGACCAAGAGTTCTTCTTCTTCAAGATCTTCAAGACTTTTCTTCTTCTTCTCCATCAATGGCTTCAAGTAAGTTCCCTTCTTCAAGAAAACTCCATTGTAGGAAAAATAAAAAGATCTTTCTTTCTTTCCCCTTTTTTTTGTTTCTTTCTTTTTCTTTTCTTCCTTTTTTTTTTCACGTGTTTTCCCCTTCTTTTTTTTTCACACGTTTTTTTTTTCTTTCTTTTTTTTTTCTTGTTTTTTGTTGTTTTTTTTTTTTTTTTTGTTTGTGGGCCGTACGGACAGATCCGTACGGATCTGGCAGTACGGCCACGTGGCCTGTGGGCCAGCCCTCTCTTTTTTCTTTTTTTTTTCTTTTCTTTCTTCTTTTTTTTTCTTTCCCTCCCCCTTTTTTTTTTGAGAGAGTTTCTTTTCTTTCTTTTTTTTTTGTTTTCTTTCCCCTCTCTTTTTTTTTTAGAGAAAGTTTCTTTTCTTTTTTTTTGCTCATCATGATAATGCATTTTTCTTTTCGCAAACCAAGATGTTCATGCATGCATTCAATTTGTAAATTAAATTTGTAGCATGATGTGATAGCATACCTGAAAGTTTTTGCAAATTTGGGAACTTGGAAGCCGGATTGAGACTTGGATTGAGACTCTCTTTTCTGGGCACTTGGAAGCCGGATTTAGCATGATCCAGCATGTGCGTGAGATTCTCGGTGATGCTGAAGAAGCTGGTTTGGATGTCACATATGCCAGGGTGATCGTTAATAGGATCATTGAGCTGGGTGACAAGTGGTTTGAGACCATGGGTTTTCCTGACGATCAATTCTTCAAGGAGATGTTCTCGGACCCTGCGGATAAGGCTCAATCTGACCTGGATGAGGCTACAGAAAGCAAGAAGCAGGCAGTCCGAGAGAGAAACTTAGAAGAAATAACCATCATTAGGCTGACACATGACCTTAACATCCTTGATAGGGAGGTCGATGAGGCCAGAAAACGTCTTGAGCATCTGCAGGCACAAGTCGCTGCCAAGTGGACTGAAATAACAGAGGCTCGTGAAAGGGAGACTGCTCTGATTCACCGAGTTGAGGATGCCATTCGAGTTCTCAAAAGGAAGTCTGATGAGGACAAACAATGGAAAACCGCTCGAAGGAAGCTTCCCAGTGCAGAAGAAGGGTTACAGCCCACCCCAGCATCTCATGGCAGGTTCCTGAAGAAGCGTGCCTTGGAATCCTTGACGGATGAAGCCAAAAGCTTGCTTAAGGAGCTGAACTTTTGGCTGGAGACCGTTTTTGATTGAGCTCCTGTATACAGAAACCATTCTTCTTTCCTTTTTTTTTTTGTACCACTTGTTTTTTTTTGGTACTCTTTTTTTTTGTAGTGTTTGTGAACACTTTCTCTTTTTTTTTTTTGGTACCACATATATTTTTTTTTTGGTACTCCCTTTTTTTTGTGTAGTGCTTGTGAACACTTTCTTTTTTTTTTTTTGTTATCCCTACGCTCACTTTAATCTTTTTGTGATAAAAGTAATTGCTAAATGGGATGCTCTTTTTTTTTTGTTATCCCTATGCTCACTTGAATCTTTTTGTGATAAAAGTAATTGCTAAATGGGATGCTCTTTTTTTTTTTGTTATCCCTACGCTCACTTGAATCTTTTTGTGATAAAAGTAATTGCTAAATGGGATGTGATCAAAAGGTTGTCATTTTGTGAAAATCTTTTGTCAAGTAATTGTTTTGGCATCAAAACCAGGTTTTTGTTTGTGGCATGGAAGCCAATTTTGGCATGAGAGCCAGCTTTTCTTGTGGCATTGATAGCCGAGTTTTTTTTGTGGCATCTATAGCCAGTTTTGGTGGCATTGATAGCCGGTTTGTGGCATTGATAGCCTGTTTTGTTTTGGTGGCATTGATAGCCGGTTTTTTTTTTAAATCCAAGTTTTTGTTTGTGGCATTGATAGCCGATTTTGTTTTGGTGGCATTGATAGCCGGTTTGTGGCATTTATAGCCTGTTTTGATGGCATTTATAGCCGGTTTGTGGCATTTATAGCCTGTTTTGATGGCATTTATAGCCGGTTTGGTTTTCAAAAAATGCAAGTATCGACTAAAAGTCGCCTCCCTGCTGAATGTTCTTGCAAGTATCGATGGAATGTCGCATCCTTGCTCATTCGGTTGCGAGTATCGATGGAATGTCGCATCCTCGCGGATTTGGGTGCAAGTATCGATGGAATGTCGCATCCTTGCTTTTCAAAAATTTTGGTTTTGCGGGTACTGACTTGATGTCGTTTCCCCACGATTTTTGAAATTTGTGGTTTTCTCGAACCTTTGGGTTATGGATATCAACTAAAATGTTGCGTCTCCACAGTTTTTTTTTTTTTAGGTTTTTTTCGAACCTTTGAAATTTGGGTTGTGGATATCAACTGAAATGTTGCGTTTCCACGGTTTTTTTAGGTTTTTTCGAACCTTTGAAATTTGGGTTGTGGATATCAACTGAAATGTTGCGTTTCCACGGTTTTGGATTTTGCAAGTATCGACGAAATGTCGCTTCCCTGCGATTTTGGAAGTGTCGAACGTGGTTCGTTTACTTCCGATTTGTGCGAGTATCGACTAAGCGTCGCTTCCTCGCGGTTTTTGAAAAACCATTTTTTTTTTTTTTTGTTTAAAGACACGAGGGTCATAAATTTTGACCTAAAACCATTTTGGCGATAAAAGGCAGGGTGGACTAGGGTGGAAATCCCTGAATCCGGATTTTGTTTCAAACCATGAATTTTGGGTTCAAAGGTTGAAAATTTTGGTCAAGTTAGGGAAAGGTTCATAAACTTGGATTTTTTTTTTTTGAACAATGAAACGATGAAAGTAAGCATTGTTTTAGATTTCTAGAAATTTCAACATTTGATATGATAATTCTAAAAAAAGGTGGGTTTAGCGAGCGTGTACCTGGAAACCGGTTTTGGCCATACAGGCATTGCTCTTACCCAGTTGGGTAAGTCTTTAAGGGTAGTACCGCTTTAAGAACTTGCCGTTGATAGGCAGCATACGTCTGTCACCTTCCATGTTTAGGAGTGCGTATGCGCCATTGGAGAAAACTTTGTCGATGACGTAGGGTCCCTCCCATTTCGGCTCAAATTTGCCTTTGGACTTGTGAGCGAAGACCATTGGTCTTTTTACCGCAAGAACCAAGTCATTCTTTTTGTAGGCGCGTTGCCTGACCTTTTTATCGAAAGATCCTGCCATGCGTGCTTGGTAAAGTTCAATGCTTTGTTGAGCTTCGAGCCGTCTCTCATCGAGATTGTCCAGCTCATGGAGCCGCAATTTGACATTGCTTTCTTGAGTCATGTCATTTTGCAAGGATACCCTCAAGGAAGGAATTTGTACTTCCAAGGGCACGATAGCTTCGCATCCATAGACCAAGGAGAATGGTGTGCTATGGGTTGGTCCTCGAACGGTAGTTCGATAGGCCCACAAAGCTTCAGACATTTTGTCGCTCCAGTCTCTTTTGTGATTGGAGACCATTTTTTTTGAGGATTTTACAGAGTGTCTTGTTGAAAGCTTCTGCTAACCCGTTTGCTGCCGGATTGTATGGAGTCGAAGGACAGCTTTGGATTTTGTATTTGTCGCAGAACCTGTAGAATCGATGATCCCGGAACTGTGGTCCGTTATCATGGACGAATCTTTTGGGTATGCCGAAACGACAAATGATGTTGGTGCGTAGGAACTGAAGGACTGATGAGGTCTTCATTTCGTTAAACGCAAATGCTTCTGACCACTTGGAGAAGTAATCCGTAGCGGCGAAGATGAAGCGATGACCTTTGCTTGAAGGGGGAGAAATAGGACCTATAATGTCCATACCCCAGGCTTCGAAAGGCCATGAGATCGCTGTAGGATGCAGCCATTCTGGAGGCATGTGAATGTAATCTCCATGAACTTGGCATTGTTGGCAGCGCTTAGCAAATTGCATTGCGTCAGCTAACATGGTAGGCCAGTAATATCCTAACCTTTTTATCTGATCATAGAGCTTAGGTCCAGCCTGATGAGCTCCACAAAGACCAGCATGAACTTCTTTGAGTGTTTATTCAGCCTCTTGTTGTGACAAGCAGCGTAGAAGTACTCCGTTGAAGGATTTCCTGTAAAGGATTTTTGAAGGAATATCCAAATGGAAGCTTGGGGTTCGCCTTTGGATGCTTACCCGTTCTTTTGGATCTTCAGGTAGGATTCCGAACATAATGTAATCAATGAACGGATCCCTCCAGTCGCTAATTGAAGTTTGAAGGATTGAAATCCGACTTCCGACCACTTGGTGGCATTCAGCAACTGCTTGGTGTGTGTTAAGAGGAGGAAGGATTCTTCTTTCGCACACTGTGATTTGCATGTTTTCCCCTTCCTGGATTGCCATGGATGCGGCAAGTCCGGCTAGGGCATCCGCACGTATGTTTTCACCTCTACGAATGTGGGTGATGTGACAGATCTCAAACTTTTGCAGAAGTGATTGTGCCTTGTTGTAGTAGGGCAACAAATCTGGCTTCCTGACTTCAAATTTTTGATTCATCTGGTTGACGATCAGTTGAGAGTCTCCAAAGACTTCCAGCATGGTGATACCGGATTCGATGGCGAGTTCCAATCCTAAGATCAGAGCTTGATATTCAGCTGCATTGTTTGTGCATGGTTCCAGTAGCGAGAAAGCGTGTGGAATCATGTATTTGTCGGGGCTAACAAAGAGGATGCCAACTCCCGAGATCAGCTGTCTTTTTTCATTTGTCCTGGTTGCACCGTCAAAGTACATGTCCCAGGAGGCACTTTGTGAGAAAGTCTCCACATTGTAGACTGGTTCGTCTGGGAGATCATCTCTGAGTGGAGAATCTTTAGGCAATGGATGCTCTGCGAGGAAGTCTGCTAGAGCTTGCCCTTTGATTGCTTTTTGTGGTACATACCTAATATCAAATTGTGACAGAAGGATGGACCATTTTGCCAGTCGAGCATTAAGAGAACCTGCCTTTGTGACAAGGACCTTCAAGAGGTTGACCCTCGAGACCAGGTAGACTGTATTGGAAAGCAAGTAGTGACGCAGCTTTTGTACGGCGAACATCACTGCAAGACATTCTTTTTCGACTGGAGAGTAGCGATGCTCTGCACCTACTAGCATGCGGCTGAGGTAATATAGAGCAGCTTCTTTTCTTTGATCATTTTCTTGCGCAAGCAGAGCTCCCAGAGAGTGATCAAGGGCTCTTGTGTACAAGATGAATGGTTTTCCAGTGGTAGGAGCAGCTAACACTCGGGTAACTCATCATCCTTTATATTCTTGCTTATGAATACAGGACGTGGGTTATCTGGTGTTCCCAAGTCTATCTTTTGAACAGGATCTTCTGTTGGAAGGTTCGAAGGTGGTTCCTCCACAATATTTTCGGAGGCTTCCAGCTCAACGAAACCTTCTGGGGTTTCAAGGGCATTTCCAGACCAAGGTTTTGTTCCTTTCCACGGGTCTTCTTGATCGGTAATTTTCCCAAGGCTTGCTATGAGATGATCCCAATCAACTGTTGAAACCGAGTCGAAGTAGGCTACTTCTTTTGGAGATGAGGGTTCTTCTGGGTCAGAAGTCCACACGTCTGTGCCATCGGACAACTCCTCTTCATTTTCAGAGAAATCGTGCCAATTGGATGAGCTTCCTGGATCTTTGTCAGGTGACTCATCAATGAGATATCCAGGGAGATCGATGTCTTCATGGATTTGAGATGTTGAGGCTTGGTCAGTATATTGACTTTTAAGCCTTTGTGTCAACTGTCTCAAAGGAGTGTCAGGATCATACCCTAACCCGTGTGAAGACTTTTCTACATAGCCGTAGAGTCTCCAATCTTCCAGCTGGCTTTTGGTCAAGACGGGCCCCAATGGCGTGAGAATACCGCGTCCTTCTCCCAAACCGACTGGGTTTTGAGCGTCATAGCCCATTTTCTTCATAATAGCTTGTGCCACAGAACTGTATAAGGATAGTTGAAGCGTACCTTTATTTTGGAAAGGTTCAAGCATGGAGTTTGATGAAGAAGCATCCGATCTATGGAAGAAGATCGGTTTTTCCTTTGCTGAAGTTGCTGGAACAACGAAGGAAGCTGACGTAGGATCTTCTATGTCAGAAGTTGTCTCCATTGGAGTAAGAGCAGGCTGAACTTGCTGAGTGTCAGCTTGGCTTGACGATGTGTCGTCTTCTGGCTCTGAATCCGAGTCCGTGTCTTGCATGATAGACACGAAAGAGACAACAAATTTGCCCCCAGGCTTTTGTTTTGCCTTCTTCACTTTAGTTGTGATGACCAAAGGCTTTGAAGATTTGAGGGAGATGATGAAGGGAGTTTGCATGCTCTCCTCAGATTTACCGGATGGTTTGTTTTCTTCCGGTGATTGTTGAGGAGCTTTGCCTTTATCTTTCTGGAGATTTTCGGCAAAGGATGTTGTATGCTTTTCCTCTTCTTCTTTTTCACCTTCATACATCTGTGAGTCTGCGAAGTGGATTTCTTTACCTTTGAAGGGTTTTCTGTCCGCAAAGACTCGATGTATCATGCCGTCGTCGCCAACAAACTTGATGCATTGATGTAGAGTTGAAGGGACAACACCATTCTCATGGATCCAAGGGCGTCCGAGAAGGATGTTGTAGCATGAAGGGGTCTTTATTGCATACACTGTGACCTCAGAGATAAGATCACCTATCTGCAATTTGAACCTGATTTTGCCGATAGGCCTTTGAGTACTCCCATCGTATCCAAAGATAGATACAGATGTGTGGCTCAGTTTGCTGGGTGGGATACCCAACTCTTCAAGAGCCGATGTGGAGATAAGGTTGAGTGCAGAACCTGGGTCGATCTGAACTCTATGCATAGGCATTTCCTTGATATACCCTGTGAAGTACAGGGGTCGGTTATGCCTGGTTTCGCCAAGTAGGAGGTCATCCTTTGTGAAGGCGATGGTTACACTGGCTGCTTTTTTAACCGAGAGGCATTCAATGCATGATCCCTCAGTTTTCTTCTTTTCTCCCTTTGAGGAGGCTTCTGAGTTTTTGACCCGGTAATCCATTTCAATTTGGAAGACTTGCGGGGCATGTTTGTCGACATCCTCATTCAGCTTTTGTAATTCCGAAATGAGATTATCACGAGTGTGCGGAGACATTCGCAACAAATCTAGGATGTGTAGACGTGCAGGTATGTGCTTGAAGTGTTCAATCAAGTCATACTTGAAAGCCTCCTTAGGGCCTGCATGTTCATCATTGTTGCCACTAGGGGCACTTACAACATCTTTTCCCGAAGGATTTACATATGTAAAGGAAGATTGGTTGTAATTTTTGTGGTAGTCCCGGCCAGAGCGGGTGCCTCTACCAACTTCGAGAGCTTCTTGAGAAGGGTCTTCGTTTGGAAGATTGTCTTCAGGATCAAGAGGCTGTCGTTTTTCATTTGCTGAGGATGCATCAGCAGCAGAGTTACCATCCTCAGTGATTGTGTTGCATGGAGCATTTTCCGGGAACAAGTCCTGAACAACATCCAGCAATCTTTCTTCTTCGTTGACTAATTCATCGTCCCAAGCATCAATGGCTGGGAATTCTTCAGTCAGGAAGGGTGTAAACTTTGAAGTCACAGTCTCAGGAGAAGAAACCTGAGAGGGTGTCATCTCAGTGAAAGTCACGTGAGACGAGGTGGCTCCAGAAGATATATTGCTAGGCATCGCCGGAGTGTAAGTGCTCTCTTCAGACGATGCTTCGGAAGAGCTATAATCCCGAATTATCACAGTACAGGAAGCTCTGACGGGAGACGTTGCCTGATCGGAGTCAGACTCATCCTCGGATGTGAGAGGATCGTCTATCCAGCAATTTTCTCCATTTTCAGGAGTTAAGGGAGGATGTACCTGGTGGTCTTCAGGGACTTCAGGCTCTGGATTGCGAGGAGGCTCGTTGACGCATTCTTGCTCTTGTTCTAGAGCGAGTCGCTGCAAGATCCTTGCATATTCTTCAAGATCAGGTATGGGAGCCGGATCTTCTTCTTCATCATCTCTTTGTGGCTCAACATTGTTGATTTCCACTGGAGTAATGAGAGGTGCTGGTTCAGCAGCATTTTCTTGTACAGCTTCTTGGTCTTCTTCATCATCAGACCAGGATCCTTGTGGCTGTAGGGGGTTATACCAGATTACTGGCATAAGATGAGACTCAGAAACCCATTCTTCATCGGAGAGATATTCTCCTGTTTCAAGGGATTCCTCCCACTCATCTGTGTAGTTGGATTCGAATCCATCATCGGTGTCGCTGGACTCGTATCCATCAATGGAGAATCCAACTACCGAATTGCAAGAGTATGATGTCTCCTGCATGGCTTCTTTGAATTGAGGTGGCATGAAATCACTGAGAGTGAATTTCCTTACCCCCTTTGAAGTCTCTGGAAGGGATGTTTTTGTTACCTCCAGTGAAGCGGTAGAGGAAGCCTCTGCCTTTTCTTTGACCTCTAGTTTTGGCTGGGTCTTCTCTTGCCGTTTGAGCTTGAGTAGATGTTTCCTAGCCTGCCTTCGCTGTTGAGCTGTAGGCTTTATTTTCACGACCTCCCAATTTTCATCTTCCAGGAGATCGGGATGTACCCATATCGGTTGTCCGTCTGGTGTCGGGTAAGGAACCAGTTCCTCGGACGCTTGGATTGAGTTTATCACCTTGAAGGAAGTAGTGATCTTCTTTTTCGGTGATTTTGATATTTGTCCACATGTCACCATGTTGACGGAGGCAGACCGATAGTTTTTGTCAAAGGTGATGACTCCGTTTTTCCACATCTCATTTATTTTCTCTCTCACAACGAAGCATTGATTGAGAGGATGCGAGATCATCTGGTGATATGGACAGTACCGAGGATCGTTGGTTTTGCCAACATCACCCGGTCTTTTTGGTTCAGGCAAGGTGAGCTTGCCGTTTGCCACAAGAGCCCCGAAGATTTCATCAACATCTTCATCAAACGGGTATTTCTTCTCTACTCGTTCTTTGAAGGCATCAAAGAGTTCAGGTTTCTTACCAACAGCTTTGTTTTCAGCTTTCTTTGGTGGCTGAGGAGCTGACTTGGTCTGCACATTGAGGACCTCTTTCTTCTTTGGTTTTGAGGTCGTAATGGCGGTTGGCTCTTTTCTTGATGATTTCTGACTGTTGAGGTCCTTAATCACCGTTTCAGCTTCCATGGAAGCTTCTAGGAGTTCTCCCAGGTTTTTTGATTTGTTGCCGATGATCATGGAGCGGATTCTGGCTCTCATGTTGTTTCGGCAGATGTCGACTAGCGACGCTTGTGGCAATACATCAGAGCATTTGTATGCCATTGCTTTCCACTTGTGAATGAAGTCATATGTTGACTCATTCTCCCCCTGTTTTAGGCTGCACAGCTGAGCCATAGTAGCGGGATGATCTTCACCTTTGAAGTGAGTCAGGAAGCGTGTCTCTAGCATGGCCCAGTTTTGGATTGAGTCCTCCGGCAGAGTGGAGTACCAATCGAAGGCCGTACCTTTTAGGGTACTTGCAAAGAGGCGAATCTTGAGTGCATCTTGATCCGCGATAGCTCCCGTCAGGATCTTGAAGTGGATGACGTGCTGTCTGGCTGATCCTTTCCCCGTATATGTTTGGAGAGTAGGATGCTTGAATTTGGTGGGGAACGGGACCGAGTCCATCCATAAGGGATATGGTGGCTTGATCCCATGCTCCTTGAGTATATCCTCTTCTTTTGCTTTGGCGAGGATACCGTCTACGTCCTTTTTGGTAAGGGCGCGTGACTCATTTTCTTCTCTATTTACCTCGTCGTCTTGATGATTCGGAGGAGGTTCATTGTTCGCCTGATTTTGGAAGGCGAGGAGAAGGTTTTCCATCAGGGTTTCAATCCTCTACTGGCCCTGTTCCAACTGCTGGATGCGGGTGATCGCATCTTCTGGAGGTGGATTGCGGGGTGGTGGCTCAGAATTTGTAGCCAAGACATTCATCCTTCGTGATTCGAACGAAGAAACTGTCCTGGTGACTGAGCTGGGGCTCATTCTTTTTGAAGAGGAGCTTGAGGAAGGATCACTCTGCTGTCCTTTGCTTGAAGGAGCAGGGGATTCTTCTGAATGTCTTCTTGTCCTGGAGACGCTGCGGGTCATCGGACGTCGGACATGGATTTTTGTTGCTGATTTTTGGCGCCTTCTGGTTTTTCCAACCATATGGACGGCAGCAACTTGGTTGGGTCTTTCTTTTTCGACCCATTTGGGAGAGACTTGAAGTGTGGGAGGCTGGGTCCTTTGCTTCTATAGTCTCTTTTGTCGGTACGACGCGCGGCGGCGTATACGACGAGCAATTTGAGCTTCGGTCAGCTCTGACTGGGCTTTGACAATGAAGGATGTGCTCCCTCGGGCGCAGCAGCCGAGCCTGTCTTCTCTGTAGCTGGGCAAGGACAGGATGCGAACCCTGTCCTTCGCCTGTTGTAGCGAAGCTTTGAATTTTTGGAGTTCGGCCCCTGTAGAGATGAAGGGTCGAACTGCAGGTTTGTAGGCTTTAGCAGGTGCTTGTGGAGGCCTCGTGATGCATGACTTGATTTTGGGCTTGTAGGAACAAGCCGGCTCATGCTGGGATGACTTGGAAGTCAGGTTGGAGATGGGTCTCTCCTCTTTCATGTAGGCAAGAGGATAGAACTGGTTCTCCTTGAGTGGGGCCAGGAATGCTGGCTTAGTGGATGTTTGGGACCTTCTCTGTTTTGGTGAAGGTCTTAGGGACCAAGTCTTGGGGTAGACCTGGTTGTTTGCAGGTTGAGGCTTCGTGGGGCTGCCACGGGCTTCAGGCCTTCTGGTGCTCGCCTTTGGTGTCACGGTAGTGACACGTTGAGAGGCGAGTTTCTGCTTCTTGGAAGGAGCAGTTTGTTCTTCGGGAAGTGGGAATGGTCCCAGCGTCCCAAAGACGATAGTCCGGGGAGTCGAGGTCGACCCGGAGTTTAGAGAGTTGCCGAGGGAGTTGACACTTCGGCAGCTGATGGGGCGCTTGTAGGTGCGCGTGGTTTGCTTCTGTTGAAGCATGAGTTGGTGCTTGTTTTCGTCGAAAGTAATGGTTAGTGAAGCTGCCATTGTTAGTTTTCGAAAATTTCTGAAACAAGACCACATCCATTAGTAATCACAAGAATATAATGATCATAAATGGGAAGTTCTATGATTTCGTCTTTTCAAATTGCTCGAGGTAGATGACCCAAGCAATATGAGGAAGGCAAAATGCCATAGAAGGTACAATTGTTCTGATCGCAGGTATGGTAAGCCCGGAATGGGCATCCCAGTGACTACTAGAAGCAATTGTGAACTTAAATTCGACTTATCGAGAAGCAGAGCTTGCTCGAGGTAAGAAGAATATAAAGTTGGAGTTACAGATGTGCCGGTCGCAATACAGTAGACCCTGAAAGGGCGTACTAGTACCGCTAGACACAAATGTTTTGAGACCGCATCCATGAGATGAGATTCTCTGTTTTGAAAGGTCAAGATTGGATTCATCAAAGAGAGCAGATGGTATTCCAATCTGAACACGGTCTCAACGATTTCCGTGAGCGCCAGTGTTCAGAAAGAAATGAACCATAATTTCTCGAATCTGAATCTAAAAATGACGAGTTTTTTTTTTTTTTTCTTTTGAAAAGCAAATATCGGGTTCATCAAGGAGAGCAAAAGGCATTCCAATCTGAACACGGTCTCAACGATTTCCGTGAGCGCTAGTGCTCAGAAAGGAGAAGACCAAGATTTCTCCAATCTAAACCCAAAATGACGGAAGTTTTTTTTTTTTTGAAGATTTTTTTTTTTTAAATCTTTTTTTTTGTATTTTTTTTATTTTATTTTTAAGATTTTTTTTTTAAAAAAAATTATTTTTTATTTTTTATTTTAAAATTTTTATTTTTTATTTTTTTAAAAATTTATTATTATTTCTTTTTTTGTTTCAAAGACGAGAGAGTACACATAGGCCTCCTAACCCGATCTTATGAAATCTTGATTGATAGAATTGCCCCCAGGTAAGGGTAGGATTACTTAATGAACCCGTTTGGAGGACCCTTGCCTAGAACAGTCAAGCTGTCTCCACACTCTGGACAAGGCTTTTCTTTGAATCAACCCTGATCAAAGAACACAGTTGGTTTAACCTTAGTGGCTTATGTCCTTTTTTTTTATTTTATATTTTTTTATTTTTTTTTTTATATACATATGAACTCATCGAAAAGAAACAATGGCCCAATCCCCGATCCGAACACGGTCTCAACGTTTCCGTGAGCGCCAGTGCCCAGAAGGGAGAGGATCAAAGTTTCTCAATTTTGAATCCAAATTGAAAAAAAAAAATTTATATATATATATATATATTTTTTTTTTAGATCTTTAAAGAACTCATCGAAGAGAAACAATGGCCCAACCCCCGATCCGAACACGGTCTCAACGTTTCCGTGAGCGCCAGTGCCCAGAAGGGAGAGGATCAAAGTTTCTCAATTTTGAATCCAAAATGAAAAATCTGATTTTTTTTATTTTAAAATTTTTTTTTTTGAAAAGAGAAAGAATGGAAATAAATTCAAAGAATTAGAAATTTCCAAACAAAAAATCTCATCTCATTTTTTTTAGATGCGGAATTCAACATAGGCCACCAATTATAAAGTAGCCAAGGAATCGAGAAAAGAAATATAAGCATAGAGCAAAATATATGATATGCAAATATTTCATTTCTAGCATCGTGTTCTCAAATAAACGGGTCCCACCGGGTGGAGCCAGCTTGATGGACCGCGCCCCGGATGCTCGGGTTCCTACCGAGGTCGGCGGACGTGGGAGTCCGTTTGGTTCCGACCCTTTCGTAACCGGGGGGCAAGGGGGCGTGCATCAACATTTCTTTTTTTGTGGGTGTGCCAGATTTTCTATTTTTACTTGGAATTGCAAGTGGTGATCCGGAGATCAACCTTCGCAAGTAAAAAGGAAATCAACTTCTTTCAAGTTTTCCATTGCACATATATTTAAGAAAAGAGACATTTTCGTGATTTGCCGTGAAAACCGATTTTTTTTGGCATTTATAGCCGATTTTGGCGTTTATAGCCGATTTTTGGCGTTTATAGCCGATTTTGGCGTTTATAGCCGATTTACAATCCTTATCAACAATGAAAGACAAGAATTGTGATTTTTGTCTCTTTTGAAAAAAATACAAACTACAATGAAAAGCAAGAAAAGGAGGATCTAACTTCTCAGGAGATTGTGGGGGACCCGTTTAGATTGACGGTCGCAAGCCATATGTGGGCTTCGCCATCATCCATGCAGATGAGAACAGAGGATGCTATTGATTCGCTTGGCTTGGCTATAACCTCAGGTTTTTAGAAGACAAAGACCAAAAGGAGGTCCTATATCCAATAAAAAGCCGAGTAGACGGGCTGAAAAGCCACATCTAAGCCATTGGAGGCAGGAGGAGAAGGCAAGGACCTTGGGGGGGGGTACCCCCCAAGGGACTTTTGTCACCTTGTTGCGGTGGCCGGTGTAGAACTTCCGCAGAGTTTTCTCTCTTTTTCCTTTCTCTGGATTTCTGTCTGTGTGCTTGTGCTTTTTTCTCTGATGTTTCTGATGCTCTGTGATGTGATTTCTTCTTGGAGAGCCCTCCTATTTATAGGCTTTTAGGTAGCCTTTTAGGTGGGTTTATGGGCTTTTATTGTCATTAAGCCGCATAATGGGAGGAGTTACAAAATTGAATTGTTTATTTTGTAACTCCTTTTTCTTGGCTTCTGATTGGCCGGAGGAGATTGAGGGCATTTAATCGCCTTTAATCGCCATGATGGGAGGAGTTTCAAGGGTTAAATGCCATGAATCTCTTGACTTGTAACTCCCGAATGCTTGCTTCTGATTGGGCCGTCCAAAGAAATGGATTAATGACTGTAATAAAGCTAGTCAATTAATCGCATTAAGTGGTCGCCGAGCAGCTGAAGAGTCGCGGGCCATGCCACGTCTTTTGGGATTCTTCTGTTGATGATCATCGATGGATCTTCATGTAGATCGACATCAGATGATCATGTAATTTCAGGTGTTTGTTGCCAACAGCGGGTCGGTGCCATCTGTCCTGTCGATTTCTCGATCGGTCGGGTAGAAAGCACACTTTTTTTTGGTTGACCGGGTGGCGATCAATATTGTTTTCGATACTCTTGATGATTGACCCGTGTTTTGGACCGATGTCAGAGGACTTGGTGTCTCAAAAGCATGAATTTTGGAAAGTACCAGAGGCTGGGCTCTTCGAATCGCGAAAAAACGGCGAAAACCGGGGTTTCCGGGGCTTTCCCGGCGACCCCGGGTTCCAAGGTCGCCGGCGACCCCGGAGAGCTTTGCCGCCGAGAGCTCCTTTTCAGCTGTCGGAGAAGCGAAGTTAGGCTAAATGATTTTGAAATGGCCCGAAACTTCTTGTGTACTCCTCTTTTGGCTGTCTGGAAGAATCTTGCAGTTTTTGTTTGATTCTGACAAGATTTGATTTTTGGAAGCAGCATTGCCTATTTATGGCAGGTTGCGACTTCATGTAGCTCTTTGGATCTTGAAAAGGCAAAGTGGCATTTTTGGTGTCAACAATTTGAAGACATCAACAATCAGATCATCAAGGATAATCAGAGGAAGAGACAGCAATACCAAGGAGGGCAGAAATCCTACCAAGGTAAGAGACAGAAGAAGCAGTAGAATACTCCAGCTCAAGGTGGGTGTGAGCATTGTGGCAAGAACCACCCTTCTCAGCAGTGCTATAGAGTTACGGGTGCATGTTTTAAGTGTGGTGGCACAGATCACCAAATGAAAGATTGCCCAAATAACAGAAATCAAGGCAATAGGGCACCACAGCAGCCACCAAGGCAAGCACCTCAGCAGAACCAGCAGGCAGTTCAGAATCAACCAAGACAGCAGCAGAATCAGCAGCCCCGTCAGCAACCACAAAATCTGTCACATCCCCCGAACCCGATTAAAGATCCTCTGGGATCTCCTCACCGGTCTGCTCCTCATAATAGAAGTCACCTGATGTGTATGCACATCAAGGAACAAAGTCAACGACATGTTGAGCAATAGATATACAAAACATAATAAACACGATATGCATCAAGTGTAGAATAATGACAGGTAAGATCATATGAATACAAGAATGCGAGGCTAGGCATAAAGCGAGATTAATATATATAGAAACAATAACAAGAATCCTAGCAACCATCTAACAATAACCACTATCCATGCAAATGCAAAACAAGAACAAGCAAGAGGGAGACTCCGAGGATGTCCAAAGCCACCTCCCGGGGGTACTAGTAACAATCCCCTTGGACTACTGATACCAAAGTCCGGCTCCAGTGGGATCCTAGCTCCCTGTCCTGGGAATAGCAGCACGGTCCTATCCCGCTCCTAGCTATTCAATGCCATGGACGCCATCCTACGCCGACTGCCCACCCCGACAACCAAGTAACCGGTTCGTCATTAAATCCCAAACTGCAGATGGCCATGATATGCAAATAATAACAAAGTGGTTCTGACACAAGGACCAACAAGACAAACAAGTCTGGCTAGTTCCATGTACAAGACAAGATCATAGGGATTATCTCTTTCAAGATAATACAAGACAAGCCAACCACGTGATAATCCCCTTTCATTGCTAGCCAGTCATGTTTATCAATACATGACAGAGGTTCCTAAGTACACTCAAAGTCAGGTCCAAGTCCTAAATTCTATAAGAATTTATGTTTCATAATTAGTTAAGTATTTTATGCCAAGAGTGTATAAGGA
Organism: Litsea cubeba; assembly: GCA_012931725.1. Lineage (NCBI taxonomy): Eukaryota > Viridiplantae > Streptophyta > Magnoliopsida > Laurales > Lauraceae > Litsea > Litsea cubeba. Next base: position 17,057,810 of record CM022948.1, read on the forward strand.
ACATAAACAACGGATACAAGTCAAAAGTCAATGAGATGTTACAATCCAATCCTAGGCAAGTGGTGTCATCCCTGTATTCCACGTGTTCTAACAGAGTACATGTGGAAATTAGATCAATGATGCTTTTAGGAAAATCCCTTGGTGTACAATCATGTTAAGCATCTATTGGTTCAGTTCCATATGCATTTGGTTATACCATATGTAATGCACGAATACCTAGACAACCCATCGAAATCACACCAAGCCATGTGTTTCGATTTCAATCCCCATTAATGGTCAAGTGAGAGTAAGTTTATGGTTTCCAACATCTAAGGCCCAAACCTAGGTTACCGGTCTCTTTTCCAATAAAATATAAGCTGGATTAATAATATAAGTATTTACATCACTTCCTGATCTCCAATCGTGATGAAACTAGAACAATTGGATTCTACATTCCAAGAGCTTTCCAACGGTATATAGCTCGTGAAATTCCGACGAACGGATCAAAAGTTATGACCGTTGGAAAATCTGCCTAAATCGGTCAATTGCCAGGAGTTCGAATGTTCGAAGAAGTGTTCGAACGTTCGTCCCAAGCCAATTTCTCGAGAGCTCAAGTGTTCGAACGTTCGTCCCAGGCCAATTTCCCGAGAGCTCAGTGTTCGAATGTTCAAGAAAAGTGTTCCAACGTTCGTGTGCAGAAAGTGTTGTTTGCTGAATTTTTTTTGTTCTATTTGTTCCAGATCATCTCCATTCTGTTTTAAACCTTTCCCAATGGCTATATCCGCACAAAATTGAGCCTCCTGCTCTCCCAAGAATTCATTCCATCCACATTCCATTAATAAATTCTAAAACAACCTATTATCATCAATTATCCATTTTCCAAAAATCTAACCTAACATATAATTTACAATTAAAATCACAATAGGCTTAGAATTAAAGGGGAATCTACAGAAAACATAGCCAATCAAATGAAAACAAACATACCAATCAAATGAAAACAAACATACATGCTTATATATGAATTGCAGATCTACTTGTCTCAACCAAGAAGAAGATAAGAATTGGGTGAAATTTGAGGAGAAGCTTTTCTACTCCGAAATCCCCGATAAAACGAAAACTAGAAAGCCAAGAAGAAGATAGGAAGGAAAAGAATTAAGATCGGACCTAATCTAATCAAAGAAATGATAAAGTGAAAATATGAAATTGTGAAAAGTCTTACCAAATTGATACCGGAAGAAAGAGAAGATCGAGAGGAAGAAGTCTAGCGGATTGGATCTTCGAGTTGGATCTCCTAGAGTTGAGATCTGGCTTGAGAATGGAAGAGGAAGAAGAAAAGGGGCTGTTGCTCTCGTTCAGTTGCAGAGGTAATGAACGAAATTAGGGTTAAACTTGTTTAAGAAGAAAAGAGAGAGGAAAAGACTAATTTGCCCATTTAGTTGGTCCGGTGAAGAATGGACCACTTCAAGGGTTTCTGATCGTTGGATAGCGACGAGTCAAGAGACAAAAATGATCAGCACGATGAGACCTTTCCAACAAACCCAAAAATCACGGCGTTTTAAATATTTCTGAAAAACACTCAATTTTTCCTAAATTGTAAACTACCACCCTGCTATGATCAAACGAACTCGGAATCAAACGAAACTTCGCAGATACTAATCTAATGCTAAAAGAAACTTGCTCATGATCTAAACCCACTTAAATATCTAAAATACAATTAAATAAAATAATAACAAATTGAACGGGTCAACGGGTCGGGTATTGGGCCCAACTGACCCAGTAAGGTCACAGACCTTACAATATCTTTATGAACGGATTTATATTACTTCGAGGTTTCAAACTTTTACTCTAATAGAACCACTAAGCTTAGGTTCCTTTGTCGGACTGATCATCCGGCTTGGAATCTTTAATTTATTCGCTAACTGCAGTTTGGATTCTGTCTGTACCGACCATGGCAACGGTTTATATCCGGTCCCACGTGTAGTGGCTACGGTTCTGTTTGTTAATGACTATGTTCGTTCCGGTCCCACGAGTAGTGGCTACGGTTTTGTCTGCTCCCGTTACTTCGGTAATAGGAGAATTTAGCTATACGTGGTTTGCCAATATTTTATACGTTTAATGTTTTATCTTATCGTTCTTGTTTGTTTCACTTATCATAGCATTAGATTCGTAAACTATTAAGATGTCTATCTTTTATCTCGTCATTTCTATTATTAAGGATTTAATCGTGGCTCTCATTTATTTAATGTTTTACTTTTTCTATCATCCTGTTATTTGTTATATTTGCTTGCCAGACCCTCGTGTCTGACCCCTTTTGTTTGGTGCCAGATGTCGAGCCCCTCGCTGTTGAGGTGCACTTCGAGGCGGAAACTATAGTTCTTGTGGAAGGCGAGTGGCAGCCCAATGATGTCATTTAGACGTCGGGTTGTTTTTGGAGCTTCAATCACATTTTGGAATGGATACTATTCTTTTTGGGATTTTGTTGTAGCCATTGTTGGCTTATTCTTTTTGGGAAAAATTGTATTTATTGGCTAACTTTACTTTTGTATTAAACTTGAAACTAACTTTGGGGCCTATCTATAGAATGTTTCTCTTTTTTATGCTAGTTTTGTACATTCTCATTATACTCATATGATATGGACTTTTATGTTTGCTACAATGCTTCCGCGTAATTTATTCGTATGAATGTGATTCTTAATAATCACTGTTGGATCGGATTTTGAGGATCCTTATCGTGGAAACCTGTGGGAAACTAGCATGTGCGGGCGGAATTTTCCGGCCCGTCGCGCCACGACCCCGGATTAAGGTCTTGTTTAATGGGTCCTCGGTCCGGGGGCGTGACAGGTATGTAAGATTCCTTCATTGGTCTCTTTTGATTATTTACTACCACTTCTTCATTTTCTTCTCTATCAGCCATTTTTCTTTCAGGACCTTGATTTCCGTTAACACTGGTTTCTTCAAGCTCTGTGTTAGATGAGGGCCGTGTATTGGATCTTGCCCTCTGAGCTTGTCTTCGATATCTTCTAAAAGTTCGTTCAATTTCGGGATCGTAGACAATAATGGCTAAGTCCTGAGATCGCCTACCTTGCATAAACAAAATTTATGACCGCAAGTAAGTACCTATAAAAGAGTTAATTGTGCTAAAAGAAGAAAAATAGAAATCTGAAATTAAATAGCTGAAATATTATGATAAAACAGTAAATAACAGCACTTTAAAACTTCAAGTAACTGAACTAAAAACGAAACTAGACTATGACACTACACTAAACACGAGTTTCGATACTATTCTATGCAAACAAGTCCCCGGCAACGGCACCAAAAACTTGGTATGCACAAAACAACCTTGAAATAAGTTACTAGTATGCACACAATTAAAAACTAGCAAGCGCACAAGATCTTTATGTAGTGTAGTGAATTGTAAGTACAAGGTCGATCCCACGAAGACTTGTGATAAAATAATTTCAAAACTAACTAAAAATTAACTAAAAATCAGAATATTAAAGGGAATAATTGAATGATGAAAAGTAGAATTAAACTATTAAAAACAGTAATTTAAAGTATCAAAAGCTAATTGGAAAGTAACCTAAATCACAACTAGTATGAGAATTGAAAAACAGTAATAATGAATGAATGAACTAAGGTTTCATCTTCTCCCCTAACCAATCATATGCATGTCCCTTATTATCTTTTAATCAAAAATCAGATTTTATTAGTGACATCTATCAACCTAGACCATGGCATATGCATCTAGATTATTATTCCCCTAAACCTAATTCATGAGTGGCATACCACATGAATTACTCATTATGATGCGAAAACTAAGCATGGCATATGTCCTAGTCAAAACAAACATAATGCATAAAAACAATGGGAAAGATAAATGCATGAGTCGAAGCATGGCATATACTTAGATTATTCATGGTTCTAAACCCTAGATGCATAACATCAAGATCAATCAAAATTAAGTTAGCTACTCATAAAATTAATTGAACACCACATAGTTGGCACGGCATATACACAACTCATCAATTAATAACATGGTTTAGAATCTCAACTAACAAAACTGAAATCTGAATTAAAAGATGCCAAAAGAGCTACATAAAACTAGGCTATGGTTTTTATTACACCCTAGCCCTAAAAAATTTAGCTACTCATGTCATTAATGAAAAATAAACTAGAAAGTAGAGTCATAAGAAGAAAACTAGAAGATGATGGTGAAGTAGTGGATGGCCAGCAGCTTTTCCCCTTTATTCCTCCTCCAAAAGCTCTCCAAAATGCTCCAAAGATGGCTCCAAGGATGGCTATACAGCAGCTAGGGTTTTGGGGATGAAGATGGCTGATTTTTATGATGATAGGGTGGTGTTATGGTGGCTGGAATTATTCTGGACGTGGCTGCTGTAATGGATAGATAATGGCTGCTTTTTGTGCTGGAACTAGGGCTGAACGTGGCTGGGTTTATGGAATGAATGGTGTTGGAATTATTGTTCACGTCCTTCCCTTGTATGCTATTTATAAGTTTTGAAAACAGCCCATTTTAGCAAGTAGTTCCTTGTAGAAATAGATCTTCAACCTTCCTTATAAGTAGGAAACCTAATTAGATTGAATAAGCAGTCTTCTTTCTTGTTTTAGCAAGCTTTCTATATCTGGTCCCACTTGTATCTTCTAGAAACTTATTCACATGGACCCACAAATCTGAAATTATTTGCAAGAAATTAAATCTAAACTTTTGACATAAAAGTGGGCCCTATTTCTTAGACTTCTAACTTGACTTGAATAAGACTTGCTTTAACTTTCGTTCTTTTTCTCCTTGTTTTTCTCCATTCTTGAACTCCACTTCTAACTTGAATAAGACTTTCTAATTTCTGAAATTCTTCTAGTTGTAATAGATGTGGACCCCCCTTGTGCGTGTAACCCTAGATTGGGTTTCTTCTTTCTTTCTTTTGCTTTTCTTCTTTGATTTGAATTGTAAGTGGTCCCAAAGAATTAGAAAGTGATCTTAAAATCTGGAATAGCTTGAATGGGACCCACCATGGTCTTTCTTTGGGATTCGCGCCCATCATCCTCTTCATTAATTCCTCTCTTTTTGCTCCTTTTAACCTTAGCATAAAAATTAACAAAAACTATGTAAAATCAAATGAAATTACTATGACTAGCACAAGATGAATCAAATATTAGGGCTTAGATTGCAAATAATTAAGCACTTATCACCCATCTCTCAACGCCCATGACTAAGAGGCCCAAAGCTTCAAACCCACGTGTGGGATCTCTTGGATTTGGTCAACATTGTATAGTTGTATGATATCAATCATTTTTATATTCTTTCCTTTCTTATATACACCTGTAATTAGGATCAATCATAGGCTGTAATGAGCAATACTTTGTGTATAAAGAGTAACAGTCGATCCCCCCTTTGGGATACGACAGATTCCACAATCTCTCCTCTTTATCTCTTATTCTTTTTCTCCTTCTTCAATATAAGGATCTGTTGATCCTTACAGTATAGGACTTGAGGTTCAGAATCAGATGAGGTTGCACAGCCCCAAGAATCCATGTTTTAACTTTTCGCATCTTTTGTATTCCAAGTAGAAATCTTTTTATCATCCTTTATAGGCTTTTTGGATCAGAACCAGAAACAAATCCCCATAATTCATTGGCCTCAAGATATAATTGAAATTGAAAAGCCCATGCTGGATAATTTTTACCATTAAATCGAATCAATTTAACTTCAGACTTCTCCATTTAAATAGCACTTAGGACCAAACAAAGAGAAGTAGAAAACACGAGCTATGTGCAAACAGTGCAGAAACGACAGACAGTAGTCTGTGAACAAAATTCACAAGAAAATTGGTCTAGGCGACCCTAATATTTGCTACTGATTCCCTGCGTGGGGCCTACTGCTTGATCAGATTAAGAATCAGATCAACAAGGTGCAAGCAGTACCAAAATATCTTTCCAGCAATACAAGTTTCACTAAAATCCATCCACAATCCAAGATTTTGTACGGCTGTGATCAAAATGATCTGAGAAAACTGGGAAATCAAAAGTGGGGTCCAAAAGCCTACCTCTGATCCTGAAAAAATGTTGAAAAAACACCAAAATTATCAGTAGAGGTGGTCGACCATTGCTGTGGAGATTGCTGAAGATGCCATGATGATCACAGGTGTGCCACTGTTGATCATATCGTTACAGAAGACTGTCTGCTTCCAATAAACACAGATCACTGATCTGGTTGTTGCCAAGATTACAGATCCTTGATCTGTTTGCTTCTGAAACACAAGATTGTGTCTCCCAAGAGCAGTAGGGCTGACCGTAGGTGGGCCACAGGGATCAGATTTCAAGATGTTGTTGAAGATCTATTGTAAGCATGCACGAACAGCCACAAGCAAGATGCCAATGACTGTTATCACCAAGATTCGAAAGGAAATCGAAGAGGATAGCTAGAAGGAGAAAAATTTATCATAAGAGGATAGCTCTGATATCATAACAATCGCAGCATGCAGAAGAGACTTTTGGATGTAAAATTGTGTGTTTTCTTTGGAGATTTTCTCCCATTATATTGAGTAGAGTTGCCTTATGAAAGGCTACGAATCAGCTAATCAATCTAATTACAAGCTAATATTATTGAAAGAATATTTAAAGAAGGAAGAAAACTGTACAATTGATTGACCAAATCTAACGTGATTGGATACCACCAAATTGGGCCTGAACTTGAGTCAACCCTTACAAGTGGGCCTGATGGGCCTGAGCTATCTCGTATTTGACAAGGAAGACACCCCAGTGTTGTTGATTATGAAGAACATAGGTGTTGAATGTTGCTTGTGAGTAAAATAGCTGCACGTTTCCTCCTATGAACTTCTTAGAAATAACACGCTGAAATTCATCTACAGATTTGCCAGGATTTAAAAATGAAGAAACCCATGGTAGAGGGGCTTTTGGCCGACCTGTCAGTTGCCCAAGCAACTTTTATCCTTTCTGAGATGAAACAGGCTCTTAATGCATTGTTGTTATCCATCAGAGAAAAAAAATGCAGGGATATCGATCAATTGAGCCCAAGTCGCATTTGGGTATTCTCTGTATTGTGTTCACTGGGTGCTCAATTTGAAAGCAACAATTTAGCTGAATGTTTTCTTGGTCCTTTCTGCAATGAACCTTAATCTATGGAAATTTCCTTTAGATCCATAGATGCGTTTTAACTGTGTAATCATATCACCTCTCACATACTCCAGGTTCGAAACTGCTTTAGAATTTGCAGTCTAAATATATAGTTCCATTTTGGATTGATAAATGGACTGGATAGCCTCCATTGTGGGTAGCGAAATTACCCAAAAAATGCTTGTAATGTGGTTGTCCTTGCTACATGGATATTTTAAGTTTAATGGGGATGGTGTCCTGGCAACTCGGGGCACTCGGCTTTTGGAGGAACTATCAAGAATTATCCTTATTTATTTGTGTCAAGCAGAGATGTCAGCAATAAAAGAAAGTTTTAGGATATTTAGATCTAAAATTTTGGGTCTGTAATCATTAGACTAGAAAATGTGATTTCTATTGGCTAACAGAAAGGCAGGTCCTACTTGAAGATCATATTATACCTTGAATGAAATCATGACCCTTGTAAAGGACTCTGTGGCCTCCTTTTGCACTTTCATAGAGATGGATAAGAAGAATCCAGTGCTTTGGCAACATTGGGTGTTGATGAGTCACTAATTACATCTTTGCCTATTGATGTAAAGCGTTGGTTTTTTTTTTTTTTTTTTTTTTTTTTTTTTTTTTTTTTTTGGGGGGGGGCCTAATGGCCACCTGGGTCCAGCTTCGTGCTAGATGCATTTCTTGGAAAACCATTTAAAAAGTTAATACTAAATATTGTTATTGCTAAAGAAAAATATATATTATTCGCACATCACTGTCGTAAACAGTCTCATTTTTTGAGGATTATTCTCACAGTATCAATCCATTTATATTCATAAAAGCCTAAGAGCTTGTGTTAATTGAGATTTTACGCTTGTTTAAGTAAAAACAACTGCTGTTTTCATCTCTCTCTCTCTCTCTTAATTTTTTTTTTCTGTTGAGGAAAGTCCATGATGCATGCTCCATTTCTGCTCACGCTTGGAAAACACAAAAGACAAAGATGATCTGATACCCTGTCTATGCGTCGGTTTTGTATCACTTCTTGGATTGTTTCCGTAGAGAAACAATGTTTTGAAATTCATTGTCTGAATCTATTCAGTTTAACTATGGATAGAACGAAGGGCCACGTGAACATATTCAATGCAGTTTTTCAAATTGGAGGATGAGTGGTTGGATCTGCATTCTTGGCACTAAGCCAAAGGGTGTAATATGTATGTACATAACTCCCTTCTTGGCTCTTAAGCCTTCAAACCATCAATGCTTGAGTAGATTATATTGAACTTCGACACATTCAAGGTAGTAGCATCGCCATCAACCCGGCAGTGGTTTATCTTTACAAGAGAAAATTTCAAATAAGTATAGAACTTTTAGCTCATTTTTAGAAAAAGTACATAAATATTGGAATATTTCAAAATAGTATTAAAGTTCTTCACAATTCTTTCAATCAAGTCATCTCTTAAGACTTTTTTTAAAATGACAAAAATACCCTTTCTTTTAGGATTTTGTCTTTTCTTTAACCTCTTTTCTCCCTAAAACTGGTCATTTTGATTTTTATGAGGCTAGTTTTTTAGTCATTTGAAATCCCTTTTTTTAACCATCCATAAATAACGGTAATTGAAGTGAGCTACACTAGGTCATTTGGGTTGGACTTGATCATTCTTCTTAAATGATCTATTAAATGAAAATTTCTAAAAATGACATAAGGCTATTTTTTTCATTTCTTAAAAATTTTATATGGAGAGGACTTGATTAAAAGAATTGTCGATAACTTTTATACTTTTTTGAAATATTCAAATCTTCATGTACCTTTTTGAAAATTAGCAAAAGTTATATATTTTTTTTTGGAATTTTCCCTCTTTAAAATCAGTGGTGGTAGATGGTGTTGTCACAATGCCCACCCATGTTTCAAAAATAACCAGTTCAATTTAGAATACTGCTATTTCTGGAGAAAAAAAAAGATTGCCATGCTATTAATGTGAGGATTATGTTATTTTCGTGACGAGCACTATTCTAACCTTGCAAAAAAGGCACTACCATTGTTTTTAGAGGATTTTACCGGAAAAAACAGTTTATCTGGTCATGTTACGCAATCAAACATTTTAGCGAGTGCAGCACTAATTAGCGCAATTGGGTGCGAATTTCTTTTTTTTTTTTACCAGAAGAGCATATCGTCATCGCCGACCTTATTTACACTTGAATAAGGTCGGCGATGAGCTTATGTGGCCTTGAATTTTTTTTTTGCATAAAGAGCGCATCGTCGGCGCCGACCTTATTTATACTTGAATAAGGTCGGCGATGACGCTGTTCGGGATCCTTTTTTAGGGCTAGAATCTCTGTTTCGCTCACTATTCTCTTCTCCCTTCCACCATTGCGTCGAAACTGACCTAGGACGAGGGCGAAGAGCAAATGCTTTCATCTATCCACAACCACCAGCGTTGTAACTGAATTTCTCAACATCTGCTCATAATCTCATCGTTTTTTCAATCAACTGTGATTGAAACCGACGCTCCAGAGGTTTGGAATCCTTGAATCCTGCTCAAATTTTTTGTATTTTCACTTCCTTTTGTTTTCCCGCCTTCCCGCATATGATATCTAACTGCATGGTTTGTTATCTTCAGCGTTGTATTCGATTTGTACATTTGTTGTTTGCATTGATTAGGGTTTGTATATTTCAAATTTTTGGTTTTTTCGGTTGAGAATGAGGATGGATGAATGGGTTTTGTTTTAACACTAGCTAAAAGGTTTGAGTGAGTTATTTTTGTTTTCCAAACTTGAGGATGTTGTATGCGGTCAAATGGTAGTAGTGGTTCATTCGTTCATTTTTGTATTTTTTCATTTTGACAATGTGAATGGGTTGCTCATTCTGTTTCTTGAATTTGATTTTACGAACTTGGAAGTACTCTGGACATAGCATGTGTAAATCGCACATCATCCTTGTAGGTCTAACTCCCTAAAGCTGACAAGGTGTACCCAAACAAGTGTAGGACTATATTGTCTGCACACTCCCAAACAAGTGTAGCCAAATGCTTACATATATGCACAAATTTACTCTAGAATCTTAAATAATCAACACTGCACCACTAAGGATTGTTTCAGGCTGAGATAATTAAGGAACTACATTGTTAGTTCTTTGGACAACCAAATCAGTCATTTTATACTTATCTAAGCCTCTAAGAATTATTCCTCAGAGGATGCATTTGGATGTGCCAAAACTACAATTTAGTTGGAAAACACTGGTAGAATAGATGGCTATCACTTTAGCTTGGGATTTGTGATGGTGAAGGGATGATACTACATTCCAGAGTTTCTGCTAAGAAATCAAGAAAATAAGTTTTTCCTTTATGTGGTGTCCAATTTTTATGCTGCTCCGGACACATACCAGCAACAGATGGTAACAATCTCTTTTGAGAAAAACTTGTAATCAGCTGCATTTCATGGTTCATCCAAACAACCCATAAACTTCTAATGGTGTATTATTTGTTTGTTTTGGCTGCTTAGTTAATGTGAATATTAAGCATGTTGAGTTATGCCGTACGATTGAATGCCAAACCATTCAAACTCATTCAACATTATTGATTGATTTTATTAGGGTTTAAATTACTACAGTGATATGTGTTTTCATTTACCATTATAGGTGAGAGTATTGTGTGGTCGGTTTTTGATATTCGGCTTTCATAGTGTATTCATGCTTGCCTTGATAACATTCAATGCTATCATGTCTATTTTGGATGTACACAGATGTCTAAAGAGAAAACAAGCTATGTTGAAATGCCCCACAGCGAGGCTACTCCCTCAAATGAAGCTAGTACCTCAAACCCACAGCCAGATATTTTATTGTGCGACCAAGAGCATCACATCTCCGCCGCTATTGAACAAGGCTTGGTATACTCTCTTCCACAAAACCTATTTTCAATTGAACTTCCTTAATGATCTATTGCTAACGTTATTGAAAGTGTATATTTTTTTTGCAGGAGTTTAGCACATATAGATGCTTTCCCACGAACCCTGATTATGGGAAGTGGGACTTGAACGAGAGACAGATGGAGTGGGTGCGGGAAGCCGGGCTATACCATCTTGCTCAAATGAGATGGATGAGGATTGACCATGCATTGGTCATGGGCCTCATTGAGCGATGGAGGCCGGAGACGAGCACATTTAATTTTCCATCCGGCGAGGCGACAATCACTTTGGAGGACGTAGCGTACATTTACGGCCTACCTATTGATGGTCCGCCCATGACGGGCCGAACATACACTCATTATGAGATTGCAGATCTCTGTCTGGAGCTCCTTGGAAAGGTTCCCATAAATAAACAAGATTACAATGGGATCTCCCTCAAGTTCACATGGCTAGAACGAGTATTTCATCCCACACCGGAGCAGTTGAGAGAGAAGGAGATCCCGAATAAGGGAAAGAAGAAAAAGGGCAAAGGAGGGGCAAATAAGACGACGACATCAGAGGCAGATGATAAGTGTAGAACTCGTGCCTAGAGGCAGATGATAAGTGTAGAACTCGTGCCTATTATTTTTTTGGTGGCTGGACAGATTTTGTGTAATTCTTCAGGGGCACGAGCCCCCTTTTATATTTTAGAGTTGTTTAGAGAGTTTAGGCCCTACTCATGGGCCTCCGCGTGTTTAGCGAACCTGTATAGAATGCTAAACAAGGGTGTACAGTGGGAAGGGGCGAAGAAGCGTGAGACGCCCGACCCTACCGATGAGGGGGATTTTGTTGACCTTAAGCATAAGTCTCTTTCTGGGCCCCTCCAGCTTCTTCAGGTGAGCTTCGATTATTTATATCTTATATCTTGTACTATTTATATGTTAATGTTCTAATGATTCCGTCTCTTTTAACAGATCTGGGCGTACACCAGAATGAAGATTGGTCGAGGTTTTAGTCCAAATATGCGCCAAAACCACGACATAAGGTTTCCCATAATGGTGACATGGGCTAACCGACTTAAGGGTCTGACCTATCTTACGACAGTGAGAGAAGTGCGAAAGCAACTTAATTACCTCACGTCCAAAGAGGTACAAAGAATGCATTTCAATTTTCCTATAACTTTCATACTTACTTTATTAGTTCTAACTTACCCAATGCTTCATGCACAGTTTGAATGGCAACCGTACAAAAAGTACGGTAAGGAATTTCTAAACCATGTGTCGAAGGATGAGCGATCACTCTTCAGAACAGATTCTCCCCTTATATCTTATTGGGTGTTGGAGCGTCACCCTATCCATAGGGTCATGAGGCAGTTTGGGCTGAGACAGACGGTGCCTCCACGTTTCATTAGGCCCTTCGTGTGGAAAGAAAATAAGGGGAGATCTGTGATTAATTGGTGTCTGGTGCATGATGAGGAGGTCAAGTCATGGGAGGCTCGGGTAAACAATGTGATGAAGAGAAGAAGAAAAACAAAAGGCGTGGAGGATGAAGAGGAATACATGAGATGGTATGAAATGAATATCATCATGCGTATTGGCCGTGTCAGAGCACGTGACGGGCCACAAACGAATCCTCCCCCACAGCCCGATGCCCAAGCTCCTACCATCCCACAGACTCGGGTATGACGTTAACACTCTTTGTATCCCTTAGTTTGCTTCACATTTATTTAGTTAATATATTGTCTAATGGGATTGTTTCAATATGTCTTAATGCAGGTCTCTCTCTTCCTCGACCACATCCTTCGGTCATGCGATCGTTCCCTCTCTATAAATGTTGACATTCTCTCCTTCACAAATTCGATTAAGAAAAAGGTCGAGAGATTTAGGTCCAGATTGGGGACTACGTTCAAGGACTACGTCGAGACGTGTACTACTTCGGCATCTTCTGGAGATGATGAAACTCTCGTAAGGATTTTAATAATATTTAGCATAACTTTTTACAAATTAATGAATTAAATTGCCTTGATTTCCTCACCCTTGCTATGCTTCATTTTGCAGACCGTCAGAATGCCTAAGCGTGCAAAGATTAAGGGGACGTACTCAAAAAGCACCGCAAAGATGCCTCGATTTAATATCGATTCTCCCTTAGCAATAGAGTACTCCCAAGGGCAGGCATCAACCTCTCACACTTTTGAAGAGGATGAAAAAGAAGAAGTTCATGCCCCCAATCTAGACGCGGCCTTCAGTGAAGATGATGACATCCCTATCGAGGATCTTATCTCTGTCTCGCCCAGTCCTGAAGGACATAAAACACCTCCGAATATCACTTCCCAGGCAATCGTTGTATCCCCTGCATGGGCTACAATTGATTCATTGATATGGAGGTGCAAGCACATACCGAGGCTGAGGAAGATCCCGGATAGGTTTCTTGATTATCAGCATCCATTACCACAGTCGGATTACATTCTGACTGATGTGGAGAAGGAAATTTTGATGGATTTTTACAAATATTACACGCATAGGTATCCACATTTGTTGAAAACACTTCCGTAGTAATTCTCTCTTTGTTTGATATTTTACTAATTGAATGGTCATAACACTCATTGCATTGACAGGAAATAAGAGTTGGATATGATAATCTCGTGCATCAATTCTAAGTCCCTCAGAGATTTATTGGAAGAGGGCACTTGGATGGACTCGACTATCATATATTTTTGGTTTGAAGTCATACGGGAAAGGTGCAAGGATGCATACTTCGCTGACTCTAGTATATGCGTAAGTGCAATAAAAAATCACTTTAACTATGGCCTCAATAGGTTAAATATCCTACTTGTTTGATGTATGTGATGCTTCTCTTGCAGAGTTACTGGGAAAAGGGTCTAAAGACAGGAGATGACATAGCCTTCAGGCCAGAGGGAGAATGAGTTATGGACGCGGCTGAGTGCAAGACTCTGGTCTATGTAATTCACGCTCACAACCATTGGTCCTTACTCATAGGATATGTCGATGAGCATCGCTGGGAATACTATAATAGCTCGAAGGGAGAGCTATGGGGCCATAAAACCTGGGAAAGATTTGTAAGTACATAATTGCTCTTTTCTTGTCAGGATAATGTTCGGATAGTAAATAGGATTTGAAAATTGAAGTATCATTCATTTTCACTATGTCATGGATATGTATTGTGGCTTCAACAGAGGTTCATGGATCACGGGTGGTCGGCCCTTATGCTGTGGACGATGACAACTAATACAAATATCCTATTTTAAGACAATGGAAATGACTGCGGGATATTCGCCTGTGCATATGCAGAGCATTGCGTATATCGTCGTCCCATCCAGTTTTCCTAGGCAGACATCCTTTATTTCAGACGTAGAATTGTCATCGACATTTTTGAGAATAATTGGATTCGAAATGCTTCAAGGCTTAACCTCCGTCCATTACCTGTCTTGCCCCCTGATTTGCAGTAAATATTTTCCAGGTTTTTAACATTCTTCCAAATGTGTTGTTATGTAATTTGTGGAACTAATGAATTACCGTGGTTTGTTTGTGGGTTTCACATGATGGAAATAGTTGTTGTCTGTATATGGGATGTAATTGTATATTGGATGTTGAGTGAATGTCAATTGAATGCGTATATTTGTCATTGAATGTTGTCCACCATGATGTTATTCTTATTTCGCATTCTAGAGCTGTATTTATGTTCAACTTGTCATACCTGCACTATAGCAGTAAAAACAAAGCACGAAAAAGTTACAACTTTCAGTGAAAAAACTTTATATCTCTGTCGGTGATGACCCTGTCTTCTTTAAATAACGTCATCACCGAAGCTGTATGCGATTTCGGCAAAAAAAATCACAACTTTTGTTTAAAAATAATAGACCTCTGCGTCGGTGATGACCTTAATGTACAAACATAATGTCATCACCGACGCTGTATTCGATATCCCTATAAAAAAGTTATAACTTTTGAAAAAATAAGGTATTTCTGCATCGGTGATGACCTTATTTCATAAAGCTAAAGTCATCACCGACGCTGTATTCGAATTCGCTTGAAAAAAGTTACAACTTTTGGTTGCCTCTGCATCGGTGATGACCTTATTTTACGAAGCTAACGTCATCACCGACGTCACTTAGAAATTTTACCAAAAAACAGCCTGAAATAAGATACAACTTTTGATATTAATAAACTGTTTCTGCGTCGGTAATGACCTTATTACAGAAAGCTAAGGTCATCACCGAGGCTGCATTCGAATTCGCTTGAAAAAAGTTACAACTTTTGGTTGCCTCTGCATCGGTGATGACCTTATTTTACGAAGCTAACGTCATCACCGACGTCACTTAGAAATTTTACCAAAAAACAGCCTGAAATAAGTTACAACTTTTGATATTAATAAAGTATTTCTGCATCGGTGATGACCTTATTACAGAAAGCTAAGGTCATCACCGACGCTGCATTCAAATTCGCTTGAAAAAAGTTACAACTTTTGGTTGCCTCTGCGTCGGTGATGACCTTATTTTACAAAGTTAACGACATCACCGACGTCACTTAGAAATTTTACCAAAAAACAGCCTGAAATAAGTTACAACTTTTGATATTAATAAATATTTCTGCGTCGGTGATGACCTTATTTCACAAAGCTAAAGTCATCACCGACGCTGCATTCGAATTCGCTTGAAAAAAGTTACAACTTTTGTTCAAAATAAGTTACATCTGCGTCGGTGATGACCATAATGTACAAAGCTAAGGTCATCACCGACCCTGTAATGAGTTCCATGAGCTGCATGGCTAAAATTCCATGCATAGCCTTTTACGTCGCGTACATGCATTACATATCTTCCACGACAAAATATTGGGTTCCACAACAACTCTTTTGAAAAATAATAATTTATACAAATAGATCCCATCTTTTCAAAAAAATAATGGTGGTACTTTATAAACATCCAAACATGCAGTAAAAACCATCATGGCCATTTTAATAAAGTTCCCATAAACATTCAAAAAAGAAAAACTCTCTAAAAACAAAAAAAATATAAACTAAAAAATATTACATGAGCAGCCCCAAAACATCAAATCCATCAACGTCATTGTGTAACTGGTGGATTTTTACAACTCCCACGGTTGTGACCCCTCTCTCTACATGACGAACAAGTTACCACTCGTCGCTTGTGATTTCTATCTTCGACTCGGATCCTGTTCTTTTTTGGTCGACCCGGTTGCTTGCTGGCCAATGGTGAAAGGACTCTCCTGGTGGTTAAAACCTGTTCCCATTGCTTTCTATCACGGGTGGCGTGAATGACATCTCTGTACGTATTCTGATACGTGCTTGTAAGGTACCAATGCTCGCAAAACTCATGGATTCATATTCCGCGCTTTCATGGCGGTAACAGCATGGCAACATGGGATCCCAATCACGTCCCATTTTCGGCACGAGCATGACCTGCTCTCTAGACTAACCACATCAACATACTCTGAAGATTGCACTTGATATTCATTCAATGCCGCTACCCGTACCATCAGCCTTCGTGATTCTTCCATCTCTGTGGCTAGGTACTTCTCTGCATATGGAGTTAGTAGTAAAGTGATGCTCTGTACTTGACTTGACCGTCTCTGAAAGAATTCCATTAGTTTTGCACGTATCTCTTCCACTTGCCTCGTAATAAGGAGCACTCGGGTGTCTTTTAGGAGACTATTTGTGCACTCTGCAGCATTGCTGGTAAGCATGTCATACTTGCGTCCATAAGCCAATGCCGTTGCCCAGAACTGAGAGCCGATCGCATGGATGTAATTATATGCACGTTCATCTAAACTTTTTATGTGGTCCATGCAAGCATCGTACTCACAAGGTCGGTATGCCCTCGCGGCGCTCCAGAATGTTCTTATAATGCCGTGGTCGTTGAAAGCCGCCTTTATGTTTTTCGATATATGATGGCAACAAAAACAATGCTTTGCACTGGGCATCATGGCTTGTACTGCCGGAATGAGACCTTTCTGATGGTCTGATACAATTGTCAGATTTTTTGGTTCACCCAATGACAAGGACAAGTGTGCAAGAAACCACTCCCAACTATCACGCCGCTCCGCTTCAGCAAAGGCAAATGCAATGGGGAACAGTTGATGATTTGCATCATGTGTTACGGCCACCATTAGCACTCCTAGATATTTGCCACGAAGGTGTGATCCATCCACTGCTATCAATGGCCTTAGAGAGGTTTGGAATGACCTTAAGCATGGACCAAAGGACCAAAAGAAGCGTCTAAATCGGTCGTCCAACCTGATGTCCAACGCAGTGTACGAACCGGGGTTGGTTCTATGTAATTCGTTGTAATATAGCGGCAATATCATAAAAGACTCCTCATACGATCCACGCACTTTGCAAAGTGCAAGCTCCTTTGCCATATGGGCTCTCCTGTAAGTAATGCGGGTCCCAAACTCAATCTGACATTCATTGATGATCTCCTTGGGCCTAAGATCGTTATTGCATCGCACCTTCTCCTCAATGAACTCTGCTACTAGCTTCGCGGTTGCTTGCCGATGCGCTGTTCCCATAAGTGGTTTAGAGCAACAATGTTTGTCCTTAAACTTTCGAACTCTGAAGTGTGGACCAGAATCTACCATGGAGGCATGTAATCGCCAGGGACAATTGACTCCTTTACAACTCACTATAACCATCTTTATGTTAGTTCTCTCATGTTTCAAAGTAAAGTTATTGTATATTGCGTACTTCGCTATAGCTCTCCTAAAACCTTTACGATCAGGAAACTCCATACCTAGCCACATCTCCCTACCTGAACAGGTCCCTTCTTCGGGCATGACACTATAAGGGACCATCGTGTCCACGAGGGGAGCTTTTGAAAAGCTTTCAACACCTGATTTAATTAGTTCGTCAGTTGCTGAACTTCCATTCGCATCCACATTCGTTGCAGGAGCACCTATAAAACTGTGCACACTTTCGCTTCCATTCACATGAAGCACATCTACATTGATTTCTTCGAACATGGAGTCATCATCGTCTGCAAAATAAGACAATGTTGTTGGGAATTTGATATCGTGATCCTCCTCTATATCGACCATGTGAGTTTCTTTAAAAGGTGGTGGTGACGGTGGCAGCACACCCTTTAATTTTTTATCAGACAGTGTAGTGCTGGGAGCGTCTCGAATGATCTCGTTTCTTTCATCCTGTATAGACCTGCAATATAGAGTTATGATAAAAAAAAATTTACTTTCGATCTAGGCTGAATATATTGCAATATAGTTTTAACTTCTAAACATACCTATTGCCACGAATTTGTTGAAAACTGCTTCCATCGCATTGCCTCCTTGAAACGAATAATAATATCCCTTTTGTTTCGCCTCTTGACGATTTTAACATACCATTGATATCATTGGCA
Organism: Litsea cubeba; assembly: GCA_012931725.1. Taxonomy (NCBI): domain Eukaryota; kingdom Viridiplantae; phylum Streptophyta; class Magnoliopsida; order Laurales; family Lauraceae; genus Litsea; species Litsea cubeba. The sequence continues at coordinate 17,076,177 of CM022948.1, forward strand.
TCGTCGATATCTATCAACGAAAAAAAACTCCCATTGTGTATAAGATACTTTAGAGTTATTTCATTAGACGTTGTTGCCCAACTCTTCGCTTCCAAAGCAATTTTCAAAAGCTCCTTCAACGTGACATTGCTCGAAAGATATCTCAACTTCTGCCTTCCCCCCTTGTATTGAGGACGATTGAGCTCAAATTCAAACTCACCGTCATAGTGAAGGATTATTTGGTGCTCAACGTCTGACATGCTATTAGAACATCATAAAAAACATAAATTACTTTGACATTTTTCTCCTTATTAGAAATGAATTATGTTTAAAGTACTTTTGTTGTTGACATTTAAGTCAATGTAATATTATGTATTACATTGAAGAGTGCAAAACAGTAAATATGGCTCCTGTGCAAAATATATCATATTCAATGAAACAGACAATAAACAGCATACTGTGAAAGAGAACATGTATCCATACATTAAATGATAGTATATGCATTATAAGTTCTCAATAGAAAGAGGAGATTAACATCTAGGGTTCCATCTTGTGAAGAGAAGTTGATTTTCATTAACCCATTCATCCATCCTCCTTCTCAACCGAAAAAACCAAAAATTTGAAATATACAAACCCTAATCAATGCAAACAACAAATGTACAAATCGAATACAACGCTGAAGATAACAAACCATGCAGTTAGATATCATATGCGGGAAGGCGGGAAAACAAAAGGAAGTGAAAATACAAAAAATCTGACAAGGATTCAAGGATTCCAAACCTCTGGAGCGTCGGTTTCAATCATAGTTGATTGAGAAAAATGATGAGATTATGAGCAGATGTTGAGAAATTCAGTTACAACACTGGTGGTTGTGGATAGATGGAAGCAACTGCTCTTCGCCCTCGTCCTAAGTCAGTCTCGACGCAATGGTGGAAGGGAGAAGAGAATAGTGAGCGAAACAGAGATTCTAGCCCTAAAAAAGGATCCCGAACAGCGTCATCGCCGACCTTATTCAAGTATAAATAAGGTCGGCGCCAACGATGCGCTCTTTATGTAAAAAAAAATTCAAGGCCACATAAGGTCATCGCCGACCTTATTCAAGTGTAAATAAGGTCGGCGATGACGATATGCTCTTCTGGTAAAAAAAAAAAGAAATTCACACCCAATTGCGCTAATTGGTGCTGCACTTGCTAAAATGTTTGATTGCGTAATATGACCGGATAAAGTGTTTTTTCCGGTAAAATCCTCTTGTTTTTATATATCATCCTGCATCATCATCATCATCATCTACATGAATTTTGTTTCTCCATTTTGATATACTACTGTTCTTATAGAATGATAGAAAAACTATACTTAACACTAATATTTAAGTATAGCCTCATTTTTGTTATTGGTAAAATTATTTGTATTTCCACGTATATTTCTGTTAATAACTCCATCATTTTCAACTGCGGATGTAATATTCGAAAAATGGAATAGGATAACTATACCAACTACAAAAGCACAATGATTGTTGCTACAGGGATTACATGCATATAGGCACATTTAATTTCTACAGACCCCCTAATATGCTAGCACATCTGGAACCTTGTGAGCACTCATTAACATATTGAAGTTCCACCAACATCTTGATGCAAAAGGCACTTGATCTCATTCAAAAGAAAAGAAGCTTCCAAGTCCTGTCAACGTCACCTACAAAAGCTTCACATGATATTGTTTCTACTCCCATGGAACTGAATTCCTGCAGTTGTTTGCTATCAACATGCATATAATTATCTTTTTGTTTTTTCCTTTTATTTTTATATGAAGTTTCTCTTAGTTTTATGGACTCAATCCAGTAGATGATATAATAAATTGATTAATTTCTTTATTTATCAGTATATTCATGCTTTCCTTTGGTGAGATGAATGGTGATTTATTATATACTTGCACATTACCAGTACGAATGACATGATGGTTCATGAGATGAATTGGAGTCCACAAGTATATTAGATGTAACACATGTGTATGGATGAGATCCACATACAGGAGACATGTGCGACAAATCTTATACTTAAATATCTTCACAACCAGTGATGAGACTGGACATTTCATACTGACAAGGTTGTAGTACTTTGATCACTATGAGATAGTGTGATTTGTCTCGATCATCAGAATAGAAGATTCTGGACCATAGTGCTGGTACATTGGATGTATTGAAGGACCATGAGAAGCACCTTATAAACACTGTCTTTACTTTAAGGTCTGCTCTCATAATTCCCAAGCAATAGGCTCTCAATCCTGAGACATTAATGAACTCAAGTTTCTATCTATTCATTTGCTTTGAGTCACCAATGAGTGAGGCCAACTGTAGTTCAACACCTCGGTGATTTGGGTACATGGTAGTAGAGCTGTGGGAACATTCAATAGTCAAGATGGAATCTATCTCTAATATCCCTTTGTGCCAATTACTGGATTTATCACTGGTAAGTGCGCACCCATTCCGATTAAGAGTTAATTGGAAATGTACCATTGATCATTATAATTAATTGGGGCTCAAGGATAATAAGATATGGATCTAGTTTGGAAGACAGGTCCAATTGATCCATGGATATTGATAGAGGGGTCTACTTGTGGTAATGTAGAAGTTTAGGGTCTTCTATGTAATATTCCTAAGACTGGAGTTCAATTGCATTTATATAGTGGAGTTATTTGCAATTAACTGTGGGCCCGGATTACACATGAGATGTGGTCGCGTGTCTCAGTTAGAGCCAGCTTTCTAAGAAATCCCTAGTGGTCCCCACGCTAGCCCAATTATTAGAAAGTATCTAATTCTAGTTGAACTCTAAAAGGAAAGTTACTATTTCTATTTGAAGTAAGACTTCTAATGGTGGTAATAGTAGACTTACTAATTTTAGTAAAAGTGAGACTTCTATTTTAATTAGAAAGGAATTGGAAAGTTACTAATCATATTTGAAGTGAGACTTCTTAATTATGATATGGTAAGTTACTAATTAATGGAAGTAAGACTTCTATTGTAATTAGTAAAGAGGAGGCAACTTGCAAAAGCTATAAATAGAGGAGAAGAGGGCTGGATGTCCAAGCATGCTCCATAGCATTGGGATTCACGCCCAAACCTCTCTAGTGCAAAAGTTGCACGAGTTTTTTCTCTCTTCCCTCTTCTAGTTCTCTTTCTAGTTCCTCCCTAGAGTTCTTAGTAGTTTTCTCTTGGAAATCCCACCATCTTCTTGAGAAAAAGGAGAATCTGATACGGGTCATAGCGTGGAAGATCAAGAGGTCTCGGAGATTCCTATTTGATTAGTGAAAGCGTTTCATCATCAAAGAAAGATGCGACTTCTCTATTAGAGCACAACCGAGCTCCAAAGTTATAATCCACTTCCTTGCATGTTGTAGATTATTATGGATGCTTATTAGTTGCTGTTTCCATCTTATAAATAGATTGTATTTACTGATCATGATGGCTGAGATTGAGGACATGGATCTTGGATTGGGTTTTATAGCCTTCTGGATAGTTGATCCCTGCATCAAGTGGGTCAAAAGTTTTTAAAACCTATCCTAGAGGCCCACCCTATTTCCAACAATTGGTATCAGAGCCTTACCTAATCTCTAATCATGTTAGATCGGTAAGCTTGATCTAATCTTTGCATGAGATGCGAAGATGATAGATCAAGGGCTATGTATGGATCAATTTTGATGGTTTTGCTTGGATAATTAGTAAACCCATGTTTGGATAGTCACATAAGGGTTTAACAATGATGGAATGATGGTAGGAAGCCATTGGGAGTCTTCAGAAGAGTTTTGGAGATCTTTGGACACGAAATAGAAAAACCCACCCTGCAGATTTCCGTCAGGTCGGTCGACCGAGCCCTCTGGTTGGTCGATCGAAGACACTGACACAGCATATCACAGTTTTTATTTTTGTTTCGGGGGCGCTGCCCCATGGGCCCCCGCGAGCTGACCGGGCAGCTTGACCCCCGCCGGGGGACACCTCCGGACCCCCTCTGCGTAGGGCATGAATCATAGTAGTGGCAATATTTGGCATCCTGTCTTTCCATTGTTGTTTGGTAACCTGGTTTTGTGAATTGCTTTGCTAGTATGAGATACTAACATGCAGGTTATCATGTTCTCTCCATATGGCCCACAAGTCTTTTATTTTCTTTATGGATGAATATTTATTTTTGGCAAGTTGTAAAGGGCATCATGGTTTCCTTGGTTTCCCAGTTTAGGGCAAGGCATGGTGAAATTCCCTATGAGCCTTTTATTTCCATTAATAGATTATCATGTAAGTCTCATCATAGAGACATAGGAATTTATGTAATTTCTAAATTTGTAAATTCTGGCGATGTCTAAGACGAAGAAAGAAAGTGAAGTTAGACTCCTAATCAAAGAGTTTGATGATTACCAAAGGTGTTTTGGAGCTTCCCAAAGTGTTTGAGGAATTCCAAATTTTTGGAAAGTCTAGAAGTCCAAGAAGTCTATTTCGCTTGGGCCATGTGGAGGAGAGGACTAGTTTCTAATTTTAGCGTTTTCTATTTATAGTAGAATGCTTTATTTAGAATGGTTCCAAATCTGATCCAAACATAGCAAGTTACTAATATTGGTCAAATCAAATTAATTTTTTGGAAAGAGTTCTAATTAGTGTCGATGACCCATGAGATGGACACATTGGTAACACTAATTTAAGAAACTGGACTTTCCTTAAAATAACTTGACTTGGAACCAATCTTAGATCATATCATGAGATGATTTGATGATTCATATATTTATATATGTGGGCCCTAATACCTTAAAAGGAAATCCTCAATTCCAAAATATTAAGGAGTGGGGCATTCAAATTGAGAAATCCCCATAGTTTTCCGCCATAGGTCCATTGTAAGGAAAGTATTAGCCTCGCGCCATCAAGAGTATGGCCGTTCCCCACGAAGGGCTTTTATTTGTCTGGTTACTAGATATGGATCTTCTATGGATAGTATTGATGAGACGTGGTGGGGGTTCACTCCCCAAGGAGGAGCTGCCCATCGCGGTTGTCATGCAATATTAGTTGGTGGGTCACACTTAACGAAAATAATGATGAAGTATCCCCAAGGATTTGCCTCATGTATTTTAGAAACCAAAGATAATCGGGAGTCATACATTATTTGGTATGAGATACCTAGATGATAGTGAATGATTGGGGATTAATGATAGTTAGTCTTAATCTTAATTTTGACGACTTTGATTCGCACCAATCTATGGGGCATTTGCACTCCCCAAGGAGGCATACCCTAGGGGATTGAGATTTCGATGTATTCTAAATTCAGTGCTTATGAGGATTTCCATATGAATTTGGTAGAATACTAAACCCTAATTTTATTTATATTCTTTCATTGAATGTATGGTTATGTGCTTTAATTTATACAGCATGAATTCGAATACTTTTAATCCACTTGCGACCATCCTCGACCAGAACAAGTTGATGGAATCCAACTATGTAGACTGGAAAAGGAACCTAGATATTATCTTGACATCTTCAAGTTGCAAATATGTCCTTACTATACCCTCCCTTCCTGAGCCTGAGCCTGATGCACCACAGATTGTGAAAAACTTTTACACCAGGTGGACCAATGACAATAAGAAGGCCAGATGTTTTATTCAGGCATCCATGTCTACTGTTTTGCAAGAACAACATCAATCCTATAAGTCAGCATACGATATTATATCGAACTTAAAGGAGATATTTGCAGACCAGGTTAGGCCTGCTAGGCAGGCTGCTATAAAAGTGTTGATGGAGGCAAAGATGGCTGAGGGAACCCCAGTACAAAAACATTTGTTACAAATGAAGTTGGCATTGAATGAATTAGATGTACTGGGGATTATGATTGATACCGAATCGCAGATCGACATGATCATTCAATCACTACCGGACTCATTCAAACATTTCGAGATCAATTATAATAAATTGGAAATGACAATGCTGAGCTGTCTCGCCAGCTGGCAGTGTTTGAGGAAATCATGAAGAAAAGACCAACTGCCCTCATGACAGAAAAGTCATTTGCTAAGTCTAAGCCGAAAGGCAAAGACCGGGATAGCAAGAAGAAATCAGTCATCAAAGGTCCTAAGGTGGAGTATGGTTCCACTAGTGGTGTGGCAAAGGTCAAGGATACGGGAGCAAAGGGAAAGTGTTTCCACTGTGGTATGACAGGACATTAGAAGAGGAATTGTCCACGATTTCTGTCAAAGGAAAATACCTCAGGTATGATTGAGTCATTTGTTTCTGAAGATATTTTTTCAACTAGTACTTCAGAATCTTGGTTTGTAGACTTTGGTGCAACTAATTACATCAGTAATATGTTGTAGGAGTTACAGGTAACCAGGAGGATTAATGACGGGGAAATCAGTATTAACCTGGGATCGGAAGCCAAGGCAGAAGCAGTGTCAGTAGGAGTAATAACTTAGTTGCTTTCAAATATTAAGTTGATTTTGTCAGATACATTATATGTACCATTTTAAGATGGAATTTTAATTTCTAGTATGATGAATAAGAGTTATTCTATTACTTTTGGTAATTAAATTGTCTTAAAGTTGAGCGGTACTCTTATATATTCTGACAAGGTAATCAATGGATTTTATTTGTTAAACTCCCACAATGTATGAGATACATGACACTGATGTTAATAATAGACCGTCATTAAAGAGGTAGTTACCTTCATCTAATCCAAGAAACTTTTGGCACCCAAGAGGCTAGATCATATAAACCTAAACAGGATTGACAGGCTAGTGAAAGATGGTATCTTGCCTTCATTGGTGGTGGAACCAATGCCTGTCTGCAAGTCTTGTCTGGAAGGTAAAATGATCAAAAGACCCTTATCATCTAAGGGCAGTAGGGCCAAAGATTTATTGGAGTTAGTGTATACTGATGTGTATGGACCCATAATATTAGAACGAGAGATTGATACGGGTATTTCATCACTTTCACCGATGATTACTCGAGATATGGATACATATACCTTATGCACCGCAAGTCCAAGATTTTTTAAATAGTTTAAAGAGTTTCGAGCGGAAGCGGAAAAGCAATTAGGTAAAAGTATAAATACTCTTCGATGAGATCGATGAGTCGAATATCTCTCCACTAATTTTATGGGACACTTATCAGAAAATGGGATTTGATCCCAGAAGTCTGCTCCTGGTTTGCCTCGACAGAAAGGAGAAGCAGAAAGAAGGAACAAGACTCTTTTAGATATGATCAAGTCTATGATTGAGTTTTTACGGATTACCTATATTTTGGGATATGAAACTGAAATATATATACTAAATCTCATTCCATCTAAGTCTATACTTGAGACTCCCAGGGAGTTATGGACAGGGCGAAAGCCTAGTCTACAACGTTTTCAGGGTTATCCTGCACACGTGCTGAAGGATAAGACGGATTAGTTAGAATCGAAGTTGGAAGTATATATGTTTATATTCTATCCCAAAAGGAACTAAAGGTTGGTTGCTCTATAATCCCAGAGAGCAAAAAAAAAAAGTGCTTCGCAGCACCAATGTGGATTTCTGGAGGGAGATTATAAGATTAACTGGAAATCTTTAGAAATGGTTATCTTGGAAGAAATTCAAGAAAGAACAATTCCAAATCCAAGAATAACCAAACTTTAAGAAAATCCGCCCATATTTGACCCAGTAGTTACACCAGTGCCTTGTCGTAGTGGGAGTATTGTCAGGACCCTTGACAAGTTCTCGGTCTAAGGAAAGTCTTACAAGGCAATCCTGGTGTAATCGGAACAAGATCCCTATAACTATGATAAAGCAGTTAATGACATAGTTTTGGGACGTTGGTTAGATGCTATAAAAGCTGAAGTGGAGTCTATGAACTCTAATCAGGTCTGGATACTTGTAGACTTGCCTGCCAATAGCAAACCTATTGGGTGCAAGTGAGTCTACAAAAGAAAATGAGAGCCAGATGGAAGAGTTCCATCCAGATACTCTTATCCATTGCGGTTCATCTCGATGACGAAATTTGGTAAATGGATGTCAAGACAGCATCTCATGACGGCAATATTCAGGAAAACATCTATATGATGTAGCCAGATGGTTCTATAGCTGATAACCAAGTGCAAAGAGTTTGCAAGCTGCATAAGTCCATTTATGGATTCAAGCAGATATCCTGAAACAGGAACATCCGTATTGACAAAGGAAATCAAGTCACTTGATCTTTGTCCGTATCCGGATAAGTCATGTGTAAATGAAAAGTCAAGTAGGTAGGATAGTTTTTTCTGATATTATATGTCGACGACATCATTCTCCTATGGAGTGACATAGGGATATCGTCAACAGTAAAAGTTTTGGTTGGCTAAGACTTTTGATAATAAAGGACTTTGGAGAAGCCAGGTACATCCTAGGGATAAATTCCCATTGAGACTGGAAAAATAGGATGATATGCTTATCCCAATGATGTGTATATAGATAAGGTTCTGGTATAGTAAGCTATGCTTTGTACTAGACCGGATATCTGTCACGTAATAGGCCTAGTAAGCAAATATCAGTCTAGCACAGGTCTTTATCATTGACTACTGTAAGATGTGTTCTCGAATACTTGAGAAGAACTAGAGATCACATGTTGAGTTATAGCAGTGATGAGTTGATTCCAGTCGGTTACATAGATACTGACTTCTAGTCACATCAGGATTCCAGGAAATCAACTTCTGGGTATGTGGTTATGTTGTAGCAACTTGAGAAGCAGCTAAGGAAGCAAATTGGCTCAAAAGATTCCTTATGGAACTTGAAGTGATATTTTTGGCAAGACAGCCGCTCACAGTTTACTGTGATAGCAGCAGGGCAGTCACTAAGTCCAAGGAACCCAAGAGCCAAAAAGCATGTATAGAGGAAGTTATACATGGTCAGATAGATTGTGCAGAAAGGTGATGTACGATCACCAAGGTAGCCTCTGTAGACAATCTGGTAGATCCCTTTACTAAGCCTTTGACTACCAAAGTCTTTGAGCAAGATGTAAAGAGGATGTGCATGGATGCAACTCTAACTGGCATTGAGCCCAAGTGGGAGATTGTTAGTTTTATGGACTCAATCCAGTAGATGATATAATAAATTGATTAATTTCTTTATTTATTAGTATATTCATGCTTTTCTTTGGTGAGATGAATGGTGATTTATTATATACTTGCACATAACTAATACGAATGACATGATGGTTCATGAGATGAACTGGAGTCTATAAGTATATTAGATGTAACACATGTGTATGGATGAGATCCACATACAGGAGACATGTGTGACAAATCTTATACTTAAATATCTTCACAACCAGTGATGAGACTGGACATCTCATACTAACAAGGTTGTAGTTTTTTTATCACTATGAGATAGTGTGATTTGTCTCGATCATCAGAATGGAAGATTCTGGACCATAGTGCTGGTACATTGGATGTATTGAAGGACCATGAGAAGCACCTTATAAACACTGTCTTTACTTTAAGGTCTGCTCTCATAATTCCCTAGCAATAGGCTCTCAATCCTGAGACATTAATGAACTCAAGTTTCTATCTATTCATTTGCTTTGAGTCACCAATGAGTGAGGCCAACTGTAGGTCAACACCTCGGTGATTTGGGTACATGGTAGTGGAGCTGTGGGAACATTCAATAGTCAAGATGGAATCTATCTCTAATATCCCCTTGTGCCAATTAATGGATTTATCATTGGTAAGTGCGCACCCATTCCGATTAAGAGTTAATTGGAAATGTACCATTGATCATTATAATTAATTGGGGCTCAAGGATAATAAGATATGGATCTAGTTTGGAAGACAGGTCCAATTGATCCATGGATATTGATAGAGGGGTCTACTTGTGGTAATGTAGAAGTTTAGGGTCTTCTATGTAATATTCCTAAGACTGGAGTTCAATTGCATTTATATAGTGGAGTTATTTGCAATTAACTGTGGGCCCGGATTACACATGAGATGTGGGGTCGCGTGTCTCAGTTGGAGCCAGCTTTCTAAGAAATCCCTAGTGGTCCCCACGCTAGCCCAAATTATTAGAAAGTATCTAATTCTAGTTGAACTCTAAAAGGAAAGTTACTATTTCTATTTGAAGTAAGACTTCTAATAGTGGTAATAGTAGACTTACTAATTTTAGTAAAAGTGAGACTTCTATTTTAATTAGAAAGGAATTGGAAAGTTACTAATCATATTTGAAGTGATACTTCTTAATTATGATATGGTAAGTTACTAATTAATGGAAGTAAGACTTCTATTGTAATTAGTAAAGAGGAGGCAACTTGCAAAAGCTATAAATAGAGGAGAAGAGGGCTGGATGTCCAAGCATGCTCCATAGCATTGGGATTCACGCCCAAACCTCTCTAGTGCAAAAGTTGCACGAGTTTTTTCTCTCTTCCCTCTTCTAGTTCTCTTTCTAGTTCCACCTTAGAGTTCCTAGTAGTTTTCTCTTGAAAATCCCACCATCTTCTTGAGAAAAAGGAGAATCTGATACGGGTCATAGCGTGGAAGATCAAGAGGTCTCGGAGATTCCTATTTGATTAGTGAAAGCGTTTCATCATCAAAGAAAGATGCGACTTCTCTATTAGAGCACAACCGAGCTCCAAAGTTATAATCCAGTTCCTTGCATGTTGTAGATTATTATGGATGCTTATTAGTTGCTGTTTCCATCTTATAAATAGATTGTATTTATTGATCATGATGGCTGAGATTGAGGACATGGATCTTGGATTGGGTTTTATAGCCTTCTGGATAGTTGATCCCTGCATCAAGTGGGTCAAAAGTTTTTGAAACCTATCCTAGAGGCCCACCCTATTTCCAACAGTTTCATGCTCTCATTTATCATATCAACTGATTATTTCTATTGTTGATTTGAGCATACCTATTACCAAGATTGCCATTGCATTTAGTCTCTTTAACCAACGTTGTTCTAATTCTCATGCATCACTGACCTTACCAGGTCGTTTAATTTAAACAGGATGAGAAGGAGATATAAACAACAGCATTTAAGTGATATTGTGGTGCAATCTGCTACTGCATTTAGTTATGGCTACAAACTTGTTGTAATGTTTCTCTCTGGCCCTTTGCTTGATGAAACTACTGCATCCTGTTAATCCCTATCCACACCAGAGAAAACTTATTCTGCCTTAACTTCTTTTAACCAAATAATATGCAGGAAAACAACAACTTGAGAGCTGCACTTGCTACTTAAGATGTCATTGAGGTGAGTTTCCATAGGAATGTCTAAGTTTTGAGATATATATATCATATTGGCCCCCTCCTGCCCTCGTGGCTCTTAACTTCAAACAGTTGTGGGCCCCAGCTAGGGATGGGAACATAGAGGGATCATTCCTTCTCCCCTCCCACCCACCACCACCACCACCACCTACTTGTGTGTGGTGATGGAGGCTCGGACAATAATCCTTGGCCAACAATGGCTGTTTAGATTTTTTTTATTGGTAAGAATGAATGACTATATTTAGATGTAAGGATAGTCTTTGAGTTTTGTTGCTTGGGAAATAGATGAAGTGGGGACAAAAGTGTCTTTTTGGTGTTTATTTCCATTAGGTAGTACTTCTACAATGGAAGAGAGTACTAGGAACACCCCACCTCCTTGCTCCTAAGTCCGAAGTAGTTAGGTTGTAAATGTCATGACGTTTTAGTTTTGTTGTAGAACTCTTTAAGCCAAGTCCAAATTGAATAGATAAGGTTAAGTTGATGATGAGATTCTGAAGGAGACAACACTTAAATGGATCTTTATCACAAGTCCTAGAACTTTGAAGAAAGACTTTATTCTAGAGGAAGGTCGATTATTGCATGGTTTTGAAGACCTGATGAATATCACAATAAGTTACTTAGGATGACACAATAGTTATTGATCATGAAACTTCAGGGCTAACATGATGCCTCTGCATTTGTATAGTCGTCAATATAACTACTTATGAAGTTAAAGTTTGAAACAATGCACATGTCTCAAGACTGGAGCCGTAGTCCATGCTTGTCTAACATCCGTGGAAAAGTAGTTATGCAAGACTTTGCTTTTCTTGTGGAACAAAATGGAAAAGCAGCACACACACACAGAAACCCCAACCCCACCCACCCATCGGGGAAAAAAATGAATAGGAAAAAAGAAATGGTTTATGTGGCATCACCAAAAGTTAGTGCCTTTTTGTCATTTTTCCTCGTGGGAACGACGGACCATGTTAATATACATTGTTATGATTGAGGGTTTAGGGTTCAAAATCTCTAGATTGGTCCACTCAATCAATTAAACCAAAAGTGTGCAAAAAAATAATAATAATCTACGCAGTGGAAATAAAATCACAAGCACACACCACAAGGACAACAAATTTAAGGTGGAAAACCCTAACCAGGTAAAAAACCACCGATCCGAACTGGATCTAATCAAACACTATGAATTTCACAATTACAAGAAACTCAGATTTCTTCCCTAGATATCCCCTATCTAAAGACTGAAGTTATCTTGTGTCGCATCACGTTTCAACGACATCACACCGTTGATTGCAACAGATCAAGCACTTGACTCCTCAAATCTTCTACGCAAGAAGATAATCTTCTACAAGGAATGCAGAAGAACCTGGCTCTCTAGAGTACTTGGCAGCACAACTCTTCAAAAATCTCTATAGAAAATTTCTCTCAATTTGATCACTAATTCAGAACTTGAGAGATGATCTGTGTCCTTTCTCTTACCTTTGGGTTGTGAGAAACACCCAATTTATAGCCCCAAATTCGTGCTTAAGACTCCTAAAAATAATCCAATCAGAAATAGAGTCCTTTTTTCCAATTTCTTCTTACAGTCCGGAACGAACTAGACTCCCTGCGCTAACCTCACTATAGCGAGCTTCATCCTCGCTATAGCGAGGCATGCCTCTGCCTTGGGCACGAGTTCTAACAGAACTCTGTTTTACTTCAGCCGTTTTTTGTTCTCTTCAGCCTTTTGACTTTGACAAGCTTACATCAACAACTTTTATTCTAACAATCTCCCCCTTTTGGCAATTTTTGGACAAATCTCCCTAATATAATATGATCTACCCAAAAGAAAAACCCAAAATACATTGAATGTTAAAATAAAAAAATCAGCACTGTAGATTTTGAATTACCTTAGCTTGTAGAACTCATTCGGGCTTCATTCTTCTCTCCTTGAATTTGTCCATAATTGACAAACAAAAATCATGCAACTTTTATCAATCTGAATGCAGTAGCTCTCCCTCAATTTTGACTCTCCCTCATTATGATCTTCGTATTAGCACTGGGGATGGGAGCTTGACCTCCTTGATTAAGGCTTTTTATAATTAGTCACCCACACTTTTGTAGTTAGAACTTTCAGCAGAGTGTGAGCAAATTCCTTCGGCAAATCAAACTTTCTAACCAAAATTGGAGTTGTCTTGGGTGGAGAAAAATTCTTCCGTCATTGCTTTGTCTTTGGTAGACTTTGCAGCTTCTTGTAATGGGGACGAATGTGTCCTTTCTTTCCACAATGGTGACAAATGGATGTGCGTGCAGCGCATGACACATTCTTTTTCTTGAAACTACTCGACACATTATTTGAAAGTGCAGTATGTGGGTAGCATGTGCAACACTTGAAATAAAAAATAGTTTTACCTTTACTTGTCGAAGTGGATGCACCATGATCATAACCGAGACCGCTTCTGTCAAAAGGAGACTTCTTACTGCACAAGATATTTGTAAGAGTCTTTGAACCAGTGTTTATCTTGTTTAGTGAAGCTTGTTTCACTTCTAGCTCAGACAGAGTGATCATCTTCAATCTTCGTTACAAATCTTCTTTTTCAGCGTTCACAATCACTATCTCTTTCTTCAGATTCACTATTTCTTGTTCAGCCTTCTTAAATTTTTGATCCTCAGTAGTCAAAGTTTCAGCCATGCAGATCTTCTGACTTTCCAAGAGATGAACCTTTTCAAGTGCTTGCTTAATTCAATTTTTTATGCAGAATTTTCTTCTTAAGTATCCTGAAGCTTGATAATAATCTTCTTGCCATACTTTGTCATCTTGGCACGATCAGCATATGTAATATGATACAACTCTTCATAATCTTTCTCTTTATCTGACATCTCATCATCATGATCTTCATCAGTATCATTGTCAGACAGAGACTTAGTCATGAAAGCCACAAACTTGTCATTCAAAGTTTCAGAATTTTCAATTGAATGATCTTGTTATTCTTCTAATGACTATTCCTCCCAAGTTGTGTTGAGAGCATTTTTCAATGCACCATTTTTCTTGTTGGCACACTCATTAGCATAGTGACCATAGCCGTGGCACTCAAAACACTTAGTTCCTTTTGCAGAATCCTTCTTCTCAAATTTAGAACTCTTCCACTTGACTTGTTTTGACTTCATGTACTTCTTGAAGCAATTAAACATTTCAGCCATAATATCTTCAGCCTCAGATTCAGAATCAAAACTAGACTCAGTTTTCTTTTCAGGTTTCTTTCTTGATTCTGAGTTGGCTTTCAAAGCAATACCTTTCTCTTTTGATTTTCCTTTATCCAAACGGTTTGCTTCAAAGGTTTGAAGATTTCCAACTAGCTGGTTTACCTTAAGGGTATCAAGATTCTTGTTTTCTTCAATAACATCAACTTTAGAATTGAACCTCGAAGGTAGAGACCTTATAATTTTCTTGACAATCTTATTTTTCTTGAATTTCCTCACCGAGATTGAAAACAGAATTAATAATATCATTCAGTTTTTGCATAAAATTGATCAAAGGTCTCATATTCTTCCATCACGATTGTTTCAAATTCTTAAGTCAGCCTTTGCAATTTAGATTGCTTCACCGTGTCTGTACCCTCATACACTGTCTGTAAGACTTCCCACGCTTCTTTTGCAATTTTGCAAGTGAAAATCCTACGGAACTCTTCAGTAGACACTCCATTGTATATACTATTCACTGCACTGTTATTACAATTGGAGGCATGCTTCTCATCCTTTGTCCATTCAGCCTTAGGTTTAGGAACAGTTTGTCCACTAACCACAATTGTTGGTCTGGAGTAGCTCTCCTCAACAATATCCCAAACATCATCATCAATGGATTTAAGGAACCCGATCATCATTTGCTTCCAATATGCATAATTAGAACCATCTAGCAAAGGGGGTTTAGAAGTTGATGTCCCTTCTCGATTGAGCATCTTTCTACAAATCTCTTTAGATTAAACACAACAAATTAGTGTAACCCGCTCTGATACCAATTGAAGGTTTAGGGTTCGAGATCTCTAGATTGGTCCACTCAATCAATCAAACCAAAAGTGTGCAAAAAAAAATAATAATCTATGCAGCGAAAATAAAATCACAAGCACACACCACAAGGACGCCAAATTTAAGGTGGAAAACCCTAACCGGGTAAAAAACCACTGATCTGAACTGGATCTAATCAAACACTATGAATCTCGCAATTACAAGAAACTCGGATTTCTTCCCTAAATATCCCCTATCTAAAGACTGAAGTTACCTTGTGTCGCATCACGCTTCAACGACATCACACCGTTGATTGCAACAGATCAAGCGCTTGACTCCTCAAATCTTCTACGCAAGAAGATGATCTTCTACAAGGAATGTAGAAGAATCTGGCTCTCTAGAGTATTGGCAGCACAACTCTTCAAAAATCTCTAGAGAATATTTCTCTCAATTAGATCACAAATTCAGAACTTGAGAGATGATCTGTGTTTTTTATCTTACCTTTGGGTTGTGAGAAACACCCAATTTATAGCCCCAAATTCGTGCTTAAGACTCCTAAAAATAATCCAATCAGAAATAGAGTCTTTTTTCCAATTTCTTCTTACAGTCCGGAACGAACTAGACTCCCTGTGCTAACCTCGCTATAGCGAGGCATGCCTCTGCCTCGGGCACGAGTTCTAATAGAACTCTATTTTACTTCAGCCTTTTTTTGTTCTTTTCAGCCTTTTGACTTTGACAAGCTTACATCAGCAACTTTTATTCTAACAATGACATTCACTAAAAGCTCGAGCTTTTGGTGTTTCTGGTTATTAACATGGTATCAGAGGCAGAGGTCACAAGTTCGAAACTCTTGGGAGGCATGTTACCAACTCCATCTGTCTATCTGGTCTGTTCGTTCTGTCTATTTGTTAGGTTTTGAATTCGAACGAATTTGAACAGCCTCCCGTTCGAAGGGGGGTGTTAATATAATTTGTTATGACATTCACTAAAAGCTCAAGCTTTTGGCGTTTTCGGTTATTAACAGACCAAACTATGGAAAGGTGCCAAGCATGAAAGCGGAACCTTTTTCCACAACTTTTCTAGGGAAGCACTGTTACAAAAACATGCCCATAAAAATTGAAAACAGTGTCTGGGGGAACTGACATACCAAATGCCCCCAACAATGCAAATCTAGGACAAACCAACTAAGCCTATGCCTCTCTGCAACCAGACAATAGACTGAATCCAAATTGAACATTGACAGGCCATCTTCATTGGCAATTTTAAGATAGTAGGCCTGTTTATAAAAATGCTTTCATCATTCAGTCTTTCTTATTTGGCTGAGATATTCTTCTGCATTTTCCCATCACTTTTTCTCTCAAATCAGGTCAGATATTTTCTACGTTTTAATTGTTGTGGAGTTTTATTTCAGCTTCCAAAACAAGAGGAATTGAAAACTGTGCTTGATAAAGTGAAAGACTTCTTTGGTGATGCCAAAGAATCATTTGGGAAACTGACAGCTCTAACTTAACCTCGAATGAGGAGTCTGGAGAAAAGTCCAAGTAAGTTGCATTGACACACTACCCTCATTCTATTTGCTGGCTTATATCTGCTTTCTAGCAGCATTATTTCATCACCTTGTAAGGCTTATTTGGGTGCCTCTAAAAGCATTCATAAGCAAGTTCTATTCCTGCTTCAAACTGAGTGTGTGTGTGTGTGTCTTGGATCTCTGGTAAAACCAGCAAACTAGTGGTTAATGGAAGAAAATGCTGAAGTCAGAAACCATCTTGATGGGTCAATCACTTGATTCCCTTTCTACCCATTGCCTTACCACGTCAAGACTCTTGGTGGGGGGGGGGTGGAAATCCATCCTGAATTAGTGTTGGATACTCCCCTATTAATGGACACCTGATTTCCTGGTTAGCCGGAGGACCCAACCTGAAAATTCTGGATATGGATTCTCTTTTTGAACCTGATTGATAAATGGGTCCAAGTCGAGTACCCAAATATCCTGTTTCCAAGTGATGCGTAAATAATATATTATACGAAAAACTGCTTATTGGGATAAAATGATGATCATATTATATAAATATATGTTAATATTATATAATATTCATCGTATTATATATAATAATGTATAACGTCATGTATTATAATAATTTTACATTTTGAGTCAGGTATAGGTCTTGCTATATAAGATTAAATGGGCCTAGGCCAGGTCCACCAAGATAAATGGGCCTGGGTATGTGATATTTACTTGAAGAGAAGCTGGCTGTTGGATATGAGCTGATCTCGGCTTTGCACTGTTGCAGGGTGAAGGGTTTACAGGGAAGGGTGGTTTTGCCGGTGCTTGGAAATCTGTATTGCTTAAGTTTAAATCTTTACATATCAAAGGTCCGCTTTCTAAATGAGGTTGTATATACAAACATCACAGTAATTCCAATGTCCTCCAAGTTCTTGTTTATAGTCGTTGGGTTTATATCTTGTATTCTGAGTTGACTGAATCGGTTCATTGGGTTGGCGAATGACCAGGTTTAGAGTCAATGGTATTATGATCTTTCTACCGGAGCTTTCTTGGGGGATAAGAAAGCGAAAATTATATATTGTTGTAATCTGTAATCCTACACTCAGTGAAAGATTAAGAGATGTGAGAGCTCTCTCCCGTGGGTGCCAGAGTATTCCGAACCACATGGGGCTAAAGGAAAGTTGTGTTTATTTTCCATGGACGTAGGCGAGTTTGCCGAACCACGTAAATTCTGTGTATTTTTCTTTTTCTTGTGTGGTTGATTGATCGTTCGATCGCGGTGATTCACGCTTCTACATACACACGCACAACAAGTGGTATCAGAGCCTCAACAAGTGGAATTAGAGTTCTAACAAGTGGTATTAGAGCCGCAACAATAGTTTTCAGTTCATCTGATGGAGTTGTTGATCATGAGTTTGTTTTTTAATCTGGATCCGAGGCCAGCCATAATTAAATATCAATTACGTATGATTACTGTCTGAGCTAGTTCAACTATGAGGTTCAACCATAACAACAGAAAGGAACAAAAGAAACTTTAAAAATGATGAATGGTGGGTTGAACTGCCATATTTTGTAGTGAATTTGGCGGGTTTTATTTGGTTTGCCTGGCTCAGACTGGTTTGAGTTGATCCTCAAAATGGTTTTTAAATCTAGATTCGTTAGTTTTGAATCTTTAGCCGTTTTGATTTTGAACTCTCTCAAGTTATTCGATTAAATGATCTTTTTGGGCCTGTTTGTTTCACATAATTGAATTCCCAGGCATTCAAAGACTTTATTTCTACAAGTGGTTAAAAATGACCATTCAATAACCTCTCCTTCAATGGAAATCAAATAAGGGAAGATAAAAAATAAATATTGATGATGCCAAAATAGGATTTTGGACACCACCGGTCAAGTAATAAATGTAGTAAATGTAATAATTAGAGAAGAGAGAGAAGGAATTATAGTGGTTCGGTCAAGATGACCTACGTCCACTTCATAAAGGCAGAGATTGCCTGTGGTGTTTTACTTCCTCAATGATTATTACAAACTAGAGGAATACAAGCGTCGAAGTGAATAAAGAGAGATCCATCCTCCTTCAAGTGCTGGTGGGGCTCCTTGATTTATAGTCCTCCCCTAACAGATGGGGACGACTCTTCAGCAACGTTCGTCCTTGGAGCCCTCGAACTACCCTCGCGCTGGAGGAGGCAGGTGAGGAACTGCCCTCGCGCTGGACGAGGCAGGTGAGATATTTCTCCGCAGGACTTGGTAGGAGCAGGATTGCTTCCGAAGCAACGTGGCTGCCCTGACTTGGTCTCTTCGTGGGCTTGGACCTGAGCTTCATCCTCATGGGTTGGGTCATTCGGGCCTGACTCATCAAATATTAATCTATCACCCCAGTAATTCGAATACTAGGAAAGTTAAGGTCCTATCCATATTGCCACCTTTATATGCTTCACCGCTTTCTTCTTTTAATAATCCTTTTTTAAGCTTATTGCACCGTGAATTTTTATGTATTCTGTCCAAACAAATGGGCCGGAGTTAATTAGGATTTTCTACCCTTTAGATACTAATCATTAACCAAAACTCAAACTGTATGCATCCTAGGAAGGTGCATGATGGATATGATTTGATTCTAATCCACTGGTAGCTGGAGCAAGGCACACTTTCTTCATAGAAATAAAGGAGGGGTCAACAATGAGAATGACAGGTTTGATGGATGCTTAAAATGTCGGTAGGAGGATCGTGTAGAATAACAGTACTGTGGGAGGAATGAGCACCATTCCAATTTTATTGGATATATCTCGGAAGAGATGAGGAATGAGAAAAATTAACTGTTGTAGCCATTTTGACAAAAAAAAAAAAAAAATTGTGATTGCAAACCAGTCAGTGTTTATTATTATTTTGGCTTCAGATAACAGTCGGACTCAATGCAAAATATGGAAAAGTCAAGGAACATAGCATGTGATTGCATCCTCTCTTCATCCATGCTGTAACAAAGGCAATTGGGTAAAATGCAGGAGCTATAGTAGGGTAACCTTTAACATGGATAACTCCGAGGGGTTGGCCGAGTGATTAAGATCACGGTTCCTCCCTCTTCCGGAGCTAAAGGTCTTGGTATCGACCCCCGGATCCCCCTTCTTCAGGAACCGAAGGTTGGGTCCACTTATACTACCACCTTGGGGCTAAGGGGTTTTACCCTGCTTCTCTCTGGGCCCGGAGAAATTAGTCCAGTCCAAAGGGTTGGAAACCCTTCGTGAGAAAAAAAAAAAAAAAAAAAAAAACAACCTTTAACATGAATAACCTTGTCTAGTCACGAAAGTAAAGCTATTTTCGCACGAGTACTCATGTAAAATGCCCTTGATTGTACGATATCATTAAATATATTCCATTTTTAACTCCGGTAGTGGAGGGGGCTTTTAAATTATATAAATATGAGCAATTTTGTCATTGCCCTTTAGTGTGGACAAGGACAACTTGTAGCAAATATATTAACTTTAACCACTAGACGGGTCATCTACCGTTAGAGGTGTAAATCTTGGCGGGCAGCCCAAGCCCGACATGGAAAAACCATGCCTTGGCTGTTGACCAGGTCAACAGAAACCTGGCCCAACCTGATAGTCCCTCGTTAGACCGTGCTGGGCTGCAGCTGCCAGGCCCGTGGCACTGCCCGGCACGACACAGAGGAAATCCGTGCCGTGCTGGGCCAGCGCCCCAAGCCCACGGCCCGGCCTGGCCAGGGCCCAACGGTCGTAAATTTGAAAATAATTCAAGGCTCGTGCTTTGAAATTTGTGGTATATGCACCCATTTGATGCAAGACAAGTCAGTTACTTGATGGGATTATGGATGTGATGTTTTCAATGGTAGACAATGACACTACTACAAACTGAAACAAATAGTAGTTTTTTGCATAATTCACTGTTTAAAAGTTGAGAGAAAAAAATGATACTATTTGTTTATTTTAATAGAATTGGTCCAAGAGTTTAAATCCATGGCACAGCACGGCCAGTCTAATGTTGATGGCGGCACGCTGTGGTGGGTCCAGGATTTTTGTTTGGGTGGGGCTAAAATTTTATTAGACTTGACATTTGAAAAAAAAAAAAAAAAACAAATTCTTACTTGACTTTGCTAGACTATTTTACATTACCAATTAGCACATATACGTTTTTCTTTAAAAAAAATGTCTTGTGGAACTCAAATAGATGCATGAAGTTATTGAAGACCGGGCAATGAAGAGGTTTGGATGTTAATCAGAAGTACAAAAAATAATTAGATGGATAAAAAATGATTCCAACCTTGATTTTAGATACTCAAACTCACATTATCACGTTTCACTAAATTTATATGTCAAAATCAATGCCCAATGGGGTCACCGCAAATTCAACGTGAGTGGGTGTGTGATAAAAACTGAATACAAGAACATTTTGAGAACACTCATCCTTTCCCTTTTCACATTCTCAAAGCCTCCAAATTTGGATAATCAGAGTAGAATTCCATCTTTGAATTATAGTGGGGGTAAGAAGACATGATAAAATAAATGGATTTGGTTATCTTTGGATTTTTGTAGATACGCTCAAATTTGGTAGTTTAGGGCTTATGGTATGGATTAGTTAAGGATTCAGTTTTGGAATTAGGATTTGGAGATTAAGCATTTAGATTTAGGTATAGAGTGAATAAGAAGGACTATACTAGATATTTTTTTACAGATAAAGATGTAGTAGTCTACATAGTACGTAGGGGCTAACAACAAGAAACTTGATCGACAGTAGGCACGAAGAGGTTTCAAAAGAAGAGGTCGAATAAATGGGAGAGCGATGTGTTGCCTCAACACTTTCTTTTCTTTTTTTCTTTTTTTACCAATGAAACTTTACATATGTAGGGTACATATGTGGAGCAACAAGTTTAGACATGTGGGGCATGCTCTAAGGCCCCATACAATACTATGGGGATTTCAATTCTGACGTGGGGCAACTGCCCCAGATCTCACCCCAAATTGCTTCAACGTAAGTCTGCCTTACACCAAGACGCCATTAAACTCTATTCATATTTCAATTCTGACCTTGGCGACCACCCTAGGTCACTACAACACAGGTCCGCCCCTCGCGGCACGGCCTATACTTACATGCCTATCCACAGCTATGTGGGTATTCATCTGCCTCTCTTGTGATGGCTGGTACCGTAATTTAAAAAATAGACTTGCTCTAACTTTGTCCAACCCACCTGACTGAAGAGGTGCTAGTTTGAATAGTTAATGAGCTTGTTAAAAACAAGGCAAACTCACTCTGGATACACAAGAGGGCGCCCATTCTAGTCTGAGACTCTGAGTCATTCGGGGAGTAGGGTTTTTGTGCTATGGCTTATACTGAATTTTGTGGAGGCCTGACTGTCTTTTTTTTTTTTTTTCTGTCCGCACCAACTCCTACCTTGTTGTGGCGTTGCGCCGTCGGTCCGGTCGGCGGCCTCGGTTCCACGCCCGTGACCACTATAGTTATTCATCGGCCTAGACTGTCTAGAGATTTGATCCCCCTGCAGTTGCATGAGGCAAGACACCCTTAACCAGTGGCATGTATTGTGTTTCTCAAGTCGATAAATCTAGCAGTTGGTAGAAAGAGACACAAGCCTTTTGGCATTCTCTTGTTAAGTGGGATCCTTTTGAGGCTTTAACATGGAGGAAACCCGAGTTGAACGAGGGAAGTCCATCTATTGAAATGTGAACGGCGAACCATTGATAATAAATTGCTTTCAATTATATTGATTTAAAATTTGAGGATAGCCATATGCTTGGAGGAAGTTTATTTTCAATAGTTTGGATTTCAATAAGTGAGCCCCACTATAGAGTTTTATCCCTATAACTCAAGATTTATCTAGGGTAAAGTGTGAGGGAATTAGTTTTTATAGAGGCCCGCTTCTGCAGGTGCCTTTCTAACCCAATTTGAGCCGGTCCTAATTAGACTCCGCGTCGGCTTTGAGATCAAGGGATTTGTAACCATCTTGATCATGAAAAACTATAGTGCTCCCATAGATCTCTTGCCCATCATCAAGAGATGTGAGCAATTGACCAATTTGTTTGAGTCCCAATCCTCTATTGCAACTATTACACAAAAATCATATAATAAATTCTTAAAACTCCATTATGAGGCCGACATGGAGATTATCTCCATCGCTCGAAGAATCTCATCCCTGCTCGTTTGACACTTTACTAGATTAGGAAAAGTCAAGTAAAGCCTCTATTTTTCATATAAGGGGTCATATCAAAAGTACGCTTTTTCAAAATTCCCTCTTTCTTTTTAAAAAAGTAAAAAACAACCTCCTTTCTTCATTAAAAGATTAAAAAAAAACCTCCAATTTTCTATACAAAAAGTAAAAAAAATTTCATACCAAATAACTAAAAATAAAATACGATAATAACCCACTTATATTTTATTTTATCTTGATTTGATGCTTTACTTTATCTTTATTTTATAATAAAATTACCAAACAGGTATATCATCAAGTTTCAGTTCAAAAGGAGATAGATGGTCCTATTGAGCACATGTTGGAACTGTGGTTAGACTCTAATATGGCATGGCTGTTGATACTTGATACGGGTTAACACCGTTTTCGTCACGTGCTCAATTATAGGGCAGGACCCACCCCTTTTGAGCCCAAATTTGATAATATTTCACTTGAGGGATGACATTCATTTTGAGAGATCTGGATTATCTCTACGTGGGTCTCATGATGAAGTCATTTTCTACACCATTAAGTGGGCCCACTGTAATGAAAGATTGGGACCACTCAGGAAAAAAAAGTCATGACCGTACTTCCCCTGAAATGACATTTTCTTGATCTTGTCAGATTGTGCGGGAAAAACATTAATAACATCGTGGGGATTTTTTTAATATATCAACAATTGGATGTTTATAAAAAAGTGAGGCTCCACAAGGCCCGCCTAAGGTCACTATTAATATTTACACAAAATGTTTCAAATGTTTCTACAAGTGAGATTTCTTGGATTCTAACTTTTTTTTCAAAAGACATAAAAGAAGAAAAAATAAATACAATAAATAAGAGCGATATATATACAAGGTGGGAAGCATGAAATGAATAGCTTAGACAAAGATGTGACAGGAGATTCAATTGCTATATATGATAATGGCATGAGGTTAACATGCATATAATGGGGCAGGAGATCACTTGTTATATATATGCCTATAGATTGAGCTACGCTTGCAATGAATGGAAGTGCAATGAATGGAAGTAGAAAACTCAAGCCAGAGATGAAAGAAACGGAACGGAAATAAACTATAAATAGAAACGCATTAGTTGAGTTTTAACCTATCATTTTTTTACGATATCACAACATAAATTATGGTATCGTAACTTAAAAACTTATGATATCGCAACATAAATTGTTATATCGTAATATTTATTGTGATATCTTAAAATAAAATAAAATAAAATAAAAAAACCGCCATCTCTCTTGCGCAGCAGTAAAAATAGCGTCCGAATAAAATGCCCCAACTTTAATAAAAGGGGGAGTAACCCATAACTTTAGGTTACGTACATAAAATTTGGCCAAAAAACTAGTAGGCATGAACTTACTTCCCCTGAAATGACATTTCTTTGATCTTTGTCAGATTGCGTGGGAAAAAACATAAATGACATCGTGGGGACCTCCGAATTGATCCACACAGACAAGATTGCTCAGAGAGAAAGAGCTTCCCTTTTGTATCAATCTGGGATGATTATGATGGTTCTTCCTCTTCTTTTCATATATGCATCATAAGAGATTGGAAAAGATAAGATTGTATCCTAATCAGTGCATTTGGGTAGCATCAAAATGCATCTCCCTCATCTGCAGGACTTGAATGAGAAGCTTTCCACCACATTTAGGCCCTGGCAACGCTCTTTACAGTTCTGGGTACGAGCTGCAGATATCTATACTGGATACAAGGTTGCTTCTTCTTCTCTCTCCATATTGCCGTTTTATCTTCTTCTAACTATCTATCTACTGATATGTTATTTGGGGTCTGTAGATTTGTCAGACTCGAGTTAAATTCGTGAAAGGAATAGAAAAGCAGGAGGAGATTTGGGAGAAACAGCATGAGGTAGCCGCTGATAAGCTATACTCTATGTGTTATGAACTTGGTGGGTTCTTCCTCAAGGTATTGAGTTTTCCATTTTTTTTTTTTTTTTTTTATGGTCTATGATTGAAGTTGGGTAGAACCATAGAAGGGAATTGCAATTTTTTAAATGGGTTTCTGTTTGTGTCCATTCTGGTTTTGGATCGATGGGGGAAAAATTAAAACTTGGATGCTTTGGGTTGCTTTTGGAAGAAGGCCGAAGCCTAAGTTTTTGAAATGAAAATCTATTGTGGGATTCAATGTTGAAACTTGTGGAGTTTCTGCTTGCTGCTTGTATTTGGACACTAACCAGTCAATGATATTAAAATGTTTTGACTATAAAATGTTGCATAAAATTGAAATATTGGGCTTGTCCATAAACTTTTTATTTTTATTCTTTATGACTTGGGTATGGCTGAGGCCTTTGACCCAACAGGACGAATCCCCCGGTGGTGCCTACTAATTTGTCCATAAACAGTTAAACACCGTGCCATGTTTTTTTTTTTTCTTGATATATATATTAAGGTCTTACTTCTTTTACTCATCATAGCTTGTGATGAGAAATATGTAACTCTATATTTTCAATTTCCTTGATTTAATTGTTGTTTTCTGATAGAGTTGGATGGATTCTGTTTTGGAATTGTAATGAAGATATGTGGAATATTGAATCCAACAAATTTCTTAGTGGTATGTATAGTTATAAACAGGACAGCTTCGTTCAATCATGGAGGCGTTTTGCAAGGCCTTGGGGTTCTTTTATTCTCGGCGATTTTCACATTTTATGTTTGTTCTGAAGATTGGATTTCTCACAGAAGTAACCCCAGATCATGGGTTCTTATTTTCTCGATAGACACTGATGGTTTAGAAAAGAGTTTTGCCTTTACTCTTTCTGGTCTGATTTTTTTAATCAAAATGTAATGCAGGATCATTAATTCTTCTCTTTTTAGAATATTGTGATTTATTAGGAGAAGTTTTGCTTGTGTGCTCTCCAGCAATGATGCACAGATACTGTAAAATGGGGATACTGTAAATCGGGCATCGTATCGTGTCGTATCGTTTCGTATCGGATACTTCACTTTTTTATTTGTGAAATCCATGTCTCTGCCGTGTCTGTTGTGTGTACTTGCCATATCCAATCTTTATGTGCATCATAGCTCTCCAGTTTAAAGGAACAAGGACAAGGAATGTCATATGAGCATGTGCTTTTTATTGTTCTTCTATTTTCGTTTTCTTCAGATTTCAGTAGTTCTCACTTATTGAATTTGAACCAGGCTGCTCAAATTCTGGGGAAGCCTGATTTGGCTCCAGCCGCGTGGGTGAGAAGGCTTGTTACCTTATGTGATAGAGCTCCTGCCACCCCTTTTGAAGTGGTTCAGCTAGTACTGGAGGAGGAGTTGGGTCGAAATGTTGCTGAAGTTTTTGAAAGATTTGATGTAGATCCTGTTGGTTCTGCATCAATTGCACAGGTTCCTTTCACAAAACTTACTTGTTTTCAACTTTACATCATTCTTCCTAGCTAAAGTTTGAGATTCTGAAACATCATCATAGGGATATGATCCAATTTATTGAGATTTAGTGGTTGAGCCTGTATGTACCTTAGTTTGATGGTGCATAAGGGTCACAATGATGATAGGCTGCTGTCCCAGCTTCCCAATTGAAACTCGATTAGTGAATGTTTGGTTGGTTATTTTTCATTGTTTACTTCCTGTGGCACCGTGGAAGGTGCTCACTATTACAACCTTTGGGTTGTGGGTTCAAGTCATTTTACCAATTGAAAAAAAAATGTGTTCAACGACTTCTCTAAAAAAGGAAAATTAGTGTCATTCACATTGTTTTTTATACCCAATTATCAGAAGGGATATGTGAGTATCATGAAATATTTATAAACCCTGACCTTTTTTCTGTTATCGTTACTTCTCTGTTTTTGGTTGTTATACGGAAGGTGCTGGAAATGATTGCATAAAACTGAACCATTTAAAAAAAAAAAAGCATAAAACTGAAAATTTTTATGGCATGTTTGGAAACAGCTATTAATTATGCGGCCTGCAAATCTATGGCGTACTTTTTCTATGGACTTTGGAGGAGAAGGATTCCTCCCTTGCTAACTTTCTTTTGTATGCTTGGTTCAGGGGAACGTAGATAAATGAGAGGAAGATGAGAAAGAGGGAGAGAGTGATGAAGAGAGGGAAGGAGAGAGAAGAAGAGGGAAAGAGGGAGATAGTGACTGAAGTGATGGAAGGATGGAGAGAGATGCCTGAAGAGAGTGATGAAGAAGAGAGGAAGAGTGATGGAGAGAGAGAGAGAAGGATGGAGAGAGATGCCTGAAGAGAGAGAGAGAGAGAGAGAGAGAGAGAGAGAGAGAGAGAGAGAGAGAGAGAGAGAGAGAGAGAGAGAGAGAGAGAGAGAGAGAGAGAGCAAGGGTCCTTTTGCAGAAAATTTCAAACAGCCAAAACACCTACCACCCTTCTTCGGACTTTTGATGAGGAAAGCCACCCTTTTTTCCTTGGTATTTCCACTGAATTTTAAATTTTCTGTGCAAAAGACACTACACAAATGCGCCTTAGGGCATATTTGTGTACATCTACGGAAGAGGAAAGCCATGTTCCTCTTCCGCAGAAACGCGTTTCTTATAGGGGAGGGTCCGACTCTAATTTCTGTGGAAGTGAGTTAAAAATGGCTATGTTCTCGGGTTTTCTGCAGCAAATTATGCTCCACCTCACATAAATATTTGAACCAAAGGGAAAGGGTGGTTCCATTTCCGCAAAAGTGACTCTGCAGGAGTGTGCCCTTATTGTACCACGCATGAAGACAAAACAGAACTCAATTCATATGTGTCCAGAAGGTATAGTTTATTTTCTTAGCTTTGTACACTCATGTCCCCTGTCTGACAATAGTTCATGATTTCATGTCCTATAGCTGTTCGGCTGCAGCTTTTCATTTGGTTGCTTGGCCTCAGTCCTAATCTCTCATATTTTTTCTTAATGCAAGTTTAGGAATACTTGGACTATTGGACATGCAAACCTGCATGTTGTATTCCAAAGTATGTTGGTGAACTGTCGTAGGTTTTATTTGAATTTCTTTTGTCAGGACAGAATCTCGTCTTGTTTTCTTCTTATCAGTCACACAAAGCATGAGCATGGCGAACCACAACTTCTTTCTTTTTTATTTTTTTGTTTTAGGGACAGTTTTTTTTTTTTTTTTTTTTGCTACATTACAACTTAAATGTTTTACTTGATATTTCCATGTCTTACATACCTCATAGGCATATCAGTGTTTATGTATTGAAATAGTTATGCATCAGTCACACCTGTAAACTCCTATTCCTACAGAGCTGACTGAGATATTATCTTTAGCAATTTGACTTTACCATGAAGAACACATAAATTGATTTAAAACGCAGCTCTTTTTGTTATATTTTCTTTTGAGAGAGAATGACAGTGACCCATCAAAATTAATATCTATACATAGGTAAGATAAGCATTGCTTAACCAGGTCCAAGAAACTCTTTAACAGTGCCTGATAATATCATAATAATAATCAGCTTCAATATAAGGCTACAGATTGAGGCGTGATAATATTGCATAATAATATTGAAAACTCAGCGGAACAGTCAAGCAAATATCAGCAAGATCGTTCCTATTGTTAACCTGAGAGAAGTGACTGTGAGGTAGTTAACACTTTTTGGGTCAACCCAATTACTGATAGAAGGGAGCGAGAAGATGTCTGACCTTGAAAGCAAGGATAACTGTAGATTCTCTGACACTGTTGAAGGAAAGGAACAATCGAATCTTCATGCAAGAAAATTGTGTAGAGAGTTTTTGAACTGGCAAAGGTGAGATTGGCTAGATGGTTATTAATTAGGGAATTCATGGGTGTATAGTTGTCAGATTCCCTACGCTATGCATTTGGAAAGGAGTAATAGTGGATAACAAAGTGATGTGAAAATAGGTTCTGAGTTGGTAGCCTCCACCGCTCAGATGCTTCAAATTTTATTATCGACAGGTCGCCAGGGGCAAACCAGGATTGGAGTTCTATGGGATTATAATTGTACAGTTTTGGAAGTGCTCTCAGGCCCAATGGGAACAAAATAATCCAATGGAGTATAGGGTTTATTTTTTTCAAATTGGAATCTTTGTGAATATTTTAAAAATATTTCATGGGAAATCTCATTGTAGGAGTGGATTCATGGAACACAGTATGGTGGGAAAAAAGTAGGGATCAGAATTGTAGCTATTGTCAACAATAGCGAATGAAAGTAAGGTGTCAAGTGTTTACGTAGCAGTAGCGTTTGCTCATATTAGGGGGAAGCAAATGAAGTGTGGACCAATTGGAGATTCTTACTGCCACTGTAATTTCATTTATTTCCATGGAATGATGTGTGCACTTTGAGTTTAAACAGTACATCTCTGGCACTGAATAGACACCTTTATAAATTTCTTTATTTTAATGAAGGTTCTGTTATGGTAGAATAAAAGATAACTAAAGCAATGATTCCGCTTTCTTGTTAGATTATGCTTCGCTGTTATTTGTTAGTTTTAATTTTGGATGTATTGTCCACTCTTTAATGTCAAAACGCTATTTTTGGTGACGTTAATACTGTATTGTGGTCTTTTTTTTTTTAATCTTATTTGGCCTATTCTTATCTCTTCATTAATGTCAAATTATTGCTATTGGCGACGGTAAAATTGTACTGTGGTCCTTCCTCATCTTCTTTTTGTCTGTTCATTGCTGTCTCTCTCTCTCTCTGTGACACATTTTTCTTTTCAAATGGTAACTATTTTCTTTTCAAATGGTAACTAACTTAACCCAGAAATGTCTAGTTCGCTACCTCAACATCATTGTCGAACACAGTAGGATCACCCTCATCACCTTGTTTGACTCCTAAATCAGCCTGCCTATTTTCCCCCATTCAGACTAGAAAAAATGGCTCGTACTTCAAAAAATGGCAACTTCGACTTGATTCGATAACGGTTTGAGAATATCATGGGTGAATTCTTTCACATGTCTACATGTCAGAATCCAGCCTTCTCTTCAAAATTGTTAAAATAGACTTTGATATTTAAGGAAGTGTCACTTTTATGATGTTGTAAGAAATAACACATTATGCTCGTTCTCACGCTTGAAACCAGGTACATCGGGCAAGAGTAAAAGGTACAAGGAGTGATGTTGCTGTGAAGGTTAGGAAAACAGAAATGCATTTCCTTTTTTGGCATATTCATCATCATTTAAAAAAAAATGTTGTTGTGACTATTTCACAGCTATATGCTTTTCTAGGTACAACATCCTGGAGTCAAAGAATTAATGATGACAGATCTCCGCAACTTGCAAGCCTTTGCTATGTATTTGCAGAACACAGATATAAAATTTGATCTTTTTTCTATCACTAAAGAGATGGAGAAACAGGTGGATATTATTAATTTCTGTTACTGGTTGATATGATTGCCACCATCAGTTTTTAGGTGTTCGAGTTTGTTCAACAATTTGAATTCATAACTCAAACACGTTTTTGTTGATGTATAACTTTATAGGTTGGATATGAATTTGACTTCTTGAGAGAAGCAGAGGCTACAGAAAGGATTCGGCTTTTCCTGCATGCTAATAACAAGAAGGTTCCTGTTTTGGTACCAAAGGTGATCAGTAACTTGGTGACCAGGTATGATACACTGGGTCCATAGTCTATGCAGTTATAAGTTTGTTGCAACATATTTTATTGGTTATTTAATCCCTTTTTTAAGAGCAAAAATGAGTTGTATTCAAGACAAAAAACAAGGAAAGGTAACAACAGGCCAATAACCAAGAAGGACATCAAACCCACAGGAGAACAGTGCTGTTAGAGACCAGCTATCAGAAATGGATAAGATACTAAATACTGATGGTATATTTAGATACAATTAAACTATCCGTTGTACCTTACCCATTTTTATGATGTTAAGCTACTTTTACCCTGATTCTGTAGTATTGGTTCGGATATCATCATCCATATCTATGCCCTAGATTTAGGAAAATGTGGAATCGATCTGCATTCTGTATATCCATTTCAACCTATTTCTGTATTTGGGCCACATAGATTTGTAAATGTTATGTCGGTGTATTGGATATTACTGGTTTCCATTATCTCTTGTTATGCGACAAATGTGCCATATGCATTATAATTCTGAACCTACACTGCTGTATGAATCTGTACTTGTTTGCCAGTTAGCAACTGAGTCAGTGCAGTAATGTTCACTGTTTTCAAGCTTTAAGCTTGTTATGACAACCCTTGTTTCTCTGCTTGATTAGGAAGGTCATAGTGATGGAGTTCATAGATGGAACCCCAATTATGAATCTTGGCAGTGAGATGGCTAAAAGAGGCATAAATCCTGGTGGTAAGATGGCAATGGTGGCAAAGCAGTAAGATCCCAGATCATCCTAGAGTATGAAAATCTCTTCGCCCTTTTTTTGGCGTACTGTATACAGGGGATACTGCTCGTACTTTTCTTCTTCTTGATTGCTGATGAAATTTCGCATGCTAGTTTTATTTTTTTATTTTATTTTTTAAGTTGGATAAATCTTAGAATTACATTGTACTCATTGATATGAACGGTTGATATCTCTAATGCTAGTTATTAATGTCTTAATCTGGGTAAATATTGGAATTACATTGTATCCATCAAATATGAATGGATGATAGTTCTATTCCTTTTTATCTAGTGACAAGTTGTTTCAAGCAACATGCATGTATGCATTTGTTGAAAGGCATGCAAATGGAAGTAGGAAGTGGTGACAAGCTGGCATAAATCCTTAATTTCCTACACCCAAGTGGCTAATAGCCAAGGAAAACTCCGCAAGGACACTGCCTAAGAGAGAGAAATGCTAATTTTCTTCAATTACAGGGTGATGCTGGTAGCACTAGAGCAGCTCCCGAACTCCCATCAGAGTGATCTTGACTTCATGGAAGTTACTAATGCAATGGGAGTGCATCACAGACATGATAACCAATGATTTTTGTGATGCCTGCCAGCTTGAATTCTCCCATGAACTTCCATCAAAATTGTGCCTGAAGGACTCTGGGCCTGTTTGTTTATCACAAGGAGTCGTAAAAGTAGACACGTGATGTGATGTTTTTTTACTTCACCATGTTTGAATGAAAAGAGTGGTGTGGAGAGGTAAACTTTGTGACACCAGTACACCACCAACATTTCACTCCACATGCCTCATTTTTTACTACAAAAAAGTGTGATAAGTTGTGGTGTAGTAAACTTTATGAAAAAAAAGTGCTTTTGATCTACAGTCCCTCTCTCACCTATTCTTAAACTATCCACACAAGGATTTTAACACAACTTTACTTTTTCAATTTAATATACCTTACCTTTACTCTTTCCATGATTTGACATCCATCTCCCCTTACTCCTTCACACATGTAAATGAACAAGCCCTAAGTGTCAGAAGCATGCCTTGGAGATGCTAGAGTTGTACGCTCAATCACCCATGGGCGGCGCCACATTGATCACAGTGGGTCAATTGACCCCATTGAGATCTGAAAATTTTTTATTTTGACCCCATTGAGATATGAAAAAAATATTTAAAAATAAAAATTTTTATGTCATGAATTGAAATTTTGAGTTTGACCCCACTCAATGTAAGAGTTTCACCCCCACATTAGCTAACTTTACACCTTTTCTTTGTTATTGTGGTAGTGAACAAAAGTCACCATAAAATACCTACCTCCTAAGTTAATGGGCCAATTGTCTACCAAAATACAAAAAAAAAAAAAAAAAAAATTAATGGGCCCACATTGCGGATATGCGCTCTAGCAAGGAATTGGTGATATTGCTAGAAAATTAGTGGAGACAAAGAAGGATATCGTATACCAATTGGTTTATTTGCTTCTAAAATTGGCTTTGATTTTACTAGTGACTACGATGGTAAAAAGATCTTTTTTAGCAATGAAGTACGTAAATAATAGGTTGCGTAACCGAATGGGAGATCAATGGATGAATGACTATTTGGTCGCATATATGGAAAAGGATATGGTTGCTAGTGTTGATAATGAAGTTATTATGCAACGATTTCAACACATGAAAACCTGTTGAGAGCAGCTGTAGGAGTTTATATATTTGGATTTTCTTTTTGGATTAAGAACTATTAGTAACAATGTATTAAATTTATGTTTTTTGTTTTTTGAGAATCCAATATTATTTGTCGGATTATCGGAACTAAATTATTTGAGAATTTTATATTATATTTGTTGAATTATCGAAAGTAGATGACAGATGTTGATAAAGGGGAAAACAAATTTATTCGATTTGCGGAAGATAAGTCTTGTTGGCCCCACTAACTTGAATTCCTGGAGCCGCCATTGCAATCACCTTCAACCATTATTACCTCAGGAGGCCATTGCTCCTCCCCTCTTACGAAATAACACTCCCAAGGACAACCTCCAGTGACTTTCTTTCAAGTTCCAAAATCTTTGTTATTAAGTGATGTAGTAGTTCGATTAAAAAATCGGACTGGCGTATGCCCAAAACCCACTGAAAACCAGAAATTCCAGAAAATGAGGACCCAAATAAAATTATACAACTAACCTTAACTCTTGATTAGAAGCATCAGATCTCAATCCAAGGAGACACCAGTCAATCCAATGGAGAGAAGAAACTGAAGCACCTTTATTGCTAATATGCTGAAAAACTGAAATATTGTGTTCATGGTTCCAGATGACAGTATATATATATGTATATTTATAGATTTGAAAAGAAATCCTATTAGTCCTCAGAACCTTATTCAACTTACTTGACAGACTTTGCTCTAGTTACATAGAAATTGATTGACTTGCAAGAGAAGAAAACAAATATATAGAAAGTTGCAACCTGTCATGGAAGTCCAGAACTGTCTGGATGATCTGGGCTATGGATCCCATGTGCCCTACTTATTTGAAGAAAGGAGCCCTGATCCCTTTTAGGAAACCCATGGTTGAATCCAAGAACTAGGTCTTCATGATCTGGATCCAAGGCCCAAAGCGATTGCATGGTATTTTTTTTTTGCTAAGTTGGACTATTTGAGGAGTGAAAACTTGAAGACCCAGGGATTGATCCTGGGCATGTGTGTACTCTAAGGTGCCAACACCACTCAACCATGAGTGTGTTGGCAATAGACTGCTTACCTGTTTCTGATTCTGCAGAATTTTTGTAAATTACAAGAAAGACCATGTTTTAACTGTTCTGTCCAAACATCCCTCCGTTGAATATTTTGGACTGTTTTGGTCCGATTCTTCCAAACTAACTTGATCAATGCTTCATGCACGAATCATATTTCTCAATCAATGTCCACGGATGCAGATTTAGCTGCATCATCCTCCCTGCTTGATAAGTTAAACGTGTCCTCAAGTGGGTATGCCACATTGACCATGTACAAGAAACAATTGTTGTTCCACCAGTCTTGTTATAGATATTCGCCATTGAAGTCGGTCTGCTTGCACAATCCATGTGCAACACCCATCCATTCGCCCAATGTGTTTGATCCAATAATGCATGATAAAATGACGTAGGAGCGTAGGGTGAGATCTGCTTGAATAGACTTCATCAAGAGGATCTTCAAAATTATGCATCTCATTGCGTCCATCTTGAATGAATGAAAGATCAAAGTACTTGATAATGCCTTTCGTGTTTGGTTCATGACCACTAAAACAAAACATGGTACTGGAATACACATCGAAGGTCGGCATATCCTCAATATCATTATCTTGACGTGTCACCAAAAAAAAGGGCAGTCAACAAATTTAACTTGGCCCTCAACAAATGTATCTGACACTGATTTTTAATTATATCATGACCCCCTGCATCTTTGTTACAAGTAGGGTAGTCACACTCATCATCCAAGTGCTCATCAAATGATTGAGGATTACTCCAATCATCTTCCTTCGGTGCTTGAGTCTTTGGAATCACCAAAAATTGGTCACCATCAGTGTAGAACATCTCATCATCTTTCCCATTGTACGTAGTGTCATCATTATCATCCTTATCTTTCTCTGATTCGTTGTTAAGATCGTCATGACGATTTTGTCCTTCCATGCTCTTCAACTGCCAAATTAATAGCTCAACCTGTCTTCCTAATTCTTGAATCCCTTGAGTCATGAATCCCTTGAGTCAAGTTCATCGGCTATGTCTCTCCTACGACCTCATGCTCTTCGTGGAGGCATGATTTGGGAGATTGGAATCAAACTGTCAAATTGAATGGATCTGATATTGACAGAGTGGGATTTTGGTTCCAATGTAGATATCTTCGATCCAATGGGTGATGCGCAACCAAGAGAGAAGAAATAAGGAAATTGCAAAGTGTGCAACTTTAAACTCAACTTTCATAAAAATATACTCATGTACATTGCTTAAATAGGCTTAAAGAAAATTGTGGAAATCCCTAGAACATTGTACAACTTACATGACAGACTTTTCTAGATTACAATGGCTGATTACATGGACACTAATTGACTTGGAAGAAATGAAAACAGCTTTATGGAAGTTGCAACCTGTCATGGAGTTCAGAACAGTCTGGATGATCTAGGTTGTGGGTCCCACGTGTCCCACTTATTTATCACTTTTAGGGAACCCTTGGGCGAAACCAAGAACTGGGGTTTCCATGGGTCTGGGAATAAGGCCCGTTTATTTAGGCCAAACAGACTGTGGTTGCTGCTTCTGATTCTGCAGATTTTCTGTAAACCATGGGTCTGGGATTGGGTTCAATTAGGCCCATTTATTTAGGTGAAACAGATTGCATAGTTGCTGTTTCTGATTCTGCAGAATTTCTGCAAATAAAATAAAAAGTCCCTGTTTTAACTGTTTTTGTCAAAACAGCTCCTAGTACTATTCTCCATTGAGAATTGTGGACTGTTTTGGTCCCATTCTTCGATTTAACTTGATCAATGCTCCTGCAGATTGATCCACATCATGAAGCTCCTCCAAAATTGATAAATGGGGATTACAACTTACAATAGGATGAACACTATCTTTTTGTAGGTTACATGCTTGTCACTAAAGCCATGTAGGAAACTAAAAATTGTAGTTCCCTTGTGGTCGTGATGTTAGAGAAAGTAGGTGTCTTAAAGATCTCAAAAGCATTAAGTTAATCCATTTCTTTTACCCATCTTTTGATTACACAATATGTTGATCCAAGTTTTCGATTGATCACTCAAGCTTCTAGTATTCGATGACTATTTGGTAGCATTTTTTTTTTCTTTTAAGAGTAATTTTTTAAAAAAGTTTACATCTCACTTCAGGATACAACAGATCTTTTGGAAATTGTCCGTCATTGTAGGATATTTTGAAGAGTTTGACACTTGCATATGGCCAAATGATCTTGAAGAGTGGATTTTTCCATGCAGACCCTCATCCTGGAAATATATTTATTTTGTAAGGATTCAGAGGCAAGTGCAATTTCAATGTTCTCAGACAGGTCGCCACCTTCTGATATTTTATTTTGTTTTATATGTATACTTAAATTTTCAGTCTCCATTCAAAAGTTTATCTTCTGTCATAAATAATTGCATTTCTTGTAGAATTAGCTGTTTTGAGGTTGTTTTTAGTGTAGATGGAAATGGAATGGACCTAGCCCTCTTGAATTGAATTTGTTTTTCTTTCCCCAGTATAGAAAGTAATTAAAATCTCTCCATTTTAATGTTCATAGCATGTATATAACGATTCTCCCATCCATTTTCACTGGTATGGTCAGCATTTCTTTTTTTAACCACTTTAGACTTGGGGAAGAAGTGATTTTGCTCAGAACCAGAACTGATATCCAACCAATAGATCTTTTTTGCAGAAATCTTTGCATTAATTTTTCATTCGCTTTTCTAATAAATGTTTCTGTCTTCCAGGTTGCGCTGCTAGACTACGGACAAGTCAAGAATCTCCCGGACAGCTTAAGGCTTGGATATGCTAATCTTATTATTGCGATTGCAGAAAACAACCCTATAAAGGCATCAGATAGCTACAAGTATGACATTGTCTCGTTGTTTGTATGATTTGCTTTCTAGCATCTTTGGTGATCGACAACTTTGAGTTTTCTTTCTTTTTTTCTTCTTTTTTTCCTCTTTTTTTCGATTTTTTATCGGCTAACAGGAGGAAGTAATTTGCAAGTGCTGTTTTAGAATTTGTACAAGACTTCATATCCAGTTAATTACTTCTGAATATTTTTTAACCTGTGATTCTGGTTCAATTCAACTATGTGAGCCTTGCTGGTAGCACAATAGGAATAATAAGAAAATAAAGGTTGCAGTGACGATAGTGTGTGTATCCCATGGGATCGATCATATATGTATAACCTAGTAAATTTTCTAATCAAGGCCACAATGAAGGATTTACAGAATCAATACAATGAAATCAATGAGTTGGCATCGAATCAGCCATCTAAGTCTGGTACAGCTAATCTCCTAATATTAGCAGCTAATATGTTGGCCCATGTGGGCGAATTGTTCTGTTGACTTTCGACCGTGAGTCTGGGTCAGGTGGATCTGGGCTTGGGTTATGTGGACTTGAGGATGACCCACTTCTACAGCTGGATCTGATATTTAACCTTGTTATGTAGGGAGCTTGGTATACAAACATTGAGCAGATGTGCGGATGAAACAGAGAGAATTGCTGAAATTGGCTCAAACTATGTTTGACACAAAGCTTCCTCCTGGGTTAACAATGTTGTCACCATTTTCAGAAGAAGCATCATATTAAAAAAATTGCTGTTCAGGTATCTGGTAGACTTCATACTTTCATTAACTTATGTCTTCCCGGAATTAATTTCTCACAAGACTAGTAAATGCAATATCTTGCAATGTTTCTGTGTCAACTAATCGTTATTATGATATCAGCGTCTGATAGCTCTGGCACAAATATTGCAAGAACCTTATTGGATATTAAGATATCAGTTGATCTGAATATTTAAACATTGCATATTTTATCATAAGGTTGGAGCCTCAAAATCTGTGGCCTTCTTCCAAATGGAGCATTTTTTAAGCTAGTTTTTCTTTTCATCCAAAGAGATTAGTTTCTTTAGGTGGAATATGAGCTGTCCAACTGTGATAATCTTGTGTCCTCATCCATGATTACTAACCACTGCCTGCACTGTATCGTTACATGCATGGTCCTTATAGGATGTTTGGATGGAACATAAACCACAGCTCACCTACTACTTTCTGTTGTCCTTGGTAAATTAAAGTTTGATTTTGAAGTTCTAATATGGTATTTGGAAGGACAATGGAAGGTTGTGTTGTATTATTAGTATTTGATATTAAAGTCCAACAGAGTGTATGTACTGTGTAAGTATCATTTAATATTTTAAACTGTTAAATTTTTTGGAAGAAATTGTAGACCACCAAAGAATTCTTTGGTGGGATGTTAGACCATTGAAGAGATAAAATAGAAAAGAAATGTAAAAGCATATAACAAATGCAAGTTGTCTACCCTCATGGACTGCTCGAAAAATACAGCAGAAGGGCTACCATTTGCATTCTGCCGGACAATCTATACTGATTGTGATTTAATGATTGCTTCCCCAAGTGTAGGGTCGTCACGATGCAGTTATACCCGGTGAAGCGGGGGTTGATTCACAAGGAGCTTAGTAGAAAGCCACTTAACTTGTCCGAAAAAAAATCCTAGTTCTAACCTAATTAAAATCTAATTAAATTACAAAAAGAATCTCCAAGTAACTGAAACTGAAAATTAATTACAACTTTTCCTACAATTAAAAAAAAGAGACTAAAGCAACCCTAGACTAACTAGAATCTGCAAAAACAAAAGATCAAATCAAACCAACCAATATGTGGAATTAAAAATCAGAATTAATGAAAGTAAAATTTTAGAAATAATAATGAAAAATTTGCAACCCAAGGATGAGAATTAGGTGCTTTTCTAAGCACTAAAATACGAATGGCTTAGATCAATGCCTCCCATAAGGATGAGCCAAGATGGAAATTCTAAGTTGATGTTTGTGAGAGGTATCACACTCATCCTGGCTCCAAAATTTATATCTTCACCACTTGAGGTTCTTAAGCATTCAATATATCCGGGGAAAATAATGAATCAAAAGAATTTAATTAATAAAAATAAAATCAACAAATAATGAAAATCTCACCCTTTATTGATCATTTCCACGCATAGAATTAGTCAAAGATTTACAACTTCTTTCCTCCTCCTTGGATTACAAAAGAATTTTCACCCCTCCATGACGCAGCCAAAGATCTACGATCAAACAATAGATCAATCTCCCGAAGGATTGATCGAATCCAAGATGGATTCGAGCCACTAGGGCACAAACTAAACCATAACACAAGAGATAACTCACGATAACTTGGATTAATTGATAATAAGCATGAAAATAACAATAGGGCTCTTCTGTATATAGAGCACAATGTTTACTAATGAGGAAAGCTACTAATTCTAATTAACAATAAAATTAGAAAGCAAGCAAACTAAGCAATATTACTAATTTATAAAATTAGAAAACGTGAGGCACGTGTGGACCAGTTGGGTCCATCAAGGCTTGTGGTTGCGGGTCTCTGTCTTGGATAGGGACCGGACTGCATCACTCCTTCACAAAAATTCCCCAATTATTTGCCTTGAAAAAGTAAAATAAAAGAGGAGGAAGAGAGAGAGAATGAGAGAGGGAAAGACAGAGAGAGATCCACGAGAGAGATGGGTATGGGAGTGACGCAGCGAGAGATTGATAGATCAATCTCCCGAAGGATTGATCGAATCCAAGATGGATTCTAGCCCTAAGGCACAGCACAAACCATAACACACGAGAGATAACTCACAAAGATAACTTGGATTAATTGATAATAAGCATGAAAATAATAATAGGGCTCTTCTGTATATATAGAGCACAACGTTTGCTAATGAGGAAAGCTACTAATTCTAATTAATAATAAAATTAGAAAGCAAGCAAACAAAGCAATATTACTAATCTAAAAATTAGGAAACGTGAAGCACATGTGGACCCATCAGTTGGGTCCGTCAAGGCTTGCGGTTGCGGGTCCCTGTCTTGGATAGGGATCGGACTGCATCAACTCTCCCCGGCTTGAAAGAACTCGACTCCCGGCGAGTTTAATCGCTTGATAGCGCTCATAAAGATCTGGATTCAGACGCTGGAAATCGTAGCAGTAATCCAGGTAGCATCGGAGACGGGTCTGTTTTGCCAACGAACAAGGAACTTTTGAAAGCCGCCTGCGACGCGTAGAAACAATTTGATCATCAAGAACATCGATGATTTTATCAGGTGGTGGCGGAAGCAGCTGGGAACGTAATGAGTTGCTCGTCAGAATCATCTTCAGTATCATGCCCACGATAAAGAGTGAGATCGGCAACATTGAATGTAGGGCTGATACCAATATCAGAAGGTAACTCGAGAGTATATGCATTCGAACTAAGCTTCTTTGATCACTTTGAATGGACCGGTATTCCGCGGATGTAATTTCTTATTTGCACCTGGGGGTAACCTTTCCGGATGAATACGGACCATAACCATGTCTCCTTCAAAAAACTCCAGAAAAACGACGACGTTTGTTAACATGAGCCTTGTAACTGTCATTGCTGGCTGCAAATATGTCGTCGAACTTCATCATGTATGTGTTGCATATGTTTGATGAAGTTATCAGCTTCAGCACAAGGGCGTGCTTCAACAGGTAAAGGGACAAGATCAATAGGCAAGAGCGGTCGAACACCTGTGACTGCTTCAAATGGTGAGATACCTGTGGACCGATTAACTGAATTGTTGGAAGCAAATTCAGCCATAGGTAGAATTTGATCCCATGTAGTAATATGATCACGTACAAGGCATCGTAATAATTGGCTAAGGCTTCTATTAACAACTTCAGTTTTGCCATCAGTCTGCGGATGAATAGCAGTAGAGAAGTGAAGCTTTGTTTTTGCTGTCATCCACAAAGTCTTCCAAAGTAACTCATTAAATTTAGTGTCACGATCTGAAACGATTGTTTTGGGGATGCCATGAAGACAGACACCTCTTTGAAGAACAGTTGAGCTACTTTATAAGCATCAGATGTTGTGTTGCATGGAATAAAATGAGCTATTTTAGAAAAAACGATCAACACAACAAAGATGGAATCAAATTTCCGTACAGTCTTTGGAAGTCCTAACACAAAATCCATACTGCTATTTTCCCATGGTGCATTAGGAATAGGCAATGGCTGATATAAACCTGTATTTTTCTTGTTTCCTTTAGCCAATTGACAGGTGCGACATCTCTCACATAGGCTGATAACATGAACCCGAATGCGCGGCCAATAGAAACGATCACCCACGAGAGCGAGTGTCTTGTCACGTCCCAAATGACCACTACAACCTCCAGAATGTATTCACGAACAACATGTTCTCGAATAGAAGTAGCAGGGAGGCAAAGTTTGTTACCTCGGAATAAGATCCATCATGTAGGCTGTAATGAGGGTGCTTATCCTTGTTGCCGTTAAGAAAATCCGCAAGATGATTCCGAAAATCCTTGTCATTTGTATATTCTTACTTATTTGGTCAAAACCTGTAACAGTGATAGCCATAGTAGTGAGGAGATGTTTCCAGACGACTCAAGCATCAGCTACCAAATTATCTTTAGCCAGCTTATGACGGAGACTGAATTGTGAATTGTTGAAGGAAAGAGCTCCATTTAATTCGACAATCATGACATGCTGTTGGGACTGTATATGCTTCAATGCCTCGTGATCGGAATATAAGACAAAGTCGTTGCCAACCAAGTAATGACGCAATGTCGCAATGCTTGCACAATGGCGTAGAATTCTAGATCATAAATAGAGTATCGGCGTTTGGCATCGGAGAGCTTTTTCGCTAAAAAATGCAATCGGATGACCTTCTTGGCTAAGAACTCCAATGCCGACCTGGGAAGCATCACAAGCAACTTCAAAGACTTTGTTAAATCTGGAAGTCGAAGGACAGGGCTTCCGTGATCATGCTCTTGATTTCGCCAAATGCTCTAGTTGCTGCACTTGTCCATTTAAAGTCACCCTGTTTCATACAATTAGTGATTGGAGCCATAATACTGCTGAAATCCCGAATGAACCTTTTATAGAAGTAGCAAGTCCGTGAAACTAAGAACTTCAGTGAGAGTTTGTGGAATAGGCCAATCGAGGATAGCTTGAATTTTGGATGGGTCCATTGCGATACCTTTAGAAGAGACAACAAAGCCAAGGAAAATCACAGAATGGCTCATAAAAGTACACTTCTTCAGATTAGCATAGAAGCGTTCCCGGCGAGGAAGTTCAAATATGCTCTTCAAATGACCAAGATGCTCCCGTTCGGATTTACTATAAATCAATATATCATCGAAGTAGACAACACGAACTTCCCAATAAACTGGGTTGAGCAATTGATTCATAACAAGCATGAATGTGATAGGAGCATTAGAAAGACCAAAAGGCATAACAAGCCATTCATAAAGACCATCTTTAGTTTTAAAGGCTGTCTTCCATTCATCACCTGGCCTAATTCTAATTTGATGATAACCACTACGAAGATCAATTTTAGAAAAAAACAGAAGCACTAGTCATTAGATCAAGCATATCATCAAGTCTAGGATAGGGAAAGCGATACTTTACAGTGATTTTATTGATGGCACGACTATCCACGCACATACGCCAGCTTCCATCCTTCTTTGGTGTGAGGAGAGCGGGTACGGCACATGGACTTAGGCTTTCCCGATATATCCCCGTAGCAATAGATCATCAACTTGTTTCTTGAGTTCAGCATGTTCGGAAGGACTCATCCGATAAGCACGAAGATTAGGGAGAGATGCTCCAGGAGTTAAATCTATTGCATGCTGGATGTCTCGCATCGGTGGCAATTCATTGGGAAGCTCATCAGGAATTAAATCAGAAAATTCATCGAGCAATGGTTGTACCTCTTGGGGAGGGGATGGGGTGGAGTTTTTACTTGATTCGGTCACCTGTCTGGTAACCAAAGCATACATCACACCTTGCTCTTGACTTTCAACTTCAAATTTGCGCATGGTGAGGATGTGAGGAGAGGCAGTATGAGTAGATTGCTTTACAGAGAATGGAGTTTCCATGGGCTTTAATTGAATTCGGCGTCCATTCCATTTGAAAGTGTAGGTTTTATCCGAATGATCAGTGATGACTTTCAAGCGCCTTAGCCAAGGTCTGCCAAATAAGATGTGGGCAACATTCATTGGAATACATCACATTTGACATTATCTTCATACGAGCCCATCTTCAAGGGAACAATGCACTGGCGGTTGACGGGAATTGAATAATCATTTACCCATGCAACTCTGTAAGGTCTCGGGTGCTTTATAGTTGGCAACTGAAGTTTATCAACTGCATCTTTGGATATGACACTCATAGCACTTCCACCATCAATGATGGCATTGCAAGCTCGTCCTTTACAAGTGACTCTTGTTCGGAAAATAGGAGCTTGGTTTTCATCGTCTTCTTCAATACCATCTGCAACCAATAGGCGGTGGTGAAGGAAAAGTAATGGGCTGTCATCATCAGCTGTGTAGACCTCAAGTGCGGACTCTGGATCTGTTGGAAATTGTGCATCAGGTTTCTCCATTTCGATTTCCTCATCATACTGTTCGTCATCATAAGGTTCACCATCACAATGCAGATTCCTGTGAGGACATTCTCTAGCATAATGACCTCAATTTTTGCAAGAATGACAGACAATGTCGCGCTTAGCGATTATCCCAGTGCCTCTAGCATTATTCTGATTTGGTGTCCACTTTTGAATGAGCTGAGGATTCTGTGGACCCTGCGGTGAAGCTTGTGGCTGCCTTTGGAGTTGGTTCTGTGGTTGGTTTGAAGGTGGTCGGAACCCTTGCTGTGGAGTCCGATTGAAAGTAGAATCGGGACCTTTTTTATAGGGCTCCCCGGCTTGGTTACCGAAACGTCGCCCAGTGTGCTGACGCAAGCGTTTGCTCAACGCGTCATGCCTTGCTAGAAATTGCATCAACAGTGGCGAAGTCAAATACAGCCAATTTATCCTGTATATCTGGACGCAATCTTTCTCGATAACGGGTGACCATCAAGCGATTATCTTCATTAGACTTGCATCGAATACAAAGCTCATGGAACTTATGAGTGTAATCATCTATGGTCATAGAGCCTTGCTGAAGATTGATAAGCTCGCTATTAAATGAATCAAAGTAGTCAGAAGGCAAAAACTTATCTTCCAGTCGTTCTTTCATAATTTCCCAACGTGTAATAGGAGGGCGACCCATTTGCACATTGTGGTCATCAATATTTTTCCACCAAATTCGAGCAGGACGTTTTAACTTCATCTTGACAAAAGCAACTCGTTGAGGATCCTCAATGTGATACCAAGTGAAATAATCCTCAATTGAAGTAAGCCAATCAAGAAGGGCGCGAGCATCACCTTGACCAGAAAAATCAGCAACCTCTAATTTGATTTTCCACGAGAGATCATCTTAGTGCGGGCCGGGTGGTAAATTGTCAGCGCCTCGGTCTGCAAAGAGACGTTGAAAGAATTCTTGGATTGATTCTCGGGGAATATGTTCCAATTGGTGAGAATGTGAACCAGAAGTGCTGGAAGATTCGCCATGAGGGTTTGAAGTGGCTTTAGCAAGTTCATCGACAGTGAGTTGTAATGCGTCGACCCGTTCATATAAATCTCTTATGCAATCATCGCG
This sequence comes from Litsea cubeba, assembly GCA_012931725.1. NCBI lineage: Eukaryota > Viridiplantae > Streptophyta > Magnoliopsida > Laurales > Lauraceae > Litsea > Litsea cubeba. The sequence continues at coordinate 17,120,595 of CM022948.1, forward strand.
CTGAATGTCAGAGAGTCTGCCACGAAAATTTTGCCCGGTGCGAGTAGCCATGGACGCAGGCCAAAATTCTGCACTTTTTTTTTTTATATATACTGCTAGTGGGCCGGGTCGGGTGTGGCTGAACCCTGTGGCAGGCAGCAAGTCAGGCCCAAATGTGGCCCAGTTTATAGCCCAGGCAGAAGATCCTTTTTGTCTCCTCGGAATTTGTGCGCAGAGAGAAACAAAAACAGAAAGAAGAACGGATTTTTGTTTAATGAAGCTTACTGCTTGAAGAAGAAAGCGAAGGAGATGAGGGAAGAGATTGAGGCTGTGGCGACGACAGTGAGAAGCGACGACTCTGAGAAGGCTAAGCCGGTGACGACGACGATGTCGAAGTGGACCCCGCCTGCAACGTCACTGCTGCTGTTCGGTGGAACGGAGAAGATGGTACGATGCGTAGACGATGACTATGCCGGTGCTATGAGGCTGCCGGAAAGTTGAAGGGTGATCTGCTGGGAGGCGAAGCCAGGTACGCACCGCTTTGTTTATGCTGTCGTCTTCTCTTTCTTCGCCCCTTTTTTTTTTTTTGTTTCTGATGCGGGTGGATTTCGACGAGGCTGGAGGGAAGAGGGGGAATGGGATTCGGGATGGAGGTTCTGGGTCTCGGTAGATGGCCGGACGTTGGGTTTGGGTGGCTAGCGGTGGGGATTTGAACTCTTTGGTGCTGTGAGAGGAAGGGGAGTGTGCTAGGGTTTGGGAATTAGGGTTTCGGGTTTTGGGGTATTTGGGGATTTGGGAAAAAAGTGTCTGGGTTGGGGTTTGGAATCGTGACAGTGGGGTTTCGGTGGTTTGTGTGATTTAGGGTTAGGTTTGGGGACTGATGGGAATGGTCAGAGGTGGGTTCGGGATGTGGAATGGTTGATGTCGTGGGTGGAAGAGAGATGATTGAACAGAGGTGACGAAAAGGAAATCCGGGAAGGAGCGATCGTTCTTCGGCTCTGATACCAAATTGACGCAGCCAGAGATTGATAGATCAATCTCCCGAAGGATTGATCGAATCCAAGATGGATTCTAGCCCTAAGGCACAGCACAAACCATAACACACGAGAGATAACTCACAAAGATAACTTGGATTAATTGATAATAAGCATGAAAATAATAATAGGGCTCTTCTGTATATATAGAGCACACGTTTGCTAATGAGGAAAGCTACTAATTCTAATTAATAATAAAATTAGAAAGCAAGCAAACAAAGCAATATTACTAATCTAAAAATTAGGAAACGTGAAGCACATGTGGACCTCATCAGTTGGGTCCGTCAAGGCTTTGCGGTTGCGGGTCCCTGTCTTGGATAGGGATCGGACTGCATCAGGGAGGGAGAATGAGAAAGGGGAAAGAGAGAGATATCCACGTGAGAGATGGGTATAAGAGAGGGAGAATGAGAGAGGGAAAGAGAGAGAGATCCATGTGAGAGATGGGTGGTATTGGACGTGGGTAATGTTGGAACCATATCCTGTTTCCAGGATTGAATATTTTGAAATTTTGGAAAATCTAGTTGATTTGGATCCCATTGTAGATAATTCCCGAAGACTTGGAATAACAATCTTGGGCTCTTTCAAACTTGAATTTAAATTGAGTTGCTTGATTGATTCTCCTAATTTTTAGAATTCTTCATGGCTCGAAACTTTCTTAACCCGCCCCCACTTATGATCATAAAAGAAAAATATCCAAATCTGAAAATTTGATCCGTTGCAACTTGGAATGGGGTAGCCCCCTTGTTGGGCGGGCAACTCTTTGAATGGGCATGGCTTTGACGAGCATCTCTCCCTTGGCTTCTCTTCTTTCCTTTTCTTTCTTATCTTTTAATCTTGGCCCTCCATCATGACATGTAAGCAACATGTGATAGAGAATAGATAGGACGCCTCATTAATTTCCATTGGATTTTATCCATAGTGGTCCCACTATTCTGAAAATCAAACCTCATCACATGGCTCACAAATCTGAAAATTATCTTGAAGAGACTAAATCTGAATTTTGCACATGAGAGTGGGCCCTACCATGGCTGCATCCCTACCTTAGGATTTGCGCCCAATGTGGGTGGGTCCCCATGGTGGTTCTTCTTCAATTTTGCTCCTCTTTTATCTCTTTTTCAATTGCCTTCTTCTGCGGGCCTCGATTTCTGAGTATTCCTACACATCAATTAAATATAATTCAGTCTAAGTAATTTTTATAAAAAAGAATGATGCTATGCATGGGGTCCAATAATGCGGAAATTGATAATTTCACCAAGACATGCATTTTTATGAAATTTTTACTGATTTTCACTTAAATTCAACCATGAGAATCCAATTGCATGATTTTGTGAAAATCTATTAATTCAATGCATTTTTTTAATTAAGTCCACAAATTTATATGAAATAATGAATTAAAATACAATTTTGTGGACTTATCATTTAACAAGGCAAAATCTGCCTCCAATATGCATATTGAAGGAAAGACATCTATATCAGTCAACTCATTGGAGCTAATATTGAAACTTACACACACATGCATAAGCATTGTTGCTTTCCTTCTTCAAGAATCGAATTTCCCATCTCAGCTCATGTATCGGTCATATTTCTATAAATTAAACTTTTGAAATAAATATTATAAATATTGCCACAAATCTCTTCCACATAGAACATGATTGAGCTTAATGGCTCTGTCCGCTCTTTCAATAAGGCATACTGCAGTCCTTTGAACTGTATTTGCATATTATACTATATATGAAATGAGTTTCATAGCGACAAGGCTGTGTCACGAATCGTGTCTTGGATTTTTATTAAAAATAAATACTGTACTTGATTAGCGTTTTTATCATATATTTTTCCATCATGAATAGCTGGCAGATGTGAGTATATACTTTTTTGTGAAATGGAGGATATATTGTTTAAGCACTCACTTGAATTTATTCTTGGTTTTCTGGCTCTGTATACATTGTTCCATATATGCTAATATTTTGCAGGCATGCATAAGTTTTCAACTCCTGTTGTAAGGACAATTCCTTGGGAGCTCTTCTCTTACTCCGTAACGGTGCATCTCGTTGAGAGGACTGAGCGTAGGGCTGGGCATCAACTACTCTTGTGCAGAGCAATGGAAACCCATAGCAGAGGAAGCTCTATACGATGCAGGGAGACTAGAAGGGTACATCTATTTCATCGAAATATAAGCCTATCCATTTCCTAAATATGACATGAATGTTTTCTTTCTCATAATGTTACAGATAACGATCCAAACGTTCATAATCGTGGTTTCTTGAAGAAACTATTTCGAAGAAAGTGACTAGTGCAGTGATCTGCTTCAGTTATCAACTCAGAGATGGTTGCATTCTTTGACAATTGATTTTGAAAATTCTGTTATGCATGATGCTTAAGGATTCATCGTTTACTCTCTTCGCGTAGAGCAAGCTCCATTTCGACGAGGAAATCATCTTATGTAGAATGAGAGATGCTAAACAGTTATTGATCAAGGGAGGGAGAAAACAATAAACAGATGGTAAACGGATTGTTTTGTTTTCATCTAAATTTATGAAATCAAATTCTGAGTCTTCACTGGCTGTTTGGGACATTTGGGTAAAAACCTGTATTGTGATTTTATTTTGAATGAAATGGATGCAAGAACCCAAACGTGTATCAAATACGAAATATCCTTATCTTTCAAAATTTTGTTGGAGAATTAATGTAAGCATGAAGTGATAGCCAGAAACTTCCAGGGAATGTATGATGGGTTAAACACTTGGAAACTTGATTGACTGTGTCACTCTCTCTGATTACTCGTCAGACTAGTTTGACTCTTCTCAGTCACTCTGATTTCTGGTCAACTTTGTTGCTGAGATGACCTTGACCAAGTCAGCCGTGTTTTTAAACCATGCTAAGGGAAGGAATGGGTTTCTGGGGCGAGGTTCGAGCGAGTCCAACCTCTGCAATTCAGCTTCCGTGGGATGGTAATGACAAGATACACCCAACAATAATCTGGGCCAAGCTCAATCCATTGACAATAATTCATGACCGTTTTAAATTCTATGGTTTTGGCTTACCTTGAGAATGTTGGAAAATTCCTACGGTCATCACTGTAGGGGATCCAGACTCCCTCTATAAACTTGCTTGACTTGAGATTTGACAGCCTGTGAATACGAGTCAACTCGGTCGAGTCAAGCAGAGGGCCTAGACCTACTGTACATCATTGGGATGGGGTGGTTTGGTTCTAATCATTGGGTTGATATTTGAGTTTATAATGGTAATATAACACAGGACAATGTTCTACTAGCAGCCTGCATGTAGCTTACATGCAGTCCATATCGGGCCACTTAGATGCAAGTTCATCAATGTGAGAAGGGGAGATGGACATGGTCTCCACAAGGAGGATATAACAATCAACTCCACAAGATCATCTTAGTCCTTGATTTAACAGCCTCAAGGTTTAATGACATCTTAACCATAGATTTTAATTGAGATTCAAACCAACTGTAAGTGATGGTTCAGTGTGTGTAAAATGTAATATCCCGACCTTATCTGAATCGTATTTAGTGTCTAATTAACCTTAATTAGATGCCTAATGGAAGTTTTGAATGTAATTGGGCTTGATTAGGTAGATTAGAAAGAGGTTTGATCATTGACTAGGTAGCATTATGACTTTTGGGTTTATTGGGTCCCACGTGTGCGTTTTCTATTTTCTGAAGATTTTGGGTGCATTGCATAGATCATGAAGCATTCTTCGATTTTCGTGTTTTGATCCTACTCATTTGAGCCCATTTAGATCCATTTATTGTCCAAAAGCTCTAAACCGAACCCTAGCTAAAACTCTAGAACCCATCTCATTTCATTTCATTCTCATCTCCATTAGCAAGAGGCACCTAATGCTTCTCTTCCCTATCATTTTCCTTCCATTTTCTTACTTTCAAACCCCAAAGGAGAGACAAGAGAGTGTTTTCCTTCATCTTCTTCAAGTAAGAACCCATTTCCTTCATGCAGCCATCTTCTCCAAGCTTCCTTTTCACTATTTCATCTACTTGGGTAAGCTCTCACTCTCAAACTACTTTTTCCCTTGGTTGGAATCATTCCTAGAAGCCTAGATCTAGCGAGACAAGTCATTTCAATCACCATTTCATCTCTTGTGTGTGTAGGGTTTTGTTTTGGAGCTTTAGATTTTGGGGTTTTTTCTCTAAAAGTTTGGTAGTTAGTAGATTTGGAGATTCAAGCACCCAAGGCAAGTAAACATTTATAAAGTGTGCATGTTTTCCTTTATTTATGATTCTTGTTATGGAATTCATGTTAGATTACTCAAGTTTAAGCTCATCGCTCTACTTTGTTTCTCATTTTTTTAATGAGTATTGTCACGTCCCTCGAACCCGATTAGAGAATAAATCTGATCCGGAAAGTGAAATTTAGGGCTAATTAAAATTTTTTCCTTTTAGGTCCGAGGATTGTAAGTCCGCTGTGATGATACTGCATTTCAAACCTCAAGTAATATAATAACTGTGGAATTCATACAATTCGAGGCATATTGATTATCAATCAAAAGAATAATAACTCTCATTAATGATTAAAGTTGCAAAGGAACAAACAACACTAATTGAAGAAGTTAAATTATTAATAATGGCCATCCCAATATCCAAGACCATTAAAAGAACATAAAGTCAATAAAATGAAAGGTCCAATGAGGAAAATAAATGAATGAATAAAAATCTAGTGAAGTCCCATGTGAGTCTCTCATGTCTCGGGTATGATGACGCTACTCTACGTCATCGGCACGCCATTCTCGCTCCTCCTTTGCTAGTTGAGGATCTCTTCACCCACCTGCTCCTCATAGTAGTCACTTGGGGTGTGTGCACACAAAGGAATAGAGAGTAAAAAACGACATGTTGAGCAATAGATAAGCAAAATATAATAAACATGGCATGCATGAAATATGAGAATAATGACAAGTACGTAATCATGAGAATACAAGGAACGAAGCTAGGCAAAAGCATGAATAATAGTCATCCGAAACAATAATAGGAACCCTAACATCAACTAGCAATAACTACTTTCCATGCTATGCAATGCAAGTATCAAGAGAGACTCCGAGGATGTCCTAGTCACCTCACAGGGTATCAGTAACAATCCAATCCGGACTACTGATACCAAAGTTTGGCTCCAAGGGGATCCTAGCTCCCAGTCCCGGGAATAGCAGCACGGTCCTAGCCCGCTCCAAGTGGGGTCCTAGCTCCCAGTCCCGGGGGGGTGAGTTTTATTTTTTCTGTTCAGTGTGAAGTAGTTCTTCTAAAAGAACCATACAAAGTTTCTGAAGCTATCTTCACCATTTCAGAAGTTGAAACATAAAAAAAAGCATTTCATCTCCAAACCCACTACCCATCCATCAATCATTATCTATTTCTACTGAACTCCCTTAACCAGTTGCATCTCATCTACTCTACCTGTTCACATCTTATTAGCCCACATTCTCCCCTAATGTATCTTCAAAACGCCCATTAACCATCCATTCTCCAAAATGATACCACCAATCTGCACTAGCTACTGCCAGCCCACACCCAACCTACTAGCTATTGCATCACCTGCAAGTTCTGCCCCTGCTACCATTTAATCTATAGCCCTGCAAACAACCATTTTACGCAACCAAAAAAACAACCATTGGTTCACCCGCCACCAACCCTTTCCATCATCAATCAAATAATAATAAAAGAACACATCGATTGAACATAGAGAGAGAAACAGAGTAGAGAAACCAGTTGTTTTGAATAGAGAAAGAAACAAGAAGAAAAAAAGAAATAAAAGAAAGCAATAGACAGGTACCTGTTTCCTCTTCTCCGTTCTCCCTTCCAGCCTCTTCCTTGGGAGACGTGTGGTTTCAAGTTGGAGAAAGAATGAGAAGTGAGGGCATTCAAAGGACTTTTGTTGACAAAACAAATTCCGTCAGAGGCAAACTTGTCATCGAAAATGGGTTCCGCCTCTGCTTTTTGAATAGGCATTGCCTCTTATTTCTACATACCCAATTTTGGGCCATTTCCTTTTTAGAGGCTTTGCCTCTTTCGCTCTAGAGTGTACAGAGGCTATAAATCACTGCCAAAACATCTCTAATTTCAAATCCTCTACCTGCTTTAGAGAGATAGAGGTTTAAAGGCAAAAAAATAGACATGCCAATTAGGGGCTTAGTGTCTCGATCGAATACTATGGACTAAGGCACTCCATGAAACTTGACTATATTATCCCTGTACAACTTAGTCATCTTATCCATAAACTGACCAGTCTTAAATGGCAGGAAATGTGTCAACATATTCACAATTACCCAAAAAGTATCATTGCTCTTCCTGGTGTTCGGCAACCCTAACACAACATCCATGGTGATGTTCTCCTATTTTCACTGTGGAATCTCCAACGGGTGAAGCAAACCAAGAAGCTTTTTGTGTTATGCCTTAATCTACTGACAAGTCATACACTTAGAAATAAATTCTGCAATCTCTTTCTTCATTTTCATCTACCAATAGTGATTCTTCAAATTCTAATACATTTTGGTGCTCCTCAGGTGAATATAATTTCTGGTGTAGTGTGCATCTGTCATCAACTCTGATTTGATGTCTTGAACATGTGGCACACACAACCCATCCTTGCAATACATAACTCCATCAATCAATCTGAACTATGGCTTATCATCAACATGCTCAATGATTCTCTGCAACTCTGGATCATCCTGCTGAGCTTCTTTGATCCTGTTAACTTTTTTGCTCCCAAACTCCTATAATAACAACTAAAACTTTCTTATTAACAGGCCATACCTCCACATCCATATCTCTGAACTGCTCTATCCATCTCCATTTAGGCATTATACATCCACTGAATGCTGCATTCCGACTAACAGCATCTGCTACCACATTCACCTTCTCGGGATGGTACTTTATCCGAAAATCACAATCCTTAATATACTCCATCCATCTTCGTTGTTTGTTATTCAAATCACCCTGTGTAAACAGGTATTGAAGGCTTTTATGATCTCTGTGCACTCAAATTTTCTCCATACAAATAATGCCTCCACAACTTCAATGCAAACACCACTGCTGCCAGCTCAAAGTTATATGTGGCATACTTCTTCTCATGATCCTTCAATTGTCTTGACCCATATGCTATCACCTTGTCATTTTGCATGAGAACACAACCCAATCCAATCCCTAATGCATCTGTGTAAACCACATATTCTCCACTTCCAGAGGGTAATGTAAGTATAGGTGCTGTAGTCAACCGGATCTTCAACTCTTGGAAACTCTTTTCACACCCTTCTATCCACACAAACGGGACATCCTTTCTCGTCAACTTACTGAGTGGAGATCCTATGGTAAAAAACCCTTTCAATAAGGTCTTCAACTCTTGGAAACTCTTTTCACACCCTTCTGTCCACACAAACGGGACATCCTTTTTCATCAACTTACTGAGTGGAGATGCTATGGTAGAAAACTCTTTCACAAACCTTCTGTAATAACTCGCAAGTCCTAGAAAACTGTAAATCTCTGCCGTAGTCCGCGGGCTTCCCCAATTAACAACAACTGCTACCTTTTTGGGATCCACTGTCAGTCCATCCTTAGAAATAATGTGGCCCAAAAATGTCACTTGCTCCAACCAAAACTTATATTTACTCAACTTAGCATACAGTTGGTTATCTCTCAAAAGCTGCAATGATGTTCTCAACTGATGCTCATGCTCCTCTTTAGGCTTTGAATAGACCAACACATCATCAATGAAAACAACCACAAACTGATCCAAGAAAGGAGCAAACATCTTGTTCATCAATGCCATAAAAATTGTTGGTGCATTTATTAACCCGAAAGGCATCACATAACAACCATCTAAAACTAACGGAGGAATCCTCACACGTGTCCTATGGTTTTTACAAGTTTTACCCTGAGAAAGCATCCATTGCTCTGCTCTGATACCATTCTGTCATGTCTCCCAAACCCGATTAGAAAATAAACTGGATCCGGGGAGTGGATTTAGTGCTAATTAAAAAATTTTCCCTTTAGGCCCAAGGATCGTAAGTCCCTGTGAGGCTATTGCATTTCAAACCTCAAGTAATATAATAACTACAGAATTCATACAACTCGAGGCATATTGATTATCAAGCAAAAGAATAATAACTATCATTAATGATTAAAGTTGCAAAGGAACAAACAACACTAATCGAAGAAGTTCAATTATTAACAATGGCCATCCTAATATCCAAGACCATTAAAAGAACATAATGTCAATAAAATGAAAGTCCAATGAGGAAACAAATGAATGAATAAAAATCTAGTGAAGTCCCATGTGAGTTTCTCATGTGTCGGGTATGATGATGCTACTCTACGTCATCGGCACACCACTCTCGCTCCTCCTCTGGTATGGATCTCCTCATAGTAGTCACCTGGGGTGTATGCACACCAAGGAATAGAGTCAACGACGTGTTGAGCAATAGATAAGCAAAATATAATAAACATGACATGCATCAAATATGAGAATAATGACAAGTACGTAATCATGAGATACAAGGAACGAAGCTAGGCATAAAGCATGAATAATAATCATTCGAAGCAATAACATGAATCCTAACATCAACTAGTAATAACCACTATCCATGCTATGCAATGCAAGTATCAAGAGGAAGACTTCAAGGATGTCCTAGCTACCTCACGGGGTATCAGTAATAATCAAATCCGAACTACTGATACCAAAGTCCTGCTTCAGGGAGATCCTAACTCCCTGTCTCAGGAATCTCCTAGCCCGCTCCCAACTATTCAACTCCATGGACGCCATCCTACGCCGACTGTCCACCCCGATGTCTGAGTAGCCGTCCCATCAATAAAACTCCAAATTACAGTTGACCATGACATGCGAATGACGTGCGAACCTTTCTACAGTGAATCCCACTGTAGTCGGGCAATAGTAATAAAGTGTTGTTGACACGGGGGAAACCAAGACAAGCAAGTCTGGCTGGTTCAATAGCAAGCCATGCTCATAGGGATTATCTCATTCAAGCCAAATACAAGACAAGTCCAACCACATGATAACCCCTTACAGTCTAGCCATACTAGTTTATCAAATACATAACACAGGGTCTTAAGGTACACTCTAAGTTAGGTTCAAGTTCTAATTCTACAAGGATTTATGTTTTATAATTAGTGAAGTGTTTTATGCTAAGTGAGTGTACAAGGAACGTCATCAACGGATGCAATTCACAAGTCAAGGAGGAATTACAATCCAAACTTAAGCAAGTAGTGTCATCCATGTACCACACATGTTCTAACGAAGTACATGTGGAAATTGGTTCAATGATGCTTCTAGGAGAATTCCTTGGTGTACAATTATGTTAAGCATCTACCGAGATAATTCCAGGCGCATTCGGTTAAGTCATATGTAGTACATGAATTCCTAGACAACCATCGAATCACACCAAGCTACATGCTTCGATTTCAATCCCCATTAATGGCCATTTGAGAGTAGGTTCTTGGTTTTCAACATCTAAGGCCCAAACCTAAGTTAACAGTCTCATATCAAATAAACATGAGATGGATTATTAATCCAAGTAATTGCCTTACTTTTTGACCTTCAATTATGATGAAGCCAGAACCATTGGATTCTATATCTCAAGGGCTTTCCAACGATATATTACATGTAAAAATCCAACGGGTGGATTAAAAGTTACGAGTGTTCGAAGTTGCCAAGTTCTGTCACAATAATTACTCTCCGATCTATCGGACAGTGCCCGACTGCAGTTAACCGAGACATGTTCTCTCCGATCGATCGCACAGAGTGTTCGACTGCAGTTACTAAGACCTATTCTCCGTCTGATCGATCGTACAGAGCGTCCGATCGATCGAACAACGAATTGTAACCCCGAAAATGGGCTTTTGCATCTTCCCCTAGGCCATTCAATGATAAACCTGTAGAAAATGAGCCTCCATGCTCCCCATCAATTGCATATATCAGAAATCATGCATTCTGGTAGATTAAAGACATCTAAACCTACCAAATAAGAATCAATCCATCCCATTCCACAACATAATCTAGCATGTTAAAAACCCAAAGCAAAATCAAAAACAAACTTGGCATTTGGTATTCTAGCATTTGATAAATATCGATCAATAAAACAATACATTCATGTTAAATTATAAATTGCGTATTTATTTACCTCAACAAAGAAGATGATGAAAATGGGAGAAGATTTGAGGAGAAGCTCTACTACCACAAAACCACCAATCTAACCCAATCAAACACAACCTAGAACGCAAAGGAGAAGGAAAGAAAGAAGAAGAAGATCAGACCTAGATCTAAACATAAGAGAAGGTGATTGAGAAGATGAGGGCACGAGAAAGCTTACCAAACTGATATAAATGGAAAGAGGAGGATTGAGAGGATTATGAGCGGTTCGGATCTTCGAGGGTGATCTTCTCAAGTAGAGTTCTGGAGCTTGAGAAGATGAGGAAGATGAAGAGGCTACTGGAGTCTTCGTTGCAGAGATTGGAAATGATACGATTAGAGTTAATCCCAGTTTAAGGAGACGAGAGGGAAAAAAAACTCATTTGCCCTTAAGTGGGTTCGGTGAAGGAATGGGCCACTTGAAAAGTTTCTGATTTGTCGGATCGCGACGAGCCAAAAACAAAAAAGATTAACACGACAAGACCTTTCCAACGAAGCAAAATCATGGTGATTGGGATTTTCTAGAAAAACACTAAATTCTTCCTAAATTGCAAACTACCCCCTGTTAGGGTCAAACGTGCTCGAAATTGCACGAAACTTTATAGACACTACCACTACCTCAAAATGGGAAAAGGGCAGTTTTTATTGGATTTAACAACACCAAAAAGATGTTGCTCATAACGACGTATACCCCCCACCGTTTCTAAAAGATCGACGGTACACTTAATGTCGGTATACCATTTTAAAAATCGATATACAGGTACCGTCGTTTTATACGTAAACCCGCCCGACACTACCCAAAAACCCCTTTCATTTCATTTTTCGCGCCCTTAATATCTCTTGCGCCCAAGGTTTTTAGCGCCTTAATATCTCTTTTGCCCACCATCCCACAACTCCATCGACGATCCCCACTACACTTTCTCCTTCACTGCTTTCGACGCTGTCTAGGTACGTTTCGTTGTCTTCTTTTCACTTCCTTTTCTTTTCCTAAATCATGGCCTCTTTTCATTCTTGATTTGTTTTCTCTCTTCTTCTTTATGGATTTTAGGGTCTCACGATTGTTGTTGTTTCTTTTTTTTAATTTTTATATCTTCAATGTATTTCTAGGGCAAATAAATGATCGATCATTTCTATTTGTTTAAGAGAAATGACGGATAGAAGAAGGAATAAATGTATGTCTTTGGAGGAATCCTAATTATTTATATGTTTGTTTTTCTCCTTTCTGGGAATTGGGTGGTTAGTTTTACCCCTGTTTTTTTTTTTTTTGCTCTATGTTGGATCGGAGTAAATGGGAAGCATAAGAAAAGACCCATTTGGAGGAATGCTATGATGATTGAATAGATTTCTTTTTGGTATCATAACTCTTGGGTTTTGTTCATCTTCATTAACCATTCTTTATTTGATTTTTCTTTTCTCTTACTATGTCTCTTATGGGCTTGTTGGGGCTGTTGGTTAAAATGGAAACGTTGCTCCTCCAAAGATCATATTCTTCCAAAGACCTCTCGATTCTCACCCAAATCAGGTATCCAGCCACCTCTCATCTTCTTCGTTGTGCATAAGGTAAATAAACTGCTATTTTTGGGGTTTGTGCATAAGGTTTAGATGTGATTGAATTACAAGCCACAAGGTTTTTTTATAAATAGAATTCACATTGAATTGATGGTCTTATTGTCTGATTGACAGTCATTTCATGATGAAAAAATACTTAACAATCAAAATTCATATTATTGTTCATCCGACTTGAATGGTTCAGATCTTTGGAAGGTGGACTCACAACATGTATCCATTTGATTTAGCCCACTTGATACCTCATGTTTATATTTGAAGTTTTTTTTTTTCAATCTCTTTTTGGGGTTTGAATGGAAGATTAATGGGTTCATGTGATCATATCTATATGAGCAAAGAGAACCTCGTTGAAGAGGGTTTGGGCCTCCTTCTTCTATGTGAGTTTATGTTTGTCCGTCCTTCTTGAATGGTTCAAATCTTTGAGAGCCAGCCCTAGATGGATTGGATATGTCTTTGATGATAGTGATGATGCTTTGGTTGTTAACAATTTTTTTTCTCTTTCTGGGTTAGGCTTGGTTGGGCTGAATTGATTTTAAAGAATCTGAATCTATTTGAATTTGCTTACTCTGTGTAGAACATGATATTCATGGTAGCTTTGATTTATTCATTTTATTTTTTCAATCTTTTAAGACTGGATTACTAGATGCCTTGTTAACCTCAGGAAATTGTATTGGAGAGAAATATTTAAGGGGTCAATCGAGGCATTTCTTCTGTTCCAAGTGATGGACAGCGCTTCTGCTCGGTTCTACTGAGGTCCGTGGACGTGGGAGTCCGTTGGATCCGACCCTTTCGTAACCGGGGGGCAAAGGCGTGCATCAACATTTTTTTGTGTGGGTGTGCCAGATTTTCTATTTTTACTTGGAATTGTAAGTAGTGATCCAGAGATCGAACTTCGCAAGTAAAAAGGAAATCAACTTCTTTCAAGTTTACATTGCACATATATTTAAGAAAAGAGACATTTCTTGGTTTGTCGTGAAAGGCGATCTTTTTGGCATTTATAGCCGATTTACAATCCTTATCAATAATGAAAGACAAGAGTTGTGATTTTTGTCTCTTTTGAAAAAATACAAACTACAATGAAAAGCAAGAAAATAAGGATCTAATTTCTCAGGAGATTGTGGGGGACCCGTTCAGATTGACGGTCAAGCCATATGTGGACTTCGCCATCATCCATGCAGATGAGAACAGATGATGCTATTGATTCGCTTGGCTTGGCTATAACCTCAGGTTTTTAGAGGACAAAGACCAAGAGGAGTCCTATGTCCAATAAAAAGCTAAGTAGACGGGCTGAAAGCCACGTCTAAGCCATTGGAGGCAGAAGGAGAAGGCAAGGACCTTGGGGGGGGAGGGGTGTACCCCTCAAGGGACTTTTGTCACCTTGTAGCGGTGGTCGGTGTAGAACTTCCGCAGAGCGGTTGTCATTAAGCCGCATAATGGGAGGAGTTACAGGATTTAATTCCTTTATTTTGTAACTCCTTTTTCTTGGCTTCTGATTGGCCGGAGGAGATTGAGGGCATTTAATCGCCTTTAATCGCCATGATGGGAGGAGTTTCATGGTTTAAATGTCATGAATCTCTTAACTTGTAACTCCCGGATGCTTGCTTCTGATTGGGCCGTCCAAAGAAATGGATTAATGACCGTAATAAAGCTAGTCAATTAATCGCATTAAGTGGTCGCCGAGCAGTTGAAGAGTCGTGGGCCGTGCCGCGTCTTTTGGGATTCTTCTGGCGATGATCATCGATGGATCTTCATGTAGATCGACATCGGATGACCATGTAACTTCAGGTATTGGTTGCCAACAGCGGGTCGGTGCCATCTGTCCTGTCGATTTCTCGATCGGTCGGTTAGAAAGCACACTTTTTTGGTTGACCGGTTGGCGATCATGTTGATTTCGATACTCTTGATGATTGACCCGTGTTTTTGACGGATGTCAGAGGATTTGGTGTCTCAAAAGTATGAATTTTGGATAATACCAGAGGTCAGACACTTCGAATCACAAAAAAAATGGAAAAAAACGGGGTTTTCGGGGCCCTCCCGGCGATCCCGGGCTCCAGGGTCGCCGGCGACCCTGGGCCAGGGTCGCAAGGGCCAGCGACCTTGGGGGGTTTTTCCCCCCTTTTGTCCAGTTTTGTGTCCGTTTTTGCTATTTTTTTATTCTTTTTTATTCTGTATTTTTCCTTGACATTTTGATCATTTATTGGCCTGATTTCCATGTAGAAAACCTGATGAGAATCATTGCATTTTGTTTTGCAAAGTTTCCAATTTTCTGAGAAAGCCGAAGACTGTCGCGTAGAGCTGCCGATTTTCCGTCAGAAGCTGAAATTGGGCCAAACGATGTCGGAATGACCTAAAATTTGGGGTGAAGCCTGCTGAGCAATAAATAAGACCAACCATAGACTTTTGTTTGAGTTTTGAAGCCGTTTTGGGGGTCCTATCACCGGTTAGACTTGCTTTTGTCGCGATGAAGATGTCGCGGCTTGATGTGCGGACAACCGATGTCCGATTGACTTGAAATTTGACAGGAACCTATTGGAGTCATTTTAAGATGATCCATAGGCTCTGTCTTGGAAACCATGGCCCGGGGAGCTTCAC